>JARQOD010000006.1:54838155-54937138 GCA_033576555.1 Oophaga sylvatica
TTTTACTCTGTACCTTCAAGTATAAACAGGTCACTTCTTCTAAACTCTAAAGCAGTTGAAGTGAACCTGTCATGTCCGATAGTGCTATTAACCTGCAGATGTAGTGTTAATCTAGAGGTTAATAGCCTTATGAAAATGCCCAGTCGCAGTACTGAAAGTGTGCCACCTGGGAGAAAATTAACTTTATTTCTCACGAGAGCCACCGGAAGACGTTCCGCCACAGAGATATTACAGTCACCGCTTACAGTACTGAGAGCGCTGGCTGTAAGCATGCCTTGGCACTGATTGACGACCAGCTTTGCAGTGCATCAGTGCTGAGCCAGCTGTCAGCCAGTGCCAAGGCTGTAAGAGTTTCCAGAGGTGCTGAGCACTTGTTGGCTGCATTGCATTTGCTTTGTGATCCAACTCATTCCCAACCATCTCAATTGCATTGTGGTCCAGTGATTGTGCAGGTCATGTGTGAGCTCGAAGCCGCTTTTACAATATAAGTCTAGAGCATCAATATTTATGCAGGCTTGATCAAATCCTTCTCGCTGATGTTGTGATCACGGCCCTTTGGGGTCATATCATCACTTCTAAGACTACTTGTTCTTCTTTATGCTGAACATAGTTGTCATGACATTGGCTGTATCAAGTTCATCCATTGAAAATCTTTTTCATATTGATGTAGCAGTGCGTTCAAATTTTTATCCCTTGGAAAGTAAAGGCCATCATTTAAATGTTTTTAATAAAATTGTGTTGAAACAATTAAAGGAACTTTCAAATCCTTTAAATAGAGTAAATGGAATGAGGAAAATGAATCTAAATACAGATGAAAAAATAGCACTAAAATCCCTATCAAATAATAGTGATATTGTCATCAGATCAGCTGATAAGGGGGGTGGTATAGTAGTACAAAACTGTGTTCATTATTGTAATGAAGCTATTAATATTTTATCGGATACTAATTATTATATTAAAATGACTGCTAATGTATTACTAGAGGTTGAACAGAAATATAACGAAGTGATCAAGGAAGGGATAAATATGGGAATTTTGGACGAAAAAGAAAGGAAGTTCCTCCTTGTGAAAAATCCTAATACCCCATTTTTTTATCATCTACCAAAAATTCATAAGAATTCCTTCAATCCTCATGGGAGACCAATAATATCAGAAATTAATTCTCTAACAAGCAATCTTGCTGCTTATATAGACAGGATGATGCGTGTATATGTTTGCAATTTGAGCAGTTATTTACTGGGATTCTACTCATTTGATTCAATTATTACAAACAATACAATGGAAAAGTGATTACGTTTTTTGTACTATGGATGTGTCTTCATTATACTCGAATATCCCACACAATATAGGTCTTTTATGTTTTGATAATTACCTTTCTATTGATATGAGACTATCTAGTGAGCAAAAAGTAATTTTATTGAAAGGTCTGGAGTTCATTTTAAATATTATTTTTTTTTACATTTGAAGGGAATTTATACCATCAGACCAAAGGTACTGCAATGGGTTCAAAGGTAGCACCCACTTACGCTAACCTTTTTATGGGAATTTTTGAGAGAATTTTTATCACCAATGATGAGTGGTCTAAACAAATAATTTTTTATAAGAGATTTATAGATGACCTTTTTTTAATTTGGAATAATAAAAATAATGATATAGATGTTTTTATCACTTCAATAAATAATAACAATTCTCTCCTTCACTCCTGTATATAATCCGCATAGCATTAATTTTCTTGATATTGATATTTTTTTAAACAATAATACTATTTTAACTAAAACTTTTTTAAAGAGGTGGATGCTAACAGCTACATTCATTATAAAAGTGGACATTATATTAAATGGATTAATAATATTTCCAGTAATCAGTTTCATAGAATCAGAAAAAACTGCAGTCTAGACAGTGATTTTAGAGAACAAGCAGAAGTGTTACAAAGAAGTTTTCTGCTCAAAAATATCTGGATAAATTAATCAAAAGGACATTTAATAATTTGTTGGCCACTGACCAGAATTCATTATTATTAAAAGAAAAAACTAAGAAAGTATCAGACAGCAAATATACCATGAATTTTATTACACAATATAATTCCAGACCCAAGGATATCAGGAAAATCCTTGAGAGAAACTGGCACATCCTGTTGGATGATCCTATTCTGGGCAAGTCCTTACCTAGAAATCCAGGTATTATTTTTCGGAGAGCTCTAGCTATAAAAAATATAGTGGTGCCAAGTCGTCTCAGATCATCTAGTAATACTGCGCAGGAGATTTCTAATACAGCCAAAAAAGGGATTTTTAACCCCTTAACGACCGCCGATACGCCTTTTAACGGCGGTCATTAAGGGTACTTAAACCACAGCGCCGTTAATTAACGGCGCTGTGGAAAAAGTGAATAGCGCCCCCCAGAGGTGCATTTTCTCCAGGGTCTCGGCTACCGGGGGTAGTCGAGACCCCAGAGAACATGAATCGGGTCGGTTTTTACCGACACCGATGTTGCGATCGCCGTTATTAACCCTATAACGGCGACCGCAACAAAAAAAAATGTTCCATTTAATTTCTCTGTCCTCTGATGTCATCGGACATCAGAGGACAGAGAAAAAGGGTCCCCGGGACCCCCATGTGGCCCCCGATGTCCTCCATGTCGCCCCCGTGCCCCTCTGCCTTCCCCGGTGCCACCGCCATTGAGAAAATGGCGGGCGCATGCTCAGTGCGCCCGCCGCTGTGCTGGGGGGATGGGCAATTTTCTCTGGGGTCTCGGCTACCGGGACCCCAGAGAACATGATCCGGGTCGGTATTTACCGACCCCGGTGTCGCGATCGCTGTTATACTAAGTGTAACAGCGACCGCAAAAAAAAAAAAAAAATGATTTCTCTCCCCTCTGATGTGATCGCACATCAGAGGGGAGAAAATGAGGGTCCCCAGGTCCCCCGATCACCCCCCCCTATACTTGCCGGTGTCCTCGGTCCTCCCGCAGGCCCCAGGATCCCGGCGTCTTCTTCCTGGAAAAAAAATGGCGGGCGCATGCGCAGTGCGCCCGCCGATCTGCTTGGCGGCAGATTCAAAATTTTTTCATTCATTCTCATAAAAGTACATTTTGATCACTGTGATAAACTATCACAGTGATCAAAATAAAAGAGACAGTACATAACCCCCCCATTTATCACCCCCTTAGTTAGGGACATATAATAAAAAATAGAAATTATATTTATTTTCATTTTTCTGTTAGGGTTAGGGTTATAATTAGGGTTAGGGTTATAATTAGGGTTAGGGTTAGCATTAGGGTTAGGGTTATAATTAGCGTTAGGGTTAAGCTGGGTTCATACTGCGTTATGGCAGTCCGTTAGACGGACTGCATTACACCGCGGTATAACGCGGTGTAATGCAGTCCGTTAACGCTGCCATTCACCCCCGTTTGAGGGCGCATCGCGACGCATGCCGTAAAGCAGCATGCGTTCGCGACGTGCCATCATTCAGTGACGGAGCCTCGGACGCGGGCTGCAGCGTTTGGGCTCCGTCACCGCTAGCGCAGATGAATCATCTGCTGATTCATCTGTGCTAGCGGGTATAGCATAACGCGATCGTGTTATGCTATACCGTTACCAGCCCGTCAACGCTATGTGTTGAACGGGCTGGTAAAACGCAAAATGAACTTAGCCTTAGGGTTAGGGTTATAATTAGGGTTAGAATTATGGTTAGGGTTACAATTAGGGTTAGGGTTAAAATTAGGGTTAGGGTTGCAATTAGAGTAAGGGTTACAATTAAGGTTAGGGTTACAATTAGGGTTCAAATTAGGTTGGGATTAGGGTTAGGGGTGTGTTGGGGTTAGGGTTGGAGCTAGAATTGAGGGTTTTCCACTATTTAGGCACATCAGGGGGTCTCCAAACACGACGTGGCGTTCAAAAAGTCAAATGGCGCTCCCTCCCTTCCGAGCCCTGCCGTGCGCCCAAACAGTGGTTTACCCCAACATATGGGGTATCAGCATACTCAGGACAAATTGCACAACAACTTTTGGGGTCCAATTTCTCCTGTTACCCTTGGGAAAATAAAAAAATAGCGGGCTAAAGAATCATATTTTGAGGAAAAAAATGATTTTTTATTTTCACGGCTCTACGTTTATAAATTTCTGTGAAGCACTTGGGGTTCAAAGTGCTCACCACACATCTAGATAAGTTCCTTAAGGGGTCTAGTTTCCAAAATGGTGTCATTTGTGGGGGTTTCCACTGTTTAGGCGTATCAGGGGCTCTCCAAACGTGACATGGCATCCAATTTCAATTCCAGCCAATTTTGGTTTGAAAAAGTCAAACGGCACTCCTTCCCTATCAAGCCCTGCCGTGCGCCCAAACAGTGGTCCCCTCCCACATATGGGGTATCAACGTACTCAGGACAAATTGGACAACAACTTTTGTGGTCTAATTTTTCCTGTTACCCTTGGGAAATTAAAAAATTGGGGACAAAACGATCAGGTTTGTGGTAAAAATATGACTTTTTATTTTCATGCCCGGGAGTTATAAACTTCTGTGAAGCACTTGGGGATTCAAAGTGCTCACCACACATCTATATAAGTTCCTTAGTGGGTCTAGTTTCCAAAATGGTGTCACTTGTGGAGGGTTTCCACTGTTTAGACACATTAGGGCCTCTACAAACGCGACATGGCATCCAGCCAATTCTGCGTTGAAAATGTCAAACGGCGCTCCTTCCCTTCCAAGCTCTGCCATGCACCCAAACAGTGGTTTACCCCCACATATGGGGTATCAACATGCTCAGGACAAATTGCACAAAAACTTTTGGGGTCTTGTTACCCTTGGGAAAATAAAAATTGGGGTGAACAGATCGTTTTTGTGGAAAAAATATGATTTTTTATTTTCACGGTTCTATGTTATAAACTTCTGTGAAGCACTTGGAGGTTCAAAGTGCTCACCACACATCTAGATAAGTTCCTTAGGGGGTCTAGTTTCCAAAATGGGGTCACTTGTGGGGGTTTCCACTGTTTAGACACATCAGGGCCTCTACAAACACGACATGACATCCAGCCATTTCTGCGTTGAAAAAGTCAAACGGCGCTCCTTCCCTTCCAAGCTCTGCCATGCACCCAAACAGTGGTTTAACCCACATATGGGGTATCAGCATGCTCAGGACAAATTGCACAAAAACTTTTGGGGTCCTGTTACCCTTGGGAAAATAAAAGTTGGGGTGAAAAGATTGTTTTTGTGGAAAAAAAATGATTTTTTATTTTCACTGTTCTATGTTATAAACTTCTGTGAAGCACTTGGAGGTTCAAAGTGCTGACCACACATCTAGATAAGTTCCTTAGGGGTCTAGTTTCCAAAATGGGGTCACTTGTGATGGGTTTCCACTGTTTAGACACATCAGGGCCTCTACAAACGTGACATGGCGTCCAACCAATTCTGTGTTGAAAAAGTCAAATGTCGCTCCTTCCCTTGCGACCTCTGCCGTGCGCCCAAAAAGTGGTTTACCCCCACATATGGGGTATCGGCTTATTCAGGAGAAATTGCACAACAAATTTTGTGGTTCATTTTTTCTTTTAACAGTTGTGAAAATAAAACAAATTGGTTCCGAAGTAAAGTTTTTGCAAAAAAAGTTAAATGTTAATTTTTTCCTTCCACATTGCTTCAGTTCCTGTGAAGCACGTAAAGGGTTAATAAACTTCTTGAATGTGGTTTTGAGCACCTTGAGGGGTGCAGTTTTTAGAATGGTGTCACTTTTGGGTATTTTCTATCATATAGACCCCTCAAAGTGACTTCAAATGTGATGTGGTCCCTAAAAAAAAAATGGTGTTGTAAAAATGAGAAATCGCTGGTCAACTTTTAACCCTTATAACTTCATAACAAAAAAAAAATTTGTTCCAAAAATTGTGCTTATGTAAAGTAGACATGTGGTAAATGTTATTTATTAAGAAATTTGTGTGACATATCTCTCTGATTTTAGGGCATAAAAATTTAAAGTTTGAAAATTGTTAAATTTTCAAAATTTTCGCCATATTTCCATTTTTTTCATAAATAAACACAAGTCATATCAAAGAAATTTTACCACTAACGTGAAGTACAATATGTCACGAAAAAACAGTCTCAGAATCAGCAGGATTCGTTAAAGCGTTCCAGAGTTATAACCTCATAAAGTGACAGTGGTCAGAATTGTAAAAATTGGCCCTGTCATTAAGCTGCAAAATGGCTGTCACTAAGGGGTTAAATGTTGCTCTAAAAACTGTTTATGTTGTCATTCCATCAAACATGGTTCTACTAGTTTTTCTTCTTCTTCCACTGAAGAAAAATTTCCAATCAAACAGTTTCTCAACTGTCTGATGGATTATGTGATTTATATGATCAAATTTAAATGTGGGAAACAGTATATAGGAAGAACCACACAACCCCTACACCTTAGGCTGAATTCACACCGGCACAATATTCGTAAGGGTTTTTTGCTCTATGGTCTCTCGAGACATTTTTCCGTTGTACACAATAAAAATTATAATGAATGAAAAAATCAGTCCAATTGAACACGTTCCAATGAGTTCTATTGACAGGATACAAAAACTAAACCGCAAAGAAATATATTGGATCTATAAACTACATGAAATCGCTGAGGTTTTTTACTATATACTGTATATATAATTTTTGTAATAGTCCACTCATTTATTTATTTTTTCCTCTTCATTATTTTTATATATTTTTATTTTTTTCTTCTCAATTATTTATCACAAGTGTTAGAAATATTTCTATTTAATATTTTTATATATATTTTTTTAATTCACATTTTTTCTTATCATCACTAGTGTTGAGCGATACGATACTGCAAATATCGAGTATCGGCCGATATTAGCTGTATCGGGCTTTCGATTCCGAGTACCGATATTTTCGTCATATCGGATACCGGAATCAGGATTGTCACTGTCACTGTCATTGTCCGTCGGTCGGGTCTGTCACTGTCAGTGTCCGTCGGTCGGGTCTGTCAGGAGTCAGCGGCACTTACCTGGCAGAAGATCTCCGGCGGTCACGGCCTGGACTGCTTCATGGCCGCCATCATCTTTCCCCGGTGGTCACATGCAGTTTCTCGCGATAACTGCAGTGACTGCTGGGTAATCCCGGCCGTAAAGCAGTCAGTCCGATGACGTCACCGCCGGGGAAGCAGGTAATTAGCTGTGCTGCGTCGCGATGACAGGCTCTGCCTGTCATTGCGATGTAGCAGAGCTGGATCGTCGTGGGACAGTCGTTACTATGGACTGCGTCGGACAAGTGGTATACTGTTGGTTTGTTTTTGTCATGGGTGTATCGCCACAAGGATCGTCGCGATTACACACTCTGACTTCTCACAGCTGAGTTGCTGTTTCTTTGTGTTTGGTAATGAGGGAGTTAATTTTACCTAGCTCTTTGCTAAGACTAGGTCTAGCCTCGCCCGGCTGCTTTTGATTATGTTCTAATTAGATTCCTTCATATACCTGCCAGTCTGCTTGTTAGATGCCGGTGAAAGCATTCATGTAGTCTAGCAGACTGGATCGGTTCTGAGAATACTTAAGCTAAGAGTTCCTTAGTTGTTTTTACTCTTATAGCTTATAGTTTATCTCTGAGACCTTAGGTGTTCCTACTGTGTGTGAGTGTTGTATGTAAGACTTTATTTACGTTATTTCTTGTCTTTCTTGTATGTCTTTCTGTTTATTAACCGTTACCTGTTCATTCCCTTTGGTGGTAATCAGGTCCTTCTTAGGACTAGATTACAGTTGGCAGGGATTGATAGGAGACAGGGTTTACGCTGTGGCCTGGACCTCTGTACCTTTAACAGTACCTCCAGGTAGAGGGATTAGTTAGGACCTCAGTTTAGGGTCAGCATAGACCCCGGTCACCCTCTAGCCGGAGACAGCGTATAACGAATTCCGTATTAACCCACTGGACATTCTGTCAGGTAATTCTATGTTATCATATATCTATGCGCATGTTATATAGTATGTTGCCCTTTTGATATAGATTACTGTCATCACATATATATATCTGCTATACAGCGTGACATTTTCACCGGCCATACTAAAGATTCTCTCCAGCTGTCATGGATCCAGTAGCCCAGCTGGCCCGGCAGTTGCAGGTGTTGTCCATGGAGTTTGCAGACATTAAGTCCAAGGTTTTTTTCCCCCCGGAGCAAACCAGATCTGAACCTAAGGTTGCTCTCCCGGACAGGTTCACTGGTGGGCGGGACAAATTTTTTACTTTCCGGGAGGCATGTAAATTGTACTTTCGGCTGCGGCCTCGGTCATCTGGGAGTGAAGAGCAGAGGGTGGGAATTGTTATCTCGCTCTTACAAGGGGACCCTCAATCTTGGGCGTTCTCTATTCCTCCAGGCTCCCCAGATCTCCAGTCAGTGGATCGATTTTTTACTGCCCTGGGTCTGGTATATGATGATCCGGATCGAGTTTCCCTTGCTGAAACAAAGTTACGTAAAATACGGCAAGGAAATCGTCCAGCGGAGGAATATTCTTCTGAGTTCCGTAGATGGGCAACAGATACTCAGTGGAATGACCCAGCTCTTAGGAGCCAGTTTTGTCAAGGGTTGTCTGACAAATTAAAAGATGTGTTGGCTCAGTATGATTCTCCTCCATCACTGGAGGCTGCTATGGCCCTCGCTATTCGCATGGATAGACGAATTCGGGGAAGACGCGAGGTAACTCCGCCTCCCGTGATGACTCCACCTACTACTAAAGTCCCTTATACTGAGGTTCCCCTGGTCTGTTCTGAGGAACCCATGCAGTTGGGAGTGACATCTTTTTGTAGGAGGGAATTGGCGGTGCACTGCAAGACTAGAAGGTGTTTCTTTTGCGGAGAGAGGGACATTTTGTTGGGGGGTGTCCATCCCGGGCCTCTTTGAGCAAAGGAGTTAACCTGGGAGTGTGTATTTCATCCCCAAATCCCTCTCAGTTTCTCGTGCCTGCGGAGGTGGTGATTGGTACTAGAACTGAGAGGATTTCTGTTTTTCTTGATAGTGGGTCCGGGGCTAATCTGGTGGACGCTCGGTTTGCCCAGGTGCATGGTATGCAACTGAGTGTATTGGCCAAACCGGTCCCTATAGTCTCTATTGATTCTAGACCTCTCGGTCAAGGTAGCTTGGTACAAGCTGTTCATAACATAGATCTTCGAGTAGGGGCAAGACATAAAGAGCAATTGTCTTGTTATGTGTTGGAGGGTCTACCTACTCCTATTGTGTTGGGACTTCCTTGGTTGGCTAAACATAACCCAGTGATTGATTGGCAATCCGGAAAGATAAGCCAGTGGGGTGAATTTTGCAGGAATAACTGCATGAGCACGGTCATCGGTGCGGTTGTGCCTAGGACTTTGTCTCCTTTTCTGGAGGACTTTGGGGAGATGTTCTCAGAGGAGGGGTGTAAAGAGTTACCTCCTCATCGCGCATATGACTGCTCAATAAAGTTGCTTCCTGATGCCTTATCTCGTACTTTCCCAGGGGCCGGGATAACGGATGATCCGGTTCCTATTCCTCAGGAGGGAGTTGTAGTGTCAGCTGTATGCTCTGAGCTTGAGGGGGAGGTATTGGGGGCTCAGGGGGACGCCCCGGTGGGACTTCCAGGGAGACTGATAGTTCCAGATCGGTTAAGACTGAAGGTTACGGGGAACCGTTACAAACGGATGGCTGATAGGGGGAGAGTTTCTGGTCTAGATCTGAAGGTGAACGATCTAGTTTGGTTGTCTACCAGGAATATAAAACTTAAAGTTTCCTCCTGGAGGTTGGGTCCCAGATTCATCGGGCCGTACAGGATCAGTTCCATAATTAATCCTGTGGCATTTCGTCTGGACCTCCCTCCTACGTTTAAAATTCATAATGTGTTTCACAAGTCATTACTTAAAAAGTATGTGGCACCAGTCATACCGTCACCTCTACCTCCGCCTTCAGTGGTGGTCAATGATAACGTGGAATTTCATGGGTCGAAAATCATTGACTCACGTCTCAGTCGCCGATCCCTTCAGTACTTGGTTCATTGGAGGGGGTATGGTCCTGTGGAGAGGACGTGGGTCCCTGCGTCTGATGTTAACGCAGATCGATTGGTTCGGACCTTTCACACAACTCACCCGGGCAGACCTGGCCCTGAGGGTCCGGAGACCCCTCGTAGGGGGGGGGTACTGTCATGGGTGTATCGCCACAAGGATCGTCGCGATTACACACTCTGACTTCTCACAGCTGAGTTGCTGTTTCTTTGTGTTTGGTAATGAGGGAGTTAATTTTACCTAGCTCTTTGCTAAGACTAGGTCCAGCCTCGCCCGGCTGCTTTTGATTATGTTCTAATTAGATTCCTTCATATACCTGCCAGTCTGCTTGTTAGATGCCGGTGAAAGCATTCATGTAGTCTAGCAGACTGGATCGGTTCTGAGAATACTTAAGCTAAGAGTTCCTTAGTTGTTTTTACTCTTATAGCTTATAGTTTATCTCTGAGACCTTAGGTGTTCCTACTGTGTGTGAGTGTTGTATGTAAGACTTTATTTACGTTATTTCTTGTCTTTCTTGTATGTCTTTCTGTTTATTAACCGTTACCTGTTCATTCCCTTTGGTGGTAATCAGGGTCCTTCTTAGGACTAGATTACAGTTTGCAGGGATTGATAGGAGACAGGGTTTACGCTGGTGGCCTGGACCTCTGTACCTTTAACAGTACCTCCAGGTAGAGGGATTAGTTAGGACCTCAGTTTAGGGTCAGCATAGACCCCGGTCACCCTCTAGCCGGAGACAGCGTATAATGAATTCCGTATTAACCCACTGGACATTCTGTCAGGTAATTCTATGTTATCATATATCTATGCGCATGTTATATAGTATGTTGCCCTTTTGATATAGATTACTGTCATCACATATATATATCTGCTATACAGCGTGACAGTTTTTTTTCTTTTTTTACAGGAGATCGATGGCGTCGCAGGAATGAGAGTACAATAAAAGAAATGAACACTGTGTTGTCTCTTTTATTTCATTAAAATACTTTTTTCTTGCTTTGTCTTTTTTTTTATGCATTTAATAACTTTGGGATTAATAATGGATCGGTGTCTTATTGACACCTCTCCATTATTAACCGGGCTTATTGTCACCGTGCAATCAACGGTGACATTAACCCCTTATTACCCCACTTGCCACCGCTACAGGGCAGTGGGAAGAGCCGGGTAAAGTGCCACAATTGGCACATCTTTTGATGCGCCAAATGTGGGGCTGCTGTAGCCTGGTATTATCAGGCTGTTGAGGGCCAAAATCCATGGGCCTTGACAGTCTTTTAATACCAGGCCGCAGCAGTCTGCATTTTACTTGGCTGGTTAACAAAAATAGGGGGACCCCTACGCCGTTTTTTTTTTCGAGGGGATCCCCTATTTTTGTTAACCAGCCAAGCTAAGCAGACTGCTGTGGCCTGGTATTATCAGGCTTGCAAGGTCCATGGATATTGGATCCTTACCAGCCTGAAAAACCAGGCCTCAGCGGTCTGCTTCATCTGGCTGGTTAACAAAAATAGGGGGACCCCACGCCAATTTTTTTCGAGGGGATCCCCTATTTTTGTTAATCAGCCAAGATATGCAGACTGCTGTGGCCTGGTATTATCAGGCTGGCAAGGTCCATGGATCTTGGCTCCTTAATAGCCTGAAAATCCAGGCCTCAGCGGTCTGCTTCATCTGGCTGGTTAACAAAAATAGGGGGGACCCCACGGCAATTTTTTTCGAGGGGATCCCCTATTTTTGTTAATCAGCCAAGATATGCAGACTGCTGTGGCCTGGTATTATCAGGCTGGCAAGGTCCATGGATCTTGGCTCCTTAACAGCCTGAAAATCCAGGCCTCAGCGGTCTGCTTCATCTGGCTGGTTAACAAAAATAGGGGGGACCCCACGCCAATTTTTTTCGAGGGGATCCCCTATTTTTGTTAATCAGCCAAGATATGCAGACTGCTGTGGCCTGGTATTATCAGGCTGGCAAGGTCCATGGATCTTGGCTCCTTAACAGCCTGAAAATCCAGGCCTCAGCGGTCTGCTTCATCTGGCTGGTTAATAAAAATAGGGGGGACCCGACGCCATTTTTTATTCGAAGGGAACCCCTATTTTTGTTAATCAGTTCCCTCTGACGTCACTGATTGTGTCCCTGGCTGACCTGAAGTGAAAGTGGAAAGCAATCAATTAAGCTTTCCACTTCCTCTCCTGTCAGCCAGGAGAGGAACTCATTCATTTGGGGGTTTACTGTGAGGCTGCAGCATTAGCTGCAGTCCCTGCAGTAAACATTAACCCTTTCTGAAGGATTACACCGTGGGACCTGACTGTGCATGGGATAGGTAAGAATAATTTTGCTTTTTTATTTTATTTTTATTACAGGAAATGGTTTTTGCAGTCAAATAAAAGATGGTCAAAAACATGTGTCTTTATTTCATTAAAATGATTTTTAATTAAAGTGTGTGTGTTTTATTTTTATTTCATGCAATAGGATTAATAATTGATAGTTGTCTAATTGACAGCTCTCAATTATTAACCTGGCTTAAGGTCACCTTTCAATTGCAATGTGGCTTTAACCCCATATTAACCCATTCGCCACCGCTACAGGGCAATGGGAATAGACGGGCAAAGTGCCAGAAAGGGCGAATCTAATTATAGATTTGTCTTTTCTGGGGTGTCTGGGGCAGATGTTAGTAGCCAGGGGGGCCAAAAATAATGGTCCCTCTCTGGGCTATTATTATCTGCCCCCATTCGCTGGCTTTGTCTGTCTGGTTGCGAAAATAGGGCGGGAGCCCACGCATTTTTTTTAAACAATTTTACACCTCATATATATATATATATATATATATATATACACTGTCATTGAATTTGTGACACATATATATATGTTTATATTTATAGTTCATACACTTCTACATAGTATAATAACCGCTAATTCAATTGCAGGCTTTTGTGAAAATGCAGAACCCGACATGAAATGACACTTGGTGTACATAGGGTTAACCATGTCTTTTCATGTCCTTTGCTATCTGATTTGCACAAACAATTACATCAGTCTATGTGTGCAAAATTTCACACCTGTAGGGGTTAATTAAAGGTGTAAATTCGTAGCAAAAAAGTCCGTTTTTTTTACAACGAATTTACACCTTTAATTAACCCCTACAGGTGTGAAATTTTGCACACATAGACTGATGTAATTGTTTGTGCAAATCAGATAGCAAAGGACATGAAAAGACATGGTTAACCCTATGTACACCAAGTGTCATTTCATGTCGGGTGCTTCTGTCTTTTCACAGAAGCCGGCTTTACCCGGCAATTGAATCAGAGGATATTTTACTATGTAGAAGTGTATAAACTATACATATATGTATATATATATGTCACAATGACATGTATATATAATATATATATGTATTTTATGTGTGTATATTTAGTGTTTACAAGGAAATAAAGGTTTTTTTTAGTTGCGATATTTTGTTCCCATAGACTTACATGGGACTTCCGGTATCGGAATCGGATATCGACGATATTTAGTGATATCGGCGATACCATTCCGATCCGATATTTTTAGATATCGAGCAGTATCGCTCAACACTAATCATCACTCAATCATTCATATATATCACTATATGAGCCATTTCAAACAGGTGGGAATGTAGCTTTATAATTTAGATCCATTTATATATATCATTTTTAGTGTTAATCATCTTAGCTAGTAAATCTGATCTTGTTCTAAAAGGTTATGTTTCTCTAAAAAATTTCTTTCGGGGTATTTTTTCTGTGGGTGAACCTCGGTCTGGTGGTCATGCTGGAGAAATTTTTTCCTCTGTGTATCCATCTGGTGCTCTGCTTTCGCGATCCACACAGAATGATCAGCGTGGCTGAATCTCTCCTAAGTGTTATGTAGAAAGGCTTTTTATATACATATATTTTAAAAAAGTTTCTCTTTTAATGGAATTTTTGTATTAACTTCTTGATGGGATTGATCCCCCTCTTTTTGCCGCCTCTCCAGATAGTTCAGCCGCCAATAGTGGAGCATGCACGATCTTTGCACAGCTCCACTGGTTAGGATAGTATTAATGCATCTAAACAACTTTAATAGATCTAAACCCTGTCATATATCTGAATCTATTAATTAAGACAAGTTGTATACTATGAGGAACTTCCTTTTGAACTGTCAGTATTTGTTCGTTCTTGAGGCTTTATTTGTGCAATTGTATAGTTAATACAATCAATTAATGAGTTTATCATTTTTATATATATAAGGTGTAGTGATAGTAAGACTTCACTATACCTTTGTATGTGGTTTAAGGACCTGTGATGAGGTCACAAGAGCACATGACAGGTCATGTGCTCTGTGTTAGCTGAATGGCTGGTGTATATAAGTGAGCCTGCTGCTGACCACAGGTGTGAGTGTCTGGAGGTGTGGAGACCTCCAGTGTGGGAGTTCTGAGGAGACCTCCAGTGTGTGTGCTGAAGAGAGTACTCAGTTAGAGTACAAGGACTTTTATCTGTTTTCTGTTACTTTGTGCCAGAGAAGGCTGTTTTTGTTTTCTGTTTTACAGCAAGTTTATGAAGACTTAATAAACTTGCTTAAAGAACCAGGAAGAGTCGCCCTCCTGCTTACCTCCGGTCGCACACCAGCGAGACCACATCCCTAAAATTTGGTGGAGAATGCGGGCAAGCGGTCCCAGCAGAGAAGTGGGTGCTGTATGTCGTGGGTAAAGGTCATAGCAACCCAGCCAGCATTGCAGGAGAAAATGGAGGACCTGCTGAAGCACTTGGTCCAGGCGCAGGCACAGCAGCAAGAGACCAACAGGTTGTTGGTGCAGCAAATAAAACAAAGCCAGCAGGAACAACGGCAGCAGTTGCATCTTCTGACAACCGCCATCCAGGGCAGGACGAGCGCTCCAACCCCAGGTCGGGAGGATGACAACTGTTATGAACTGCTACAAGCACTAAGGAAAGATGGGAACTCTGTCCCTACAATAAAACTGAGCTTGATCCCTACGATGTAACGGGGAACCTGATCCTGCGACCAGACCCGCTAAAGTCCTCAGCTAGTCTGAACGAAGACCTATAGTTGCGAGGAGGAATCACTACAAGATCTAGGGACTGGGAGAAAAGGTGGACACCTCCTAACAGAAATTGTAGCAGGGAAAATTAAACAGAAAACAAATTACTACGAGATCCTAAGATTAAGCAAAACTGACAGAGTAGGGCACCTAAGCACCCGGCTAGCTTAAGAGTAGATAATACAATGAAGTCCAGCAAAGCCAGAAGGGTGGAGCCAGACTAAATAGGGAAAAAAGGTCATGTGACCAGCAAACTGAAACAAAATCTAACAAGAGGGTTCTAACAACAACCACATCAGGAAGGCGGTAAGACGCACCATACAGAAAATGACCCCCGGGGATGATGTGGAGGCGTTCCTGTCTGTTTTTGAGAGGGTTGCTGAAAGGGAAAGACTTCCCCCAGAGCAGTGGGCAGAGGTACTGGCCCCATACCTGACAGGGGAACCCCAAAAGGCGTACTTTGATTTAACTGTGCAGGACGCTCAGGAGTATCCTAAATTAAAGGTGGAGATCCTTGCACGGTTGGGGTGACAATGACTGTCAGGGCACAGAGAGTGCACCGCTGGGAGTATCACCAGGACAAACCACCGCATTCCCAAATGTTTGACCTGCTGCACCTCGTCCAGAAATGGCTACAGCCAGAGTCCGCCACGCCGGCACAGATGGTGGAAAGAGTCCTAATGGATCGGTTTGTGCACTCCCTGCCCAGGCCCCTGCAGACTTGGGTTGCCCAGGGTGATCCCCGGAGTGCCGATGAACTGGTCGGACTGGTCGAGAGGTACCAGGGGATGGAAGGTACCTTGGGGAAGCAGCCCATTCCGTACTGGGGGTCCCAGCAGGGGGCGGAGTCCCAAAAAGGGGTGGCGCGTCCAAGGTCAAAAGGGGCGGGGGAGGTGGTGCCCAAGGTCCCTACGGGTGATGTTATCTGTTGGAGGTGTCACAGGCCAGGACATATAGCTGCACGGTGTCCCCAGACTACCGAGCAGATGGACTGCAGCATGGGACGTCGTATCTCATTCTATGCTGATCCAGTCTGCAGTGTGGATTCTATCCTGAACGAGGGGCCCCAAGCATGTCCCGTGAGAGTGAATGGTCGAGTAGTAACGGCGCTGCTGGACTCCGGGAGTCTTGTGACCCTGGTGAGGGCGAATCTGCCTCTCAAACTACTCCCGGGGAAAAAGGTTGGCGTGCGATGCATACACAGCGATGCAAAGGACTACCCTATGGCCAGAGTGGACATTGAGACTGCGCTGGGCACTGAGTCCCATGAAGTCGGGGTGGTTCGGGACTTGTTGCACCCTATAATTATAGGCCGAGATTTTTGTTTATTCTGGGATCTGTGGGGAAAGTCTGCTGAGGTCACTAGCCAGAATAGGGAACCAGTAAGCCCTAATCAGGTAGCCCCATATCCCGGAAGGAAGATGGAAGTCCCTTGTGTTCATGGGGTCACTAGGGAGTATCAGGTAACCAGGGTAATCATTGAGACGGACACTATTATTTCTACCCATGATGTCCCTGTAGTCCCAGACTTACCATATCCTATAATAATAGGCCAGGATTGTAAACGGTTTTGGGAGGTGTGGGATGAAGCACTGGCTAATTGCTCAGAAGGGAACCAGAATGACTCTAAGAGAGGCCCACCCCTGCAGGAGGCTGTAGTGGTTGCTGATAGTGTGGTGGGTAAAACAGAGGTAGCCACCCCTAAAGTCAAAGATACCCAGTGCCTGGTAGCCGTAAGAAAGGGTGGCTCAGACCAAAGTGAGGACTTTGGGGTGACCAAATATAGGTCCGCAGAAAACTGGGTCGCCCCAGGAATAGGGGCCGACACCTGGTTAAGTGGGGACTTGCCGTTCCAAGATGACAGAGGGAGTGGGAATGACTCCTATGCAGACTGTAACTTAACCGCAAGTGAAAGCGAGTGCAGCAAGGTGGAGTCAGGTACAAGTGGCAGACCTTCTCCTCACCGCAGGGGCTGCAGGAAGGCCAGACAGCCTATGCTCTCTAAGAAGAGAAAAAAGGGGAGAAGGATGGTGCCACATGTACTGGATAAAAGAGAGCAGGGCCATGAGATAGAGCTGCTTAAAGAGACAGTCATGCGAGAAAAGATACGGGGACAAGAGATTGAGCAACGAGTGAAGGACCTGGAGAAAGAAGTCTCTAAAGTCCAAGGTCAACTATCAGCGTGCCAGACGGCAAACCAAGTCCTAGTGAAAGATATGGAGATGCTCAGAGAGGCCCAGGAGAAGCATCAGCAGGAACTTCTACGGAGAGAAGATGAACACCGCTGCTGGGCAGAGGAGCAAGAGAAAATTCTCTTAAAACTCCAGATAGAGAAGGAAGCTAACGCTCAGCTCAGGAAATCCATGACAGACCAGGAAATCGAACGGTTGCGCTCTCCCGGTCCGGGCGTACGGGAGGAGAGTGAACTGAAGAGGCTGACCAAAGAAGGGGCCTCGACGGCAGAAGAAAGCCAGCAAAGGAACCGCCACCGAGATGGCCACACCCGAAAAGTCACAGTGAAGCAGGAGGCGGACATAAGAGATATGCCACTACAATACCTCCACGAGAAGCAGAGACCTCGGGAGCCAACAAGAAAACCTCCAAGCCGGAGAGGGTTGGTGGAAAGCCTTAGGAAGATCCGGAGGCTCCTGGAAGTATGCCAAGAAAGAATAGAGCAGCTAAAACTTGAGAAGGAGAAGACCAACAGACAGCTGCAAGAGTTGAGGGGAAAAAGGCAGTCACCTTCAACTCACAGTATAGAGAGGCGCAGAGGTTCGCTTCAGAGTGAAAGTCATCAAAGTGAATCTAAGACAGGACCTAGAGGGCCTGAAATGAGAGGTAGAGGCAGTGACACCTCAATTAGCTCAGGACTCAGTAACCTAAGCCAAACTGTGACGGACCGGTTAATTGTGGAGACGACTGAAAGGAGTTTCTAGTCGGTGAATGAAATGTGCCAAGCCCACGGCTTTAGGCAGAGGGGGGAGTATGTAGTGATAGTAAGACTTCACTATACCTTTGTATGTGGTTTAAGGACCTGTGATGAGGTCACAAGAGCACATGACAGGTCATGTGCTCTGTGTTAGCTGAATGGCTGGTGCATATAAGTGAGCCTGCTGCTGACCACAGGTGTGAGTGGCTGGAGGTGTGGAGACCTCCAGTGTGGGAGTTCTGAGGAGACCTCCAGTGTGTGTGCTGAAGAGAGTACTCAGTTAGAGTACAAGGACTTTTATCTGTTTTCTGTTACTTTGTGCCAGAGAAGGCTGTTTTTGTTTTCTGTTTTACAGCAAGTTTATGAAGACTTAATAAACTTGCTTAAAGAACCAGGAAGAGTCGCCCTCCTGCTTACCTCCGGTCGCACACCAGCGAGACCACATCCCTACAAAGGTTAATTTTATATATATGTAATAAATTCACAGCACAAGTTTTTTATTTTAAACATTTATTGAATTTTAATATTATCAAATTTTTTTATATAATCGGTTTTTATTCATAAAATAAAATATATATTTTTTAGCTAAAAAGTCCATTCAGCCATCTAGCTCATGTGCAGACGCACCAATCTTGACCTTCAATTTGTATGGCATTTTTCTTGGGACAGTGGGTTCGTGTCCCGTTTTTTCTTTTTCTATTCCATCCATACTTTATATTTTTTTCCACTATGATAAAAAAAAGAAAAGAAAACAACGTTAATTCCAGACAATCACTTGTTTAATGCATTTCTTGTGAAAATATGCTGTGAATACTTCATGTGCTCATCTTTGAACTCTGAGACTAGCATATCAGGTGATTTCATTTGGTGCCTTAATTTGAATGTCAAATCTATTTAATGTCCTGAAACGTCTGCATATGTACATTGTGGTGCTCCTGATGAAGAAGTCTTGTACTTTGAAACGCGTTGAGAATAAATCCACAATTTAATGGCTACATGGTCTGGATCTTGAATTATTCAGCAGCGCAGATTAAATTCACATTTACCCATTTTTTTTATCATCGGCTGTATGTTTGGAGTCGTTATCCTGCTGTACAACAAATTTGGAGCTAATCAGACACCTCCCTGATGGTATTCCATGATGGTTAAGTATCTGCCCGTAATTTCAGCATAGAAGACATCATTAATCATGACCAAATCCCTATCTCCATTTGCTGAAATATACCCCCAAATTTGTTTGGTTGCATTTAAAAAATGTTATGGACACCTCCAGATGGAATATTTTAAAGTAGATAGTGACAATTTTAATAAATATCTGATTAATTACAAATGCAAGATAAAAATAAAAACACATTAGATTTTTATTTTACTGTTCATTCATTCGAACTTCTTTTCTTATGTAATCTACATTGTATACGATATGCTAATTCACTTTTCTAGTAATGTAGAAAACCAGTGAACTTGTTAGCTGAGACATTTCCTCTGTTTGGGAAAAAATTGCGGCTTTCCTAATCTTCTTATGGCATAGAAAAACATTAACTTCTAAAAGGAGAGTTCATTAATATTCTAGAGTTTATGGTACTATTAGAGTAACCTTGGCAGATCTCTCACTACTAAGGCCAGGTGCAGTGGCCAAAAGCCAGGGCCACCCTTCAAGCAAACAGTTTTACTCTACACAATCTACTCTCGTGCATATTTTCCTGCTTCATCATGCTGTTTGTCACTCCTTTACTGCTTTATCATCCAGCAACTTTATTTATACAATGAACTGAATTTACAAAATTTGTATTATAGCAGAAACTGGAATACCCCTTATGTTATATGATACTTCAAGTCTTTAGTAATAGATTAATCGTACTTGACCATACCAAATATTTTGATAAGGAAATTAAGAGACATTCTGTAATATAGAAAGATAGATATTTTGAGAAGGAACAGAGGTAATTTTTGGGGGAGAGCGGCCTCTTTACCATATTTTAGAAGTGCTGAAGTATCCGGCTTCATAATTTTGAGTGTTTCTTGCCTGTTCTTCCATATATGTTAGATCATTAGCAGTGGATGGAAAACTCATGAAGCTGACTCTGCACTCATTTCTATTTTTGGATAGTGTTGAGATCTTTTGCACTTAGACCTCCACCAATCGATTAAGAAGTAGGATTTCCTAGCAATCAGCCACTTCTCATTCAGATCAGTATACCTGGTTAAAAAAGATTGCAATAAAAATAAATTTAACTCAGTATCCTATGTTATCTACATGCATTACTAGGGATGGGCCAACCCAAATAGCAAAGTGTCCGTACCCAGACCCCGAACATGGTTTTCTGCCAGAAGTCCGTGTTACTGTTTGAGTTCGGCAGCCCGAACATTCAGTGTTTCCCACACTGTCATCTGTGCGACAGCGCGAGAAACACCTGGTCTGATTGGCGGTAACCTTTCAAGTTACCTCCTGTCAGAGCACTGTGGTTCTCACACTGTCATACAAATGACAGCATGTGAGTCAGCAGCTGTGACTGTTGGTAAAAAGGTTACCACCAGTCACAGGCCTTTGCTGCTGAAAGTATTCATCATCGTACACAGAATGATAGCAGCGAGATCAGCCATATCTTCTTGAGAGTATTCATGATCCGACACTTGTGAAATAAATTAATACATTTTTTAAAAAATAGCATGGGGTCCCCTCTATTTTTGCTAACCAGAGCAAGCAAAAATGACAGCTACGGGCTAAAGTCCTCAGCTGTCAGCGTTATCTTGCCTGTTTATCAAAAACAGAGGGGTTCTCACACTGTTTTTTAAATTATTTAAATAAATAATTTTAAAAAATGGCATAGGGTACCTTCCATTTATTACAACCAGCCAAGCTAAAGCAGACAGCTGGGGGCTGGTACTATCAGGCTGAGAAAGGGCCATGGATATTGGCCCTCCCCAGCCTAAGAATAGAAGCTTGCAGCCTCCCCAGAAAAGGCACATCTATTAGATGCACCAATTCTTACACTTTGCCTGGCTCTTCCCACTTGTCCTGGTGCGGTGGCAAGTAGGGTAATATTTGTGGGGTTGATGTCAGCTTTCTAATGTCAATTGACATCAAGCGCACAGGTTAGTAATGTAGAAGCGTCTGTAAGACGCCCCCATTACTAAACCCATAGTAATATTGTAATAAACAAGACAGTCCTTTATTAGAAATAAAACTCCCCACCCTTTTTTACTCATTTATTTAAAAATAAAAAATTAAAAAAACATATTTCTCACCTGTCAGACGATAATCCATATGTCCCATGATATGCTCCAACTCCACTACATCTGGATTTCAAGGCTGAGCAGTGGCATGATGCGACTGCTCAGCTGTGAATCCAGGAGAACACAGAGCTGAGCCTAGGAACTCAGCTGCAGCACAGAGCGGTGATGTCAATAAGGTGAGCGGAGTATAAAAGTCGACAAACTCCAGTGACCTCAATGACATCAGCGCTGGCAGCGAGAGAACTTTCTCATGAGCGCTGGTATCAGTGAGATCACCCCCAGCTGTCTGCTTTCTCATGGTTAATTATCAAAAATGAATCCATCCATCCCTCTCTCCCTCATCCATCCATCCATCCCTCATCCATTCACGCATCTATCCCTCCCTCAACTAGCCAGTCATCATCAATTCCACATTTTTAAAGCAAATTACTTAAAATAACAGAGAAAAAATGAAATAAACAAAAAGGAAAAAATAGAATCAGGATGCCAAGGTCCAAGAAGTGGAGGAGGTGAATGTGGTGTTTGTGCAGGAATGGGGAGGGGGGCCTACACTTTTTTCAATTTAACCCGTTCCCAACAATGGGTGTAAAAGTATGCCCAAGTCGGACACCCCCTATTAGGTGGACTGAGCCAGCACCTTTTCAGGCACATAACAGCTGATCTATACAGCTGACATGTGTCAGTAATAGCCGCGAATGGAATTGCAATCTACCCTCGGCTGTTAAATAGTTAAATGTTGCTGTCAATCTCTGACAGCGGCATTCAACTCACACTTACCGAAAGTGCATTGCTAATCCTGTCCATGGGTGACACCGTTACATGATCGCAGGTCATCGATGGGTCGGCATGACAACCAAAGGTCTACAGCAGATCTCTATGATTGTCTTTGCTAGATTATTATAAGCGCCGCCCCGCGAACGACTCTTATAGCAAGTGAGCATTTCTGCTACACACAGGCGATCTGATCATCACCTGTGTGTTGCAGAGGTGATCAAAGTATTGCAGCTTCTAGTCTCCCATGGAGACTATTGAAGCATGTAAAAAGTAAGGCTGTGTGCACACGTTCAGGATTTTTTTTGCGGTGGTTTTCCGCTGCAAAAATGCTTAAAAAACACATGCATTAAGCATCCTATGATTAGAATGCATTCTGCAATTTTTGTGCACATGGTGCGTTTTTTTTTTTTTCTTGTTTAAATTTTGGGATGCAAAAAAATAAAACAAATACAAAATATAGGGTAACCATGGCTGTTAGAGGCTGGTTTAATTGTCTAGTCAGTCAAAGATACGGTCATGTTCTTTGTGATCCATGTCTTTTTCATTTTTAAGAATGTTATGTTCCCACGTTGCCTGTGGACAGGTAGATGCACCTGTCTGTGATGACACACTGATATGACATTAGCTGCAGGGCAGGCCAGTACCTCCAAGGCAGTGTCCAATTTTGACACCCAATAGTTAAATGGGGCAGACCCATCAGTTAGTATGTGGATATGTGTGGACACATACTCTTCCACCATATTTTGGAAACGCTGCCTCCTGCTGATATGGGCAGTATCACTTGGCGGTGCTTTATGTTGTGACGTGCTCATGAAATGTTGACTCATTGCAGCCATGCTAACCCTGCCCTTTGAGGTGTTGGCGGTGACAGAGCTGTGTTGGTGAATTTCTCCTCCCCCTCTGCCTTGTTCCACCGAGCCACCACTGTCAGGTTAGAAAGCCAGCATTAGCGATTGTACCAGTGCCTGCTTGTTTTGAGGCAGTCTTAAGGGTATGCCACACTAAGCGAGATCGCTAGCGAGATCGCTAACAAGATCGCTACTGCATCACCATCTATGACGCACTAGCGATCTCGTTAGCGACTTAGCTGTGTGTGACATGTGGCAGCGATGTGGCCCCTGCTGAGATGTCGCTGATCGTTCATGAACGCTCTGTGCCGTTTTTTGGTCGTTGGTGTCCTGCTGGTGAGCCTGAATCGCTGAGTGTGACACCCTTTATGAACGACTTCACCAGCGTCGCAGGTGGGACTAGGTTTTCCCAACGACCGCAGAGGTCGTTATACAGATCGCTGATGAGTTGTGTTTGGAATCACAGATCGCTGATGAGTTGTGTTTGGAATCTAACTAGCGATCACATAGCAATCGCACTAGCAATCTCTCCAGGTTGTGTCATTGTCGTGATCGCTAGTGCGATCGCTAAGTGTGGCAGTGCCTTTAGATCCAATAATGGAAGCAATGATAGTAAGTTGTCCTTGTAGTGGGGATCCAACAGGGTGGCCGCACAGTAATCTGCACTGGTGACAATATGGGCAACTCGGCTGTCGTTGTGCAGGCAGTGCAGCATGTTTTGGCTCATGTATGCCTGGCTGCCCAGAGGCAACAACAGGCTGGTGGGAGATATATCGTGTGCATCCTCACTATCCCTCCATCCACTCTCCAGTGATGCCCGTGAGCTGCTTTGACAGCCAACCTGCTGTGAACATGGCTGTTGTTCCTCCTCCTCCTCCTCCTCATTACCCAAAACTGTCCCCTGGCTGTACACTTTTGTTCATGACATGCCTGATAATGTTGCAAATGGTCTTTGTTCCTTCTGCTCCTCTTCTTGCTCTCACAGATTTCACACACTACCAGGCTGGGCTTGAGGTGCAGCAGCATCAACTTCTCATCTGTCTGCTCTTTGATCCCAGTCCACAGTTCCTGTGTGGTTTAGTATTTGTCCCCCAAACAGATCAGTTTCAGAACCACCTGCTGTCATTTCCCCTTGGCTGAGCTCAAGTTGGTGGTGCAGGTCTTACTGTGAGTGGATGATGAGGTGGTGGAGGAAACAGCAACCTGACCAAGGAACATCCAGCAATCATCAATGCTGGTAGGACATCCACTAGAACACCTTCTGCCTCTGGTCCAGCCACCACTGCATTTATCCAGTGGGCAGTTAGGGAGATGTAACGTCTCTGGCCGGGATTACTGGTCCACAAATAAGTTGTTATGTGGACCTTACCACTGTTGGCGTTGCACAGTGCACACCTGATTTTTGTGTGTTTGTGCCTGGCAGGAATGGCCTGCCTGCAGAAGTAGCACTCACCATTTGAGACCACATTCGCCTGCTCCCACGCGCTGTCTCACGCTAGCTCCACCAGGCATCCAGGCTACTTGGATTTCTCCCTGGACTTTTTCTTGAAAACAGGAGATCCATAACAAGAAAATAAAACCCAGTCTTCTCATATCAGTTCTGATGAAGGTCCGGATGTGGACCGAAAACGTTTAACATTAATTCTGGATGCAATAAATGGAACATTTTGTTTTTGTCACTTCTCTCTCTGAGTGCCAAGTTTTTTTCCACTATTTGCAGAAGCAGTAGTGGCTGGGCACTTCGTACTGTGGGTCAGCCACGGTCATCAGAATTTTGAAGCTGTCTGTCTCCACCAGCATTTCGAAGGTGAATAATTTTGAAATGCTGTAATTGAGGAGCAGGGTTCATGAGTGGTTAGGGACAAATTTAGTCTTTCTCTCCCGAGTTTGATGTATGGAAAGCTGAACAGTTCCATGGGATGGTACCGAGATACTCAGTGACATTGTTAATGGTGGTAGTGTCACATCCTCTCTTTGCGGGAGGAAGGTGGCCCTGTTGATCAGGAGCGGGGGAAGAGTCCAAGACTGCAGCAGAAGAGAGCAGGTGAAAGCTCTGATCTGCCATGGTTTTTTAACATGTGTACTCCACTGCAGCTTCTGCTTAGATTTCAAATGCCTGATCATGCAGGTGATGCTCAAGTTCAGCATATTTATTCCTCGCTTCAGGCTCTGACAGCACAGCATAAAACAACTTGTGTCTTGTCATCAGGACATTGTCTGAAGGAATACTAGCCAGAGAGCTCCTTTAAGCTTAATAAAGAACTGGGCACACTCTAAGTGGTGTGAAAATAAGGTAAATTTAATACGTACAGTGGTCACTAGTAATACTAGTGACCACTGTACGTATTAAATTTACCTTATTTTCACACCACTTAGAGTGTGCCCAGTTCTCTATTATACTATAGATGGTTTGGGAACCTACTGGAACACCTCCCTCGAGCTGTGCCAGCATTTTCTTTAATACTAGCTCCTTTAAGCTGGCTTAAGTGTCCTCATTTCCTTGGCAGGGTGGGTGGTAGCAGACAATGTACTGTTTACGGGCTGATTGCTGTGTTTTTCCAACATACTCCCTCTTTGGTTGTGAAGCTGGGGCAATGAGACAACCTACTCTTCCTCCAAACTGAGCACGTCACTATGATGGCCTTTGCTCCATGTCTGGTCTAGGACCTCATCATCCCCAACATCATTTTCAAACCACTCTGCACCCCTACCCTCCTTTCTGGTCGGCACACTGCAAAAAGACGCACCAGTTGGTACCTGTGATTCCTCATCCTCTGACATGAGTTGCAGTGGTCTGCAGACCATGTGCACTGGCCCTCCTATGTTTTCATCCTGTGACATAAGTTATTGTTCATCAGTGCACTCAGTCTCTTCCACTTGTGAGGCAGGTCCAGGTGGATGGGCCACTGAACCACTGCCAACGGAGCCCTCAAACAGCAAAAAAGACTGGAGCACTACTTGTGGTTCAGACAGCTTGGCTGTTTTGCAAGGAGGTGAGGTGGAAGAATGTTCATGACCATGGTCCTCAGGTGCCATATCTGCGCTTTCTGCAGGGGATCAGGTGGAAGACAATACCAAAGAACTAGAGTCATTTTCAACCATCCAATCTACCACCTTTTTAGCATCTTGCGGCCTCACCATTCTGCCAGCATTACTTGGGCCTATGAAAAGATGCCTAATGTCCTGGTGCCTGCATGTACCATAGGTAGTTGTACTTTGGATATAGCAGGTACAGAACTACAACATCATCTCCCTGCAGCAGCTCCAACATCACGACTAACAGCATCGCAACCACGGCGCTTGTTTGATGCTCTCATATTTACTGCCACGCTACGGGTAAGGCAGTATAAACAACACTGGAAGTGCATTGTGCACCAGGCTGGACAGGCACAAAATACAAGGCTAGATCTTCACTGTGTACTAGGCTGTACCAGCAATATCAAGCACGCTGGCTGTAAGGAGAAGATAAGGGCTTTATGCACTAGGCTGTACTGCAATCTTTTCTCCTGTCTAACATGGCAGCGCAACATGTGATCCTGCCTTTGTAGAGGCTGTCTCATGTACTTCGCCACCCAATCACTGCCATGCCAATACTTGCATGGCTGTGATGCAGCAGGAAGTGCCCAGAGTGATAAAGCTTGGTGATTGGCTGCAAGGTAGCCTTTCACCAAGCTTTATTAGGCGCAGCCGATGCACTTCCGGTTTAAAGTCTGTGTTTTCTTACAGTCCTGAAGGACCCTCACCTATTCTCCCAGAAGCTGATTTAAAAGAAACTCCATTTGAGATCATCTCCAGCATTGGATCTGGATAGCGAGGCAGAATGGGAGGTGTTGTGAATGTTTTAGAAATGAATTCTGAGCAGAAGCTCCCTCTGGTGGTTACAAACAGTACTGAACCATTCAATGAGGATTGGCAATCAGGAATCACAGACTGGTCTTATATAAGGGAGGTTCCCTCCCATCATGGTTGCCGGTGATCAATTGTTCTTGTCTCAACTTTGTTTCCTGGTTCACTTGGAAGCTTGCTGAGTCTTGCCTCTTCTCCTGCTCTCAGATAAGATATTTTCTGTTTTTTGTTTTTGTGCTTACCATTTGCATATTTCTCTGCATTTCTGTGAAGTTAGCCAGGTCCCCCTCCCCGGGGGGCTTGGGCTCCTCTCAGTTCCTCTGGAGCCTCTGTTATTTGTTCATTTGCCTTTTCCAGTTTTTTCAGTGGCTGCAGCTTAGTTTTGTTACACCAGAGAACTAATTTAGGTGGTAGAGGTCGTGTGATCTCAGGTGTTTTTGCAATTAGTAGCGTTGGGTTTTTTTTAGGGTTTTTTAGGATTGCAGTAAGTATCCTTCCTATCCTTTTTCTGTCTAGGCAGATTGGGCCCCAACTTTTGCTCATTCTATTTTCTGTCTGTGTCTGTATTTCCTCTTGTCTAACCGCCATTACATGTTTGTGGGCTTCCTATGTTCTTTGGGGATCTGCTCCGGGGCAGATAGCTTTCCTCTTTCTATCTTTAGGTGTAGTTAAACTCTCAGGCTGTGACGAGGCGTCTAGGACCAATGTAGGAACGCTCCACGGCTGCCTTTAGTTGTGGTGGTTAGTCAGGGTACTGCAATCCAGTAGATTCCAACCTCTCTGGTGTATTGCCGTTTTTGCCTGCACTCCTCAGTTACCAAAACATAACAGTATCACCGACCTAACTGAAAATTATATGGTACTCACAGAAGGGAAAAATAGTGTGGAAAGAAAAAAGGTTGTCAGAGTTGTCAGAGATTTTTTTTTCTGTTTGTTGCATTTTTTCCCTCTTTTTCTCTGGGTGCTGAGGAGGATTTTTTTTTTCTCTCAATGGAGTTTGCACAGTTGTCTGGCCGTGTGGATCAGCTTGCTACTGAGGTTCGGAGTATTGTTACCTATCTTGCTAGGTTGCCAGTTGTGGAACCCAGGATCCCCATGCCAGATTTGTTTTTGGGATTGACCTAAATTTCTGAATTTCAAAAATAACTGTAAGTTGTTTTTTGC
The DNA here is from genome assembly GCA_033576555.1 of Oophaga sylvatica. NCBI lineage: Eukaryota > Metazoa > Chordata > Amphibia > Anura > Dendrobatidae > Oophaga > Oophaga sylvatica. The sequence continues at coordinate 54,865,981 of JARQOD010000006.1, forward strand.
CTTAAAACCTAAGTCCTCAGGGAACGCAGCGCAGCAGGTTCAAATTGTCATCTCTCTCCTGCGCGGCGATCCTCAGGATTGGGCTTTTTCCCTGACACCTGGGGACCCTGTTTTGAGTAATGTTGATGCATTTTTTCTGGCTCTGGGATTATTGTACGATGAACCTAATGTCACTGATCAAGCTGAAAAAACCTTGTTGGCATTAAATCAGGGGCTTGAGGACGCTGAGTTGTACTGTCAGAAATTCCGAAAGTGCGCAGTCCTGACCAAATGGAATGACGATGCTTTGGCAGCCCTTTTTCGGAAGGGTCTGTCAGAGAATGTAAAAGATGTTATGGTGGGTTTCCCTGCTCCCTCTGGTCTCAATGATTCTATGTCATTAGCGATTCAAATTGACAGACGTTTCGAAAATGCAATGGGTTATGTTTCTACTGTGGTGATGCCTCTCATGCTATTTCAGTCTGCCCTAAGCGGGGAAGACGTTTTGCACGCTCAGTTGACTTGGGTAGTGTTCAGACTAAATTTCTGTTGACTGTTACCCTGATTTGTTCCCTGTCCACATTTTCTGCTCAGGATTTTGTTGATTGGGGAGCAGCTATTAACCTGATGGATTTTGATTTTGCTAAACGTTGTGGGTTTCCCTTGATACCCCTATGGAAGTCTATTCCCCAACTGGGGATTGATTCTACCCCTTTGGCTGAGAATAAACCCCAGTTATCTACTCAGGTGATAATGAGGGTTGAACCTTATCATCAGGAGAGTTGCAAATTTTTGGTGCTGTATAGAGTTGAGCGATACTTTCCGATATCCAAAAGTATCGGAATCGGAATGGTATCGCCGATACCCAAAAAATATCAGCGATACCCGATACCGATACCGGAAATCCAATGTAAGTCTATGGGAACAAAATATCGGAATTAAAAAAACCCCATTCTTGCCTTGTTGGTTAATTGTACATGAAGGAAAACAACAAAGAGTAATGTAGAATGTATTGGGGAAGGTTGAGGAGACATTAAAGGCATAGATGTTTAACCCAATCAAATGGAATAGCATAAATATATATTTTTTTAAAGATGTTCAGATTGACGAAGAAATTGACAATGTTGTTAACGTTTTTTCTATTTTGGCAAATATGTATATTTCACAACTTCCATGCTCTTCACCTTTTTAACTTTTGACACACTTTCTCCTTCATAATCTTCAGCAGCATCATCTTTTTCATCAAATTATTCTTCATCTTCACCTTCTTTATCTTCTTCTTAAACTTCTTGCTATTCATCTTTTTGTTAACATTACTCATATTCTTCTTATTAAACTATTATTCTTCTTCATATTGTACTTCATCTTCTTCATCATATTCTTATTTGTGACAGAGATTCCTGTACTTGTAATCTGTCAAAGTATGAATTTTTCATCCTTCCGTTCTTGCTGTCACAAAAGATTTAAATTACAACAGTATTTGTCCGTGTTCAGTTTAGCCTGCAGCAGCAGGCATTTTCCAAGGGCACCACGAGGAGGAACGGACTCACCCCCATACACTGCTTAGTCTTCTTCTGCTTAAAATTTAGAGCATATATTTTGCTCTTCATTTTGGTCTTATACTTCATGTTCTTCTGCTTTTTGATCTTCTGCTTACTGTTCTTCTGTCTCTTTTTCTGTATCTTGTAGTTTGTCTTAACTTTCTTTGTCCTGTTGGTGATCTTCTTCTGGGTAATCTTTTATTTCTTCTTTGTGATGGTGTTCAGGCTGGTTGGCTTGATGCTCGTCGTCCTTGTGGTCGTCATCTTCTTCGGGGTGGTCATCAGGGTCGTCGTCTTCATTGTTGGAGATCCAGAGTGATTACCCAAAAAAACATTTAAAAAATCTTCAATTTGTAAATGTAGCAGAAGGTACAAGAGCCAATGCAAGTAACGAGGACCAGCTGACTGTGCTGGAACCCGGAGGGGCAGCAGAAGGAAAAGAGCCAATGGCACAACTGAGGACCAGCTGACGTTACTGGGACACGGTTACTAAGCAGGAGGTACCTGTGCTCCAAAGCACTACCAAGGACCAGCAGACGTTGCTGGAACTCGGATACCGAGATGGAGGCACCTAGGCCAAAGGCACTGCGGAGAACCAGCTGACGGTACTGGAACCCGGAGGGGCAGCAGAAGGAAAAGAGCCAATGGCACAACCGAGGACCAGCTGACGTTACTGGGACACGGTTACTAAGCAGGAGGTACCTGTGCTCCAAAGCACTACCAAGGACCAGCAGACGTTGCTGGAACTCGGATACCGAGATGGAGGCACCTAGGCCAAAGGCACTGCGGAGAACCAGTTGACGGTACTGGAACCCGGATGGGTAGCAGAAGGTACAAGAGCCAATGCAAGTAACGAGGACCAGCTGACTGTGCTGGAACCCGGAGGGGCAGCAGAAGGAAAAGAGCCAATGGCACAACCGAGGACCAGCTGACGTTACTGGGACACGGTTACTAAGCAGGAGGTACCTGTGCTCCAAAGCACTACCAAGGACCAGCAGACGTTGCTGGAACTCGGATACCGAGATGGAGGCACCTAGGCCAAAGGCACTGCGGAGAACCAGCTGACGGTACTGGAACCCGGAGGGGCAGCAGAAGGAAAAGAGCCAATGGCACAACCGAGGACCAGCTGACGTTACTGGGACACGGTTACTAAGCAGGAGGTACCTGTGCTCCAAAGCACTACCAAGGACCAGCAGACGTTGCTGGAACTCGGATACCGAGATGGAGGCACCTAGGCCAAAGGCACTGCGGAGAACCAGCTGACGGTACTGGAACCCGGACGGGTAGCAGAAGGTACCCATGGAAATTTAAGTTGACAGGCCGCGAGCCGGCCGCAGTTACCGAATCCCACAGTACTACAGTGGGTGATTGTCCTATTGTCACAACAGAAACAGCCTTTATTTGCATACCCCGCAGCACACATAGGAAGCACCTAAACTCCAGGCACCATAGAGTCGGCTAACCCGACCGCAACACGACAGGACAACTTATTGGAGGCTAAGTGACGTTTACACTACAGGAAACAGATGGCGTGCTGTAACCAGTCTGGGCAGGAGTGAGTACCCGTGATAATGACACTTCCGAGCAACAACTGTCGGTGTTGGAGCCCAGGGATGAGAAGAGAACCGGTTGGAGGCAGCAGGACTTTTTCCGTTTACACAGCAGGGGAACAGCTGACATTACTGAACCCCAGTAACACAGGAGCAAGTGTTGACTGTGCTAACAGCACTTCCGAGCAACAACTGGCGGTGTTGAAGCCCAGGGATGAGAAGAGAACAGGGTGGAGGCAGCAGGACTTTTTGCCGTTCACACAGCAGGGGAACAGCTGACATTACTGAACCCCAGTAACACAGGAGCAAGTGTTGACTGTGCTAACAGCACTTCCGAGCAACAACTGGCAGTGTTGGAGCCCAGGGATGAGAAGAGAACAGGGTGGAGGCAGCAGGACTTTTTGCCGTTCACACAGCAGGGGAACAGCTGACATTACTGAACCCCAGTAACACAGAAGCAAGTGTTGACTGTGCTAACAGCACTTCCGAGCAACAACTGGCGGTGTTGGAGCCCAGGGATGAGAAGAGAACAGGGTGGAGGCAGCAGGACTGTTGCCGTACACACAGCAGGGGAACAGCTGACATTACTGAACCCCAGTAACACAAGAGCAAGTGTTGACTGTGCTAACAGCACTTCCGAGCAACAACTGGCGGTGTTGAAGCCCAGGGATGAGAAGAGAACAGGGTGGAGGCAGCAGGACTTTTTGCCGTTCACACAGCAGGGGAACAGCTGACATTACTGAACCCCAGTAACATAGGAGCAAGTGTTGACTGTGCTAACAACACTTCCGAGCAACAACTGGCGGTGTTGAAGCCCAGGGATGAGAAGAGAACAGGGTGGAGGCAGCAGGACTTTTTGCCGTTCACACAGCAGGGGAACAGCTGACATTACTGAACCCCAGTAACACAGGAGCAAGTGTTGACTGTGCTAACAGCACTTCCGAGCAACAACTGGCGGTGTTGAAGCCCAGGGATGAGAAGAGAACAGGGTGGAGGCAGCAGGACTTTTTGCCGTTCACACAGCAGGGGAACAGCTGACATTACTGAACCCCAGTAACACAGGAGCAAGTGTTGACTGTGCTAACAGCACTTCCGAGCAACAACTGGCGGTGTTGGAGCCCAGGGTCAAGGAGGATGTTTAAATACTAGATCAAGTATTTTCCTTGTTACGTGTCAATTAAAAATGTCTATACTCCAAACAAGAGAAATATAACCTTTAGTACCATAAGATGATGATTTTACTTTAAAAAATATATGTAAATTAATAATTGACAAACATAAACGCATACATTAACATGTTGAAAAGCAATGCAAACCACAATAAAAATAGGTTAAATAATCTGCTATACGGTTTTAAATAAAAGCATACAAGTACATATCAGAATCCATTAATGATGGATAAGTAACAGTATGTACACCATTTTTATTGTATAGACAATGAATGGCTGACTTAAAAACATAATCAGCATTACAAGTTATCTGTGATATTCATAAAACTTTACATTTGCTGAATAATATCACTAAAAAGTTTTTAAAAATATCTAAAATTTCCATCATGTAATACTGATAATATGTGCCAATCATTTATATTAAGAAACAAAACCTTTAAAAAGTGCATAGTGCATAGTGAAAACAGCTATTTATGCCTGACTGTGGACTTGCAAGCATAACAACGGATAGATAAGGTATATATAGATGAGACTGCATAGCCACAGATGGTGAATGGCGATGTAATACTGTACCTCAATAAAGTGTGCGTTACTACTACATCCTTTTTTTTATATAGCTTTATAAAAGGGTACGTGCATGTATGCTTTGTTTGGACGCACAGACTGGCTTCCTGCTGTGACGCGTTGGGTATTGGAGCGTCTGTGCGTCTTATGACGCAGACTAACATTCACGGTGCGCATCGTTCATCATCGCAAGCGTACCGACAACACAAAGGCGTTGTCATGACTGCTTTACTCAGTAAACATGCACCTATGACGAAACATACACGCATGTGCCCTATTACATAAGAAGCTACAAGAAAAACGCGTGTGAGGTGTGACACAGCTGTTTTGTTAAGGTACAGTATTATATCGACATTGTACAGGTGTCGCTATTCAGTATGATAAATAGATATCATTCACCTATTCTATCAGTTGTCGTTCTTTCAGCACCACTTACAGGTATATATTTTGCTATTGTGACTATGCAATATTGACTTTAACAAGGTAATGCATGATTTTTGTTACCGATTATTATGTTTACATGAAGGACCTTTATGATATGGGCTGTTAACTTTCTAATTAAATATGTATTTTTAAAATGACACAAATATAAGTAATGTTGAAGAGGACTATTCCTACATGCATTGTTTGCACAATATTACAGGTGTACATCACGTCCCTTAATCAACATTGGATTATTATATTCACTTGTATGCTTTTATTTAAAAGCCAAGAACACTGAAGTCTAACCTTCGCACTGCAGCTGTTGTCAAAGTTCAACCCACATTATGCACTTCCAACATTGCAGCATTTGAGTCATGATGTGAGTTGGATTTGTCTAAGCTATGGAGTGACAAGGTTGACCATCAGTATCCTATAGCATAAGTAGGCTTTTGTGTTAGCATTTGTTTTCGACATGTGCATATCTGAAATAATATGTCACAATTATTTTGTTACAGATTTGTGACAAAGACTAATCATTTTATGGTTTTAAAGCTGACGTTTCAATTGTTTACAGCTTAGAAATCAGGGTGTAGCCTCATATCTATGTGTAGCACTAGACACTTTGACATGTCATGTTTTTTTCACCATGTGTAGGTAGCTAGCAGTAATTTTTGACGGACACACAGCAGGGGAACAGCAGGCGTTACTGAACCCCACAAACACATCAGCGATTGTTTTCATCTGTGCATCTAACACTTCTGAGCAGCAACTGGCGGTGTTGAAGCCCAGGGTCAAGGAGGGTGTAGGCAGAGGCCTAGTATGAGATGTTTGAAGTTGAATTTGTAGTTAGCAGCAGTAATTTTTGCCAGACACACAGCAGGGGAACAGCAGGCGTTACTGAACCCCACAAACACATCAGCGATTGTTTTCATCTGTGCATCTAACACTTCTGAGCAGCAACTGGCGGTGTTGAAGCCCAGGGTCGAGGAGGGTTTTGAAATAAAATATTGAGTTATTGCCTTGTTACGTGGCCATTGCAAATGTATGTACTTCAAACAAGAATAAATGAAGTTTTACTAGGACAATAAAATGATGAATTTCAATTCCAAGAATAGAAAAATATTTATACTTGAGAGTCCTCAGTGGTTGATACCGTTTAATGGCTAACTGAAAAGATGGTAACAAATTCCAAGCTTTCGAGACTACTCAGGTCTCTTCATCAGGCTAAGACGTAAAACAAAAAATGAAGAATCACATATTTCTACACACAACAGGACACAGGAATAGTGCAATAGGTAAGACAAGTGACGTGAAGCAGAACTGTCATTATGGCAGAGGGATGATCATAAATATTGGAACAGTTCATAGATAAGGAGAGAAAGTTTTATTGCCCTCTGATTGGGGTCTGGTGTTCTGTTTTGATGCCCCTAGAAGGTCAGAGACGCAGATTCCTTAATTGATATAGAATGACATGAATCCGTGTGATCTATTCATTACGCACTAAGAGTGTCAAAGGTCATCATGAGATTATATTCCCAAACCTTTCTATCTTTCTCAGATTTGAAGTTATATTTTAATACCAGTAATTCCATATCCATCATGCTATGACCGGGCATACAAAAGTGTTTTGCCACAGGTAAATCCATTATTTTTTCTCTTATTGTGTGGCGATGATAATTCATCCTTATTCTCAGTTTTTGGCCGGTCTCCCCCACATACAGACCCCCAGTTGTACATATAATTAGGTACACCACATTAGATGTGATGCAGCTGAAAGTACCTTTGATCTTGTAGTCCTGATGGGAGTAGGGGATCTTTATCTTGTCCGGGTCATTATAGATGCACAGGTTTTACATTTCTTACTGTTGCAAGGAAAGGTTCCTGCAGCTGTTGGGGAGGACAGGGAGCTTCTGACAATGATGCTTCTTAGATTTGGGGGCTGCCTAAAACACAGTAGTGGGGGGGTCGCCTCAGAAAGACTTTTTTGAACCAGGGATACCATCCAAGAACAATTGAAAACCAAATTTCAAGAGCCAACATAATATCAAGGAATCACCTGCTACATTACAAAGGTAAAGAAGAAAATAACCGGGTGCCTCTAGTGGTCAATAAAGCAATATAATAGAGATATACCCCAAAATGTATTTCAATGTATAGCAGCAAAAGAAATGGGGATGTAAAACTTAACATTTAATGAACCTAATGTTAAAAAGGGGACACACAGACAATTACCATCCTCCAAATAAACAGTGAGGATACATGATATAATCAGAGAGTAAAGTCCATTAGGGACTACAAAATATAGGAGATATAAATATAAACCAGACAACTTATAGTTTGCTCTGCACCGCAAGAGCAAAAAATTGACTAACTAAATGCAAGTGTATGCATCGCTTATTTGTAAGTCATTTGTCTGGAACGCAATCAAACGTGTGTGAGACAGTATGTATAAAAGGAATGATCTCACCCATTTGAATGGAGATATGCGCTCCAAAATTCATCTCCTAATAAAGTATGCATCTGGTCATTTCCAGAGTAGATAAGGCCCTTTCCCAACGCGTTTCCTCCCTTCAGGATTCATCAGGGGATATGGCGACTAGAGACATCTATATCAAATGCATTGCTCTCATGGGGAGAAAAATCATATAACTCCTCCTTATATCAATTAATAAGACACTCCCACCACCATTCAAACCAATCAGTGCAAAACAAAATAATGAATCACCAATCAAACGTGATGTGCATGGTTTAAAAATACATGCCTGTTTAATGAGCTCATAATCTTGTTGAAACGCACGCCACATATTACGAAATGCATATAGCGATCTCACCGTTTGCCAAATAGTGATCGCGCGCCCTATATTAGTGGCGCATGCGCATTTAGTGACTTCCGGTAATCGCATTCATTGGACATCCGGTCTACTGAGACTACGTCATTGGCGTCCCACTCTGTGATGTAAAAACCACCGCACGCATGCGTGATACAAATTAAGTGGCTTATGGTGTATAAATTCAGATCGCACATTTCAAAAAACAACACAGAACGCACAATTGTGTTGTGTTCTATATTGGGACGTTAAATTAAATCGCAAATTGCGACGAAGGTATAACGCTAATATAAAAGTTCTGTCACTACACAACAGAAGCATCAAAATACAAATATATTGCGTCCCTAATGGCGTCATTAAATATTATTTTAACCAGCATCACTTATTGCGACCAAAATCATGCCATCTTAGGTGACATTCGATAGTTCACCAAAATCTGACATTAACCATATAGAAACATAAGAAAGGACGCGCAAGATCATTTTAACTCATTTTAACTCATTCAATACCGTTATTAACACAGACATAGTATACAAATCCCCAAACGAAGAAAATTGGAGATTAATCCTCTCGCACTAAGAGGTAAATCGAAAAAATATATTAAAGGAGCATCCACATGAGGTGTCCCATGGTACTCCAATCCAGAATATAGATATGGAGAAGAAGGAATATCCTTCTATGTAGAAAAAATAATAATTGGAGCTTCGGCTGGCTTACCACACTATGGAACGATACTTAAATGATTTCATTGATGTATTTGAAGAAGTTGTAAAGGATATAAAATACATAATCAAATATGGAGACCAGCATCCATAGGTCATAATAAAATAACATTTCAATTTTGGAAGGGAAAAAAGGAAAAAGAAAAGCCTGACAGATCCCTATCAGGTACCTATTTCCATCCGACCCTACCTAGCAGCGGAGGTTGGAGCCCTAAATTCCTGCGCAAGTGGCCCCCCCGGTCCACGGCGGCTGACCCTAACTAAATCACCCTGCACAACCCTATACTAGAGAAAGCAGGAGTACTACAAAAAGATGCCCGATATTACAATCCATATTTCCAGACCCCCACTACTGTGTTTTAGGCAGCCCCCAAATCTAAGAAGCATCATTGTCAGAAGCTCCCTGTCCTCCCCAACAGCTGCAGGAACCTTTCCTTGAAACCAGAAGAAATGTAAAACCTGTGCATCTATAATGACCACGGACAAGATAAAGATCCCCAACTCCCATCACGACTACAAGATCCCAGCTACTTTCAGCTGCATCACATCTAATGTGGTGTACCTAATTATATGTACAAAATGTCCAAATGGGGGTCTGTATGTGGGGGAGACCGGCCAAAAACTGAGAACAAGGATGAATTATCATCGCCACACAATAAGAGAAAAAATAATGGATTTACCTGTGGCAAAAAACTTTGGTATGCCTGGTCATAGCATGATGGATATGGAATTACTGGTATTAAAATCTAACTTCAAATCTGAGAAAGATAGAAAGGTTTCGGAATATAAGCTCATCATGACCTTTGACACTCTTAGTGCTGGAATGAATAGATCACACGGATTCATGTCATTCTATATCAATTAAGGAATCTGCGTCTCTGCCCTTCCAGGGGCATGAAACACAAAACCAGACCCCAATCAGAGGGCAATAAAACTTTCTATCCTTATCTAGGAACTGTTCCAATATTTATGTTCATCCCTCTGGCATAATGACAGTTCTGCTGCACGTCACTTGTCTTACCTATTGCACTATTCCTGTGTCCTGTTGTGTATAGAAATATGTGATTCTTCATTTTTTGTTTTAGTCTTTCCTGATGAAGAGACGTGAGTAGCCTCGAAAGCTTGCAATTTGTTACCATCTTTTCAGTTATCCATTAAAAGGTATCAACCACTGATGACTCTCAAGTCTAAATATTTTTCTATCTACTGGCTAACACGGTACGAAGATACACATCTTTCCTAATTTCAAGAATAAAAATAAAGACCCTGCAAATATAAACGCATATATGCACATGGCAACAAGAAATGGAACAACACACCACCCAAAAATTAGTTTACAAAATATAGTGTTGTAAATTTAAGAATAAAAGTCAATTTTTGTATTTATGAATAATGCTTAAGGAACGCTATGTTAAACCATAACATAGTGAAGACAATGGATTTTGTAATAGTCACTCATCATCATCATTGCAATTTATATGTGACAGTCACAGACATTTCAATTATTTAAGTTAATAAAATCGTTACTTTGTACAGCATGTATGACATGTCCAGCATGGACTCATCAATGTGATGACGCAATAATGTACGATAAAAAATAACCATTTAAAAAAACATTATGCATTGTCACAATTTAAGTGTGTGCCTGCAAGTGTAGGTGAAACAAAGGCTACGGATAGCAAAGGTATATTCTATGTCTGTATCAGACAGTGGACAGCCTCTGATGGGTAATGGCGATGTTATACTGTACGTCAATAAAGTCTGCGGCTGCAATCATGCATTTTTTGCTTGTACAGTGTTGAAGAGGGTAAAAGCATGTCTGGTTGCGCAAGGCTTTATCCGTCAACACTACCTTCCTACTGTCACGCGTAGGGTAGGGTAGCGTGTGTCTATTAGATGACTCTCTATAAAATGTGACCTTACGCAGCGTTATTCTGCCCTAGGGACGCCAAAAATACGACAGCAGTAATCATTTACTGTCTAATACTCCACCTATGACCAACAAAAAAAGCACGTTCCCTCTTTAACAATCTACAAGACTAACAAGCATAATGGTTGACGCTGACTTTATTGAGGTACAGTATTACATCGACATTGTCCATGAGTAACTATGCACTGTGATACCTATATACCATTATTAATTTATATCTGTTGTGGTTGTTTCAACAGCACTTGCAGGTATAACTACCTATTGTCAGTATGCATGATGCACTTTCTAGATGTAATAATTTATTATTGCACATTATTACCAGGTTTAGATGCTGGCCATTTCATATATGGTGTGTGAAGTTACAGTTGGCATCAGTCTGTGTATTTTATAATGTCTGTCATAAATATAACTCGTGATGATGATGATGAGGATGTTTATGATTCGTACATCCATTGACTGCATTATCTTACAGGTACAGATAAAGTTCCTTAAAAAGCATTAATTGATAAGTATGAAATGTACTTTTATGCATTAATTTCAAAAAGTGAACACTATGTTTTAGTTTTTGTTACCATTTCTAATAGACATGTGCAGATATGCGCTGTGATGACAAATTATTATTTGTCCATATTTGTTATAAAAATGTATCATTCTAGGCCTGGAAAACTTCAAAATTTCCTGTTTTAAGCATAACAATCAGGGTGACGGCTCTTCCCTATTTGGAGCATGTTCGACATGGGTTTTTCTGTGCATGTGTAGGGAACAGGAGACTTCTTGCCGGACACACAGCAGGGGAACAGCTGGCGTTACTGAACCCCACTAACACTATAGCTTGTGTATTGGTCTGTGGACACGACACTTCTGAGCAGCAACTGGCAGTGTTGTAGCCCAGGGAGTAGAGTTCAGGTGGTAGAAAGATGAACATAACAGGAGACATGGATAACGTTGCGAACCAGTTATTTAATCTGAAAACGGACAGACAAATTCAGGCGAGATCCATGCCTTGTTCATTTTCAGAAAAGTAAGCCGGTCTACATTATCGGAGGATAGTCGCATGCGACGGTCTGTTAGTACACCACCTGCAGCACTAAAGACGCGCTCCGATAATACACTGGCAGCAGGGCAAGCCAGCACCTCCAATGCATACTGGCTAAGCTCTGGCCATGTATCCAGCTTAGAGACCCAAAACTTGAATGGGGAAGAGCCATCTGGGAGTACACTGAGAGGGAAAGACATGTAGTCTGTCACCATCTTACGGAAACGTTGCCTCCTGCTGACTGGAGCCGTCTCGGATGGTGTAGACATTTGTGGCGCTGCCACAAAACTTCGCCACATTTGGAACATACTGGTCTTGCCCTGTGCAGAGGCGCTGCTTGTGCTCCCTCTGGTGGCAGAGCTGTCTCCACTGCCTCGACGCACAGAGCTGCTTTGTAAAGCAGTAGCAGCAGCAGTGCTCTCGGCTGGAATGGAGAACATTATGGATTGCACCAGTGTGTCTTGGTACTCCCGCATTTTACGCTCCCGGTTCAACGGTGTGATGAGGCTTTGTAAGTTGTCCCGGTAGCGAGGGTCTAGGAGGGTGTACACCCAATAATCAGACGTGGTGAGAATGTGGGCGATGCGGCGGTCGTTTCTCAGGCACTGCAGCATGAAATCAACCATGTGCTGCAGACTCCCAACTGGCCAAGAAACGCTGTCCCCTGCAAGAGGCGTCATCTCTGCCTGCTCTGCATCACCCCACCCTCGCTCTACATACTGACTAGAGCGTTGTGTACCTCCCTCTGGAGCGATGTCTTCCTCCTCCATTGACTCCTCCTCATCCTCCTCACAAAGTGAGCCCTGCCCAGCCCTTTGTGAGGAACCACGTTGCGCTGACTGTCCAGAAGATGATGGAATTTGTGACTCCTCATCCTCCACCTCTTCCAAAACCTCATCCCTTAGTGCTTGCAGTGTTTTTTGAAGCAGGCAGATAAGGGGGACAGTCAGGCTGACTAGTGCATCATCTGCACTCGCCATCCGCGTTGACTCATCAAACGCACGCAAAACGTGGCAGATGTCCTTCATAGAGGCCCACTCAGTAGTGGTGAAGTGTGAACGGCGCAAATTGCGAGTTGATTGCGCCTGATGCAGCTGATACTCCATTACTGCTGGCTGCTGCTCACACAACCGCTCCAACATATGTAACGTGGAATTCCACCTGGTGGGTACGTCACATATGATGCGATGTTCAGGAAGGCGAAATCTGACTTGCAGAGCTGCAATGCGCGATCTGGCCATGCTGGAACGTCGCAAGTGAGCGCACTCTAGGCGGACCTTGTGCAGCAGTGCATCAAGATCCGGATAGTCCCTCAAAAAACTCTGCACGACCAAGTTGAGCACATGTGCCAGACATGGTATGTGAGTGAGGTTGCCAAGGCCCAGAGCTGCCACCAGATTTCGGCCATTGTCACACACTACCAAGCCTGGCTGGAGATTCGCTGGCAAAAACCACACGTCGCTCTCCTGCTTGATGGCATTCCAGAGCTCCTGCGCTGTGTGGCTTCGATTCCCCATGGAAATTAATTTCAGGACGGCCTGTTGACGTTTGGCCACGGCTGTGCTCATATCGGTCGCAACAGGTAAGCGTTCACGGGTCCATGTTGAGGTAGACCGTGACTGCTCCTGCAGCGATGATTCTGAGGAACTGGAGTAGGAGGAGGAGTCAATGTGGACAGACTGGATTCCTGCAATCCTTGGAGTTGGCAGAACACGTACAGCGCCACTCGCAAGATCTGTACCCGGCTCCACAACATTGACCCAATGGGCGGTGAGGGAAAGGTATCGTCCCTGGCCATGGGTACTGGTCCACGCATCGGTGGTCAGGTGGACCTTGCTACTGACGGCGTTTAGTAGCGCATGTTTAATTTTTCCCTCAACATGCTTTTGCAGACCAGGGACGGCTTGCCTGCTGAAATAAAATCGGCTGGGCACATTGTATTGTGGGACTGCCAATGCCATTAAGTTACGGAAACTGTCAGTCTCCACCAGCCTGAATGACAGCATTTCAAGGGACAGGAGTTTTGCAATGCCAGCATTCAGAGCCTGTGCTCGTGGATGGTTTGCCGAGTATGGCCGTCTTTTATCCCATGCCTGTGCTACCGATGGCTGTTTTGTGGCCTGGGAGTGTGAGGATGACAGGGAACTTGCAGCTGTGGGTGGAATAACACTGGGTCTCTGGACAACAGTGACAGAGGTTCTTCCATGGCGATCCTGGGAGGAAGCCGAACCAGCTGTGTGTGAGCTGGAGGAAGAGGCTCCATCACGAGCTGAAGATGTAGGTGCTGCTGTAGGTTGGCCTACATCTCCAGTGTGTCTTTGTAACTCAACCACGTGCTTTGTCCGCACATGTTTCCACATATTTGTGGTATTAAGGTTACTGACACTTTTACCTCTTTTTACTTTTTGATTACACAGCTTGCATTTGACATAGCAAATATCATCTGCAAGTGTGTCAAAAAAGGACCACGTCCTGGGAGCTCCCGTTTTGGCTGTTGTAAGAGAACTGCTACGAACGGGTGCCAAACTGGAGGCTACAGGCAACCGAGTCTGCAGCCTACCTCTCCCTACTGTTTGGACCGTTGGGGCAATCTCTTCGTCAGAGCTGCTACCACCACCTTCCTGTTCCTCACGCCATGTTGGGTCTTGGACCTCATCATCTCCACTACCCTCTTCCAACACCTGCTGCTGTTGGGTGGTCTGGCCAGCACCATGCTCAACAGAAACTGGCACCTGAGTCTCATCATCATCAGATGCGTTCTGCGGTGTGCTGACCATCGGCACTGGCTCACCTGCCTCTTCAGATTCAGAGAGACACAGCTGTTGCGCATGACTGCATACTCCCTCTTCTTCACATTCCAGAATGCTGCTTGGCTGGGCCCCTGTTTGCAAGCCAACAGATTCTGAGAACAGAAGCAGAGACTCAGCTGGCTCCTTTACAGAGCTCTCTGACTGCCTGGGCAATTTGGCAGGCGGTGAAGAGACAGATGGTTGTTCAACAGTGCTGTGGTCCTGAGAGGAGGTGGAAGCAATTGAAGTCGATGCATTGGCTGCCATCCAACCAACAACGGCTTCAATTTGTTCTTCCCGCAGCAGGGGAGTACGCCGAGCTCCTACAAAAGTGCGCATAAAGGAACGCTCACGGGGAAAACTGGTGGATGCTGTGTCACTGGGTGCGGCAGCAGCCACAGAATCCCACGTCCTCTCCCTGCTGAAACTCCACGGCCACGACCACGTGCCTTACTCCCTGCCTTCTTCATCTTGGTAGATTGATAAAGAAAGTCAGAAAAGTTATAAGGCCTAAGTGTGGTTATTCCTCAGAGACTGCAGTGAACACTGCAGACAACTGTTCACTAGCTGTGAAAGGCCCCTTTGTGTACTTCTATAGTGTTTGCAACCAATGTATTGTATACGGATGGAAGCGCGTCACACTAATAGATTAGATTTTTTTAAAATAGAATGCAGCAGCACCAATTAGAGAAAAATGTCAAGGATGAGGCAGTGACACACGCTCAGCAGACTACAACCAGCAGTGGTTGAAGAACTAACTGGAGCGTAATCTGCACTCAAAAAATGAAAAGCTCACAGACTACAGTGAACACTGCAGACAACTGTTCAGTAGCTGTGAAAGGCCCCTTTGTGTACTTCTATAGTGTTTGCAACCAATGTATTGTATACGGATTAGAGTTGAGCGATACTTTCCGATATCCAAAAGTATCGGAATAGGAATGGTATCGCCGATACCATTAAAATATCGGCGATACCCGATACCGATACCGGAAATCCAATGTAAGTCTATGGGAACAAAATATCGTAACTAAAAAAACCCCATTCTTTCCTTGTAAACACTAAATATACACACATAGAATACATATATATATATATATACATGTCATTGTGACATATATATACATATATGTATAGTTTATACACTTCTACATAGTAAAATAGCCTCTGATTCAATTGCCGGGTAAAGCCGGCTTCTGTGAAAAGACAGAAGCACCCGACATGAAATGACACTTGGTGTACATAGGGTTAACCATGTCTTTTCATGTCGTTTGCTATCTGATTTGCACAAACAATTACATCAGTCTATGTGTGCAAAATTTCACACCTGTAGGGGTTAATTAAAGTTGTAAATTCGTTGTAAAAAAAACTGACTTTTTTGCTACGAATTTACACCTTTAATTAACCCCTACAGGTGTGAAATTTTGCACACATAGACTGATGTAATTGTTTGTGCAAATCAGATAGCAAAGGACATGGTTAACCCTATGTACACCAAGTGTCATTTCATGTCGGGTTCTGCATTTTCACAAAAGCCGGCAATTGAATTAGCGGCTATTATACTATGTAGAAGTGTATGAACTATAAATATAAATATATATATAATATATATATGTGTCACAAATTCAATGACATGTATATATATATATATGAGGTGTAAAATTGCTGAAAAAAAATGCGTGGGCTCCCGCCCTATTTTCGCAACCAGACAGACAAAGCCAGTGAGTGGGGGCAGATAATAATAGCCCAGAGAGGGACCATTATTTTTGCCCCCCCCCGGCTACTAACATCTGCCCCCAGACACCCCAGGAAAGACAAATCTATAATTAGATTCGCCCTTTCTGGCACTTTGCCTGTCTATTCCCATTGCCCTGTAGCGGTGGCGAATGGGTTAATATGGGGTTAAAGCCACCTTGCTATTGAAAGGTGACCTTAAGCCAGGTTAATAATTGAGAGCTGTCAATTAGACAACTATCAATTATTAATCCTATTGCATGAAATAAAAATAAAACACACACACTTTAATTAAAAATCATTTTAATGAAATAAAGACACATGTTTTTGACCATCTTTTATTTTACTGCAAAAACCATTTCCTGTAATAAAAATAAAAAGCAAAATTATTCTTACCTATCCCATGCACAGTCAGGTCCCACGGTGTAATCCTTCAGAAAGGGTTAATGTTTACTGCAGGGACCGCAGCTAATGCTGGAGCCTCACAGTAAACCCCCAAATGAATGAGTTCCTCTCCTGGCTGACAGGAGAGTAAAGGCTGGGTCTCACATAACGATACACCAGCGATCCCGACAACGATATGCACTTGTCAGGATCGCTGGTGTATCGCTACATGATCGCTGCTGAGCTGCCAAACAGGCAGCTCAGGCAGCGATCTGGGACAGCGACACTGCGGGTAACATCGCTTAAGGGCCCGTCTCACATAGCGATATCGCTACCGAGATCGCTGCTGAGTCAATAGTTTTGTGACGCAGCAGCGAGCTCACCAGCGATATCGCTGTGTGTGACATTCAGCGACGATCAGCCCCCCTGCCGGGTATCGCTGATCGTCGCTGAAATGTCAGGACCTTTTTTTGATCGCTGGTTTCCCGCTGACAGGCACGCATCGCTGCGTGTGACAGGCGGGAGACCAGCGATCCGCTGGTAACCAAGGTACACAGCGGGTTTCCAGGCGCGGGGCTGTGCCTAGAAACCCGCTGTGTACCTTGGATACCAGCGCCCTGATGCAGGGGAGCTGGTATCCAAGGTACACAGCGGGTTTCCAGGCACCGCGCAGCGCTTGGAAACCCGCTGTGTACCTTGGATACCAGCTCCCTGCATCAGGGCGCTGGTATCCAAGGTACACCGCGGGTAACTAAGCGATGTTACCCGCAGTGTCGCTGTCCCAGATCGCTGCCTGAGTTGCCTGTTTGGCAGCTCAGCAGCGATCATGTAGCGATACACCAGCGATCCTGACAAGTGCATATCGTTGTCGGGATCGCTGGTGTATCGTTATGTGAGACCCAGCCTTTAGTTACCCGCCGTGTACGTTGGATACCAGCGCCCTGATGCAGGGAGCTGGTAACCAAGGTACACAGCGGGTTTCCAAGCGCTGCGCGGTGCCTGGAAACCCGCTGTGTACCTTGGATACCAGCTCCCTGCATCAGGGCGCTAGTATCCAAGGTACACAGCGGGTTTCTAGGCACAGCCCCGCGCCTGGAAACCCGCTGTGTACCTTGGTTACCAGCGGATCGCTGGTCTCCCACCTGTCACACGCAGCGATGCGTGCCTGTCAGCGGGAAACCAGCGATCAAAAAAAGTTCCTGACATTTCAGCGACGATCAGCGATACCCGGCAGGGGGGCTGATCGTCGCTGAATGTCACACACAGCGATATCGCTGGTGAGCTCGCTGCTGCGTCACAAAACTAGTGACTCAGCAGCGATCTCGGTAGCGATATCGCTATGTGAGACGGGCCCTTAAGTGGAAAGCTTAATTGATTGCTTTCCACTTTCACTTCAGGTCAGCCAGGGACACAATCAGTGACGTCAGAGGGAACTGATTAACAAAAATAGGGGTTCCCTTCGAAAAAAAAATGGCGTGGGGTCCCCCCTATTTTTGTTAACCAGCCAGATGAAGCAGACCGCTGAGGCCTGGATTTTCAGGCTGTTAAGGAGCCAAGATCCATGGACCTTGCCAGCCTGATAATACCAGGCCACAGCAGTCTGCATATCTTGGCTGATTAACAAAAATAGGGGATCCCCTCGAAAAAAATTGCCGTGGGGTCCCCCCTATTTTTGTTAACCAGCAAGATGAAGCAGACCGCTGAGGCCTGGATTTTCAGGCTGTTAAGGAGCCAAGATCCATGGACCTTGCCAGCCTGATAATACCAGGCCACAGCAGTCTGCATATCTTGGCTGATTAACAAAAATAGGGGATCCCCTCGAAAAAAATTGGCGTGGGGTCCCCCCTATTTTTGTTAACCAGCCAGATGAAGCAGACCGCTGAGGCCTGGTTTTTCAGGCTGGTAAGGATCCAATATCCATGGACCTTGCCAGCCTGATAATACCAGGCCACAGCAGTCTGCTTAGCTTGGCTGGTTAACAAAAATAGGGGATCCCCTCGAAAAAAAAAACGGCGTAGGGGTCCCCCTATTTTTGTTAATCAGCCAAGTAAAATGCAGACTGCTGCGGCCTGGTATTAAAAGACTGTCAAGGCCCATGGATTTTGGCCCTCAACAGCCTGATAATACCAGGCTACAGCAGCCCCACATTTGGCGCATCAAAAGATGTGCCAATTGTGGCACTTTACCCGGCTCTTCCCACTTGCCCTGTAGCGGTGGCAAGCGGGGTAATAAGGGGTTAATGTCACCGTTGATTGCGCGGTGACAATAAGCCCGGTTAATAATGGAGAGGCGTCAATAAGACACCGATCCATTATTAATCCCAAAGTTTTTAAATGTTTAAAAAAAAGACACAGCAAGAAAAAAGTCTTTTAATGAAATAAAAGAGACAACACAGTTTTCATTTCTTTTATTACTCTCTCATTCCTGCGACGCCATCGATCTCCTGTAAAAAAATAAAAAAAACAAACCAACAGTATACCACCTGTCCGACGCAGTCCATAGTAACGACTGTCCCACGACGATCCAGCTCTGCTACATCGGAATGACAGGCAGAGCCTGTCATCTCGACGCAGCACAGCTGATTACCTGCTTCCCCGGCGGTGACGTCATCGGACTGACTGCTTTACGGCCGGGATTACCCAGCAGTCACTGCAGTTATCGCGAGAAATTGCATGTGATCGCCAGGGAAAGATGATGGCGGCCATCAAGCAGTACAGGACGAGACCACCGGAGATCTTCTGCCGGGTAAGTGCCGCTGACTCCTGACAGACCCGACCGACGGACACTGACAGTGACAGTGACATTCCGATTCCGGTATCCGATATGACGAAAATATCGGTACTCGGAATCGGAATTCCGATACAGCCAATATCGGCCGATACCCGATATTTACAGTATCGGAATGCTCAACACTAATACGGATGGAAGCGCGTCACACTAATAGATTAGATTTTTTTAAAATAGACTGGAGCAGCACCAATTAGAGAAAAATGTCAAGTATGAGGCAGTGACACACGCTCAGCAGACTACAACCAGCAGTGGTTGAAGAACTAACTGGAGCGTAATCTGCACTCAAAAAATGAAAAGCTCACAGACTTCAGTGAACACTGCAGACAACTGTTCAGTAGCTGTGAAAGGCCCCTTTGTGTACTTCTATAGTGTTTGCAACCAATGTATTGTATACGGATGGAAGCGCGTCACACTAATAGATTAGATGTTTTTAAAATAGAATGGAGCAGCACCAATTAGAGAAAAATGTCAAGGATGAGGCAGTGACACACGCTCAGCAGACTACAACCAGCAGTGGTTGAAGAACTAACTGGAGCGTAATCTGCACTCAAAAAATGAAAAGCTCACAGACTACAGTGAACACTGCAGACAACTGTTCACTAGCTGTAAAAGGCCCCTTTGTGTACTTCTATAGTGTTTGCAACCAATGTATTGTATACGGATGAAAGCGCGTCACACTAATAGATTAGATTTTTTTAAAAATAGAATGGAGCAGCACCAATTAGAGAAAAATGTCAAGGATGAGGCAGTGACACACGCTCAGCAGACTACAACCAGCAGTGGTTGAAGAACTAACTGGAGCGTAATCTGCACTCAAAAAATGAAAAGCTCACAGACTACAGTGAACACTGCAGACAACTGTTCAGTAGCTGTGAAAGGCCCCTTTGTGTACTTCTATAGTGTTTGCAACCAATGTATTGTATACGGATGGAAGCGCGTCACACTAATAGATTATATTTTTTTAAAATAGAATGGAGCAGCACCAATTAGAGAAAAATGTCAAGGATGAGGCAGTGACACACGCTCAGCAGACTACAACCAGCAGTGGTTGAAGAACTAACTGGAGCATAATCTGCACTCAAAAAATGAAAAGCTCACAGACTACAGAGAACACTGCAGACAACTGTTCAGTAGCTGTGAAAGGCCCCTTTGTGTACTTCTATAGTGTTTGCAACCAATGTATTGTATACGGATGGAAGCGCGTCACACTAATAGATTAGATTTTTTTAAAATAGAATGGAGCAGCACCAATTAGAGAAAAATGTCAAGGATGAGGCAGTGACACACGCTCAGCAGACTACAACCAGCAGTGGTTGAAGAACTAACTGGAACGTAATCTGCACTCAAAAAATGAAAAGCTCACAGACTACAGTGAACACTGCAGACAACTGTTCAGTAGCTGTGAAAGGCCCCTTTGTGTACTTCTATAGTGTTTGCAACCAATGTATTGTATACGGATGGAAGCGCGTCACACTAATAGATTAGATTTTTTTAAAATAGAATGGAGCAGCACCAATTAGAGAAAAATGTCAAGGATGAGGCAGTGACACACGCTCAGCAGACTACAACCAGCAGTGGTTGAAGAACTAACTGGAGCGTAATCTGCACTCAAAAAATGAAAAGCTCACAGACTACAGTGAACACTGCAGACAACTGTTCAGTAGCTGTGAAAGGCCCCTTTGTGTACTTCTATAGTGTTTGCAACCAATGTATTGTATACGGATGGAAGCGCGTCACACTAATAGATTAGATTTTTTTAAAATAGAATGGAGCAGCACCAATTAGAGAAAAATGTCAAGGATGAGGCAGTGACACACGCTCAGCAGACTACAACCAGCAGTGGTTGAAGAACTAACTGGAGCGTGATCTGCACTCAAAAAATGAAAACCTCACAGACTACAGTGAACACTGCACACAACTGTTCACTAGCTGTGAAAGGCTCCTTTCTGTACTTCTATAGTGTTTGCAACCAATGTATTGTATACGGATGGAAGCGCGTCACACTAATAGATCACTGTTAATTTCAATTGAATGGAGCTGCACCAATTCCACAAAATAAATAAAAAAAAGAGTCAGTGAGTGACACGTGCAGATGCCTACAAACAGCGGTGGATGCAGAGCAAACTGCAGCGTCACCTGCACTCTCACACACACACCTTGCACAGAGCTGTTAAAACAACACTGCAAGGCAAAAGGAAGCTTTACACAGCGGTTGGTAAACTAGCCTGCCTAAAGCACAGTACACAAAATCGCAATCTCTAACTGTCCCTCAGAGTCAGCAGAGCAGCGTTCTGTCCCTAACTGAGTTCACAGCACAGTGACGCTAAAATGGCGGCGGCGCCTTTTATAGTGCATTCTGACATAATTTCAGCAGCCAATCACAGTCATGCCATTAGTTAAGATGACCGCAGCATTACAGGATGTGCCCACACTTCGTAGGATTCCTCATTGGCTGACTAAAATCACAGTGCCTCTCAAAGAATTATGGGAACTTCAGATTCCGGTATACGATATAGGAAAAATATCGGAACTAAGTATCGGAATTCCGATACAGCGAATATCGGCCGATACCCGATACTTGCGGTATCGGAATGCTCAACACTAGTGCAGTATAATCAGCATGACATTATTGTACTAGGTTTCCCTTGGTTGCAGTCTCATAATCCTGTTTTGGATTGGAAATCTGTGTCTGTAACCAGTTGGGGCTGACAATGTGTTAATGCCAACACTCCTGTTTTTTCTGCCTCTCCCCAGGCTCAGGATGTTCCTGACTTTTTGACAGATTTTTCTGATGTGTTTAGCGAAAGTAAATCTGCATCCTTGCCCCCCATAGGAGCTATGACTGCGCTATTGAATTAGTGCCTGGTAGTAAATTCCCTAAAGGTCGCCTTTTTAACTTGTCTGTACCTGAACATGACGCTATGCGGTCTTATATCAAGGAGTCATTGGAGAAGGGTCATATCATACCATCCACTTCACCCTTGGGTGCCGGTTTTTTCTTTGTGGCCAAAAAGGATGGTTCATTAAGGCCGTGTATTGATTATCGTCTCTTGAACAATATCACTGTGAAATATCAATATCCATTACCCTTGATTTCTGACCTGTTTTCCAGGGTGAAGAGTGCTACTTGGTTTACCAAGCTTGACCTCAGGGGGGCGTATAACCTTATTCGCATTAAGCACGGGGATGAATGGAAGACTGCGTTTAATACCCCAGAGGGGCATTTTGAGTACCTACTGATGCCCTTTGGGCTCACTAATGCTCCTTCCGTCTTCCAGTCCTTCATGAATGACATTTTCAGGGATTTTGTGGATACATTTCTGATTGTTTATTTGGATGATATCTTGATTTTTTCCAATGACTGGGACTCTCATGTGAAACATGTTCGGACTGTGTTCCAGATATTGAGAGAGAATGCTCTGTATGTGAAGGGATCAAAGTGTCTTTTTGGCGTACAGAGGATCTCATTTCTGGGATTCATTTTGTCCCCATCTGTTATTGAAATGGACCCGGTCAAGGTTCAGGCCATCTGTGATTGGGTCCAACCTACTTCATTAAAGGCTCTTCAGAGATTCTTGGGTTTTGCCAATTTTTATCTTAAATTTATTGGTAATTTCTCTGTTATTGTTAAACCATTGACTGATTTGACCAAAAAGGGTTCTGATGTGGTGAATTGGCCTAATGAGGCAGTCTCTGCGTTTCAGGAACTTAAGCAGAGATTCACTTCTGCTCCTGTTCTACGGCAGTCTGATATTTCTCTGCCATTTCAGGTGGAGGTTGATGCCTCTGAAATTGGGGCAGGTGCCGTTTTATCCCAAAGAGATCCTGAGACCTCTAAAAGTAACCCTTGTGCTTTTTTCTCTCGAAAATTTTCTCCAACTGAACGTAATTATGACGTGGGTAATCGGGAGTTATTGGCCATGAAGTGGGCTTTTGAAGAGTGGAGACATTGGCTGGAGGGAGCCAAACATCAGGTGGTGGTCCTCATGGACCATAAGAATCTGGTTTATCTGGAATCAGCCAAGTGACTTAATCCTAGACAGGCCAGGTGGGCCTTATTTTTCACACGTTTTAATTTTATGGTTTCCTTTCTTCCTGGCACTTAGAATGTTAAGGCGGATGCCCTCTCGAGGAGTTTCCTTGCGGACTCTCCTGAGTTATCTGATCCTGCTGTTGTGGAGCGTATGCAGCAGATTTGGGACCAGGTAGTGGAGAGGTTGTCCCTCTCTCAGGAGAAGGCCCAGCGGTTTGCCAACCGGCATAGGACTGATGGTCCTCGGTTTAAAGTGGGGACTTGGTCTGGTTGTCCTCAAGAAATATCCCTATGAGAGTTGCATCTCCTAAGTTTAAGCCTAGGTTCATTGGACCTTATAAGATCATGGAGATTCTTAATCCTGTTTCCTTTTGCTTACTTCTTCCAGGGACATTTAAGATCCATAACGTGTTCCACAAGTCCTTATTGAAGAGGTTTGTCGAGCCAGTGGTTCTTATGGCTGCGCCTCCTGACCCTGTTTTGGTTGAGGGCAATCTGGAGTATGTGGTTGAGAAAATATTGGATTCTCGTTTTTCTAGACGGAAACTCCAGTATTTGGTTAAGTGGAGAGGTTATGGTCAGGAAAGCAGATAGCTTTCCTCTTTCTATCTTTAGGTGTAGTTAACCTTTCAGGCTGTGACGAGGCGTCTAGGACCAACGTAAGAACGCTCCACGGCTGCCTTTAGTTGTGGTGGTTAGTCAGGGTACTGCAATCCAGTAGATTCCAACCTCTCTGGTGTATTGCCGTTTTTGCCTGCTCTCCTCAGTTACCAAAACATAACAGGGAGGCAATCAAGATCTTGGAGGAACTTACGACTGAGTCTGATCTAGTGGCTACAGGAATTTCTCCCCCGCCAATCCATTCTAAGTCCACCACGTTTCCCCCCTTATTTTTATGTCCACAGGTTGAAATTTTCACAAAATTGGTGACAGAAGATCTAAAAGAAATTAGCAATTATAGGAAAAGAGAGACTCTCACTGGTCAACAAGGACAGGCCCTTGATGAAGTGAAAACATTTGATGATATTGTAACTAAATCTGCTGATAAGGGGTGGGGGGACGTGGGGATTTGGCCGGTGGAGAAATATGAGACAGAGGCCTTTAGGCAACTATGTAATAGGGACCTTATATGCCTCTTCCTCACAACTCCCTTTCTGCATTTAAAGAGAAACTTGGCAAAATTTTAGAGATTGAATTTAAAAGGGGTATTATTTAAAAAAAAGCAATGGATGGATTGACTACCAAATTTCCAGTTATCCCGACTTTTTATCTTCTCCCAAGGTCCACAAAGATCCAGTGAATCAACCAGGATGTTCGATTGTCTCTGGCATAGGAGGACTATATGATCCAGTTTGCAAATGTTAGGAACATTACTTGCGACCACAGGTCGAGATGCTGTGCTCCTATGTCAGGGACACTATGGACGTTCTGAGACGCCTGGACAATTTACATCTAGAGGTGGATACACTCCTTGTTACAGCCGATGTCTAATCACTTTAAACAAGTATTTTGGCATGAGAATGATCTGGAAGCAGCTCAATTTTTTCTGGAGTCTAGTAATTTGGATGCAGTTATGAGGGACCTGCTGTTGGAGCTGTTGCAGTTTACACTGACACACCATTCTTTTACATTTATGGATCGCTTTTTTTCTACAATATAGAGAGACAGCAATGGGGGCAGCATGTGCACCATTATATGCCAATTTATTTTTGGGATATTGGGAGAGAAACATCTTCCCAGATGATGCGCACGCTATCCCGCAGATCTTTGTATGGTATAGATACATAGATGATATTTTGTTTATTTGGCACGGTACTGCCAATGATTTGAAGAACTTTATGTCGGACTTGAACTACAATGGCTCCAACATCAGGCTCACATATGTTTATAACCATCAGGAGATCTCCTGCCTTGATATCATGATCAAAAAACAAGCCGATGAATTACTGTATACTTATGTATACAGGAAGGAAACCTCAATCAACACATTATTGCATATGACATCGGCCCATCTGAAGTCCACCATTAAGGCAGTCCCTACTGGTCAAATCCTCCGCATGAGGAGAATATGCGCATTTGATCAATTATTTGAGAACCAGGCTGTTGTCCTTGGGGAGAGATTTTTAAGTTGTGGATATAGCAAGAGATGTATTAGGAGAAGTTATCTTAGGGCCAAGGGAACCTTGAGGAAAGAGCTTCTTTTACCTGGAAACAAAAAGCCAGGGGATTTTGCTATATGATTTATATCCACTTATAAACATCAGTAGGAGACGATGAGAAAGATCTTCCAAAGGCCAAGGCCAGTGTTGAAGACTGAACCAGTACTGTCTAAAGTCATCTCTCATTCACCCCTTATGACAGCAAGGAAGAGTAAAAACCTAAAAGACATTCTTATTAATAGCCACTATGTGGCTAAACCCAAGGACCCTTTTAGAGCAGGGAGACAAAAATGGGGTTGCTACCGATGTGGTGATTGCCTTGCATGTAAAAATTTGCTCCGTGCCACATCATTTATGTCTGAAGATGGGCAGAGGGAATATAAAATTAAGGATCACATCACATGCACTACAACACGTGTAATGTGTATTATGCCAGATGTTCATGTAGACTGATTTATATCAGCCTCACCTCGCGTGAGCTGAGAGTTTGGACACGTGAACATGTTAGGGACATCACAGCTGCTAAAAACGTTGATGATGTGAGTACCTTGAAAACAATTCCTAGGCATGCTGGGATTCAACATGGCTGCAACCCCAATGTGTTACAGATCTGGGGGATTGACAGAATATGTATGGGCATAAGGGGTGGTGATGCAAAACGTCTGTTGGCACAACGTGTCGATGGATCACATTACTAGTGACTATGGCACTGTCAAGCCTAAATAAACATCTTGGTTTTGTGCCGTTTCTGTGTCTCTGGATTTATTTTAATATGTGTGTTGTTTTATTTTTTTATAGTTATTTCATAATTCTTGATGACTAGTAATGACCATTTATTGGGGACTCCTCTTCTATCTCTTGACATCTATTATGGGTTACTACCGTACTTAGCAGCAAGAGACTTCATGGGACCTAAACGGACTTTTAATCTGTAATTAAATGATCATTTGTGTGTCATAATCATGTGACTATTCTGTCTCCCTTGACCACATTCATATAGACATGCATTTTTGTTTTTGTATGTATGTCTGTTCTGTAATATATTATTATACATGCATATGTGGGTTTATTATATTGCTTTTCACCCCATGGAAACTGTTACTATGGGTGAGATGGATACAAATGCATTATGGGGAATGATTGTTGACTTTGTTATATTTAATGCATAGAAATGGTGAGGTGATTTATTTCATCTTCTTTAATAGCTATGGGTCTTATACCCCTTACATGGTTGATTCACGGGTATCCCTGTCTATTTTTTGGCAGTGACTCATGTCACTTAAATTTGTTACATATTGTTGTAATATGTATGCGTTTTTAATTGTAGGAATAATTCACTTTGCTTTGTATTATTTGTTTAGTAATTTGCTTCATAATATGTATTCACATACCCTTTGATGTGTGGGACTATTCAGTCTTTCTTTAGCACTGTCACTTTACTTATTTTGATCACTGTCATTTTAAATGATTAACAAAATAATTATTTGTCCCATTATACTAATCTGGATACATCTGTACAGAGGGATACCCTCTTAGTGGTCCTTGATTGTATGATAGTCTTAATCTCTGTATACAGAGAATTATCTATTTATATGTGCCCATACGTAATATGTCTCGTGTACCTTCAGTCCTTACATAAAATGGCACCACGCTAGTGCGCGTGCCTCTGACAAGGCGTCTTACGGGTCATCACTGGTGGCTAGAGATGAGCGACTTTGGCTCCGGGAGGGTCGAGTCGGGTTTCGGACCACCCGACTTTCCCAATAGTCGAGTCGAACGAAGTCGGCCGACTAACGGAAAAGGTCGAGTCGGAGTTGAAAATCCGACCCCAATGCAAGTCAATGGGGAATAAAAGTCAGCAGTGAGTGGAGGACAGTAAACACACCTACAGTGCCCATTTCAATGCCAATGACATCAATTCTTATTACTTAAGCTTGTCAACCTTAATTTACTTTATAATAACAGTTATGCATTGAAAACTGGGGGGGTTATTTGGCTAAAAGTTGTGGGGGGGGGTCAGGGCTGGCTCCTGGTTTTTGTGGGCCCCGGGCGGAAGAGTCTCAGTGGGCCCCTTTAACACATACCACAATTCATGATGCTCCGATACGGCAGAGAAATATAGGTATAGTACAATGCCAAATACTTCACTTCTTACATTACATGAGTGATATCTATTGTAAATTCTACAATAGCTCAAAAACCGGACAGTATAGTCCTCCGCACAGTATTATGGGCACCACATAGTGTGCCATACATAATGGGCTCCATATAATGCTCCATACAGAATAGGCCCCATATGTGCTTCATATGATGCTCCATATATAAAGGGGCCCTATATGATGCCCCATAAATAATGAACCACATATGATGCTCTAGCATATGATGGGCCCATATATATTATCTCCAGTGTGTGATGAGCCCCATATAATGCTCCAAATATAATGGTCCCCATATATAATGCTGCATATATAATGGACTCCATGTGATGCTCCATATATAATGTGCCCCATATGAGGCTCCAGTATATGATGGGCCCCATGGATGATGTTCCAGTGTATGATTGGCCTATATAATGCTCCATATATATTGGGCCCCATATGATGCTCCAGTGTATGAGGGGCCCCATATATAATGCTCCAGTGTATAATGGGCCCTATCTATGATGCTCAAGTGTATGATGGGCCCCATATATAATTCTCCAGTGTATAATGCTCCCCATATATTATCCAACCATTAAAAAAATGAAATACCTCTCCTCGCTGGGCACAGCTCTACTCTGGACTCCTCAGAGTCGCCATCTTCCAGCTCTCTGCACTGTGACTGTTCAGGCAGAGGGCGCACAGACGTGACATCATCGCGCTCTCTGACCTGAATGTCACTGTCAGGAAACCACGGTAGATGTCACAGCGGTGGAGCAGGGAGAGGTAAGTATTGCAAGTGCTGGGGCCCTGAGCTAGCAGGGGGGCACACTCATGGGCGCTGGGAACTGGCACAGGGCTCCTCATAGTACGCCTGTGTCTCTGATGGCGAGTGGGCCCCCCACCTGCTCAGGGCCCCGGCACTTGCCCGGGTGCGCCAGGTGCTGACGCCAGCCATGGGGGGGTACAGCCCAGTTAGGGAGGTGGAATAACTGGCATATGTTAAGGTGTAGACTGGACATTAAGCAGCTGCAAATGGAGGAATTGGAGAAGTCGGAGGAAGAGGAGGACAAAGTGATCCATTTTGCTGGCAACCTATGTGTCATCAGGGGAAGGTGGTACAAAATCCTTTGAAACCCAGGCATGGTTCATTTTAATGAAGGTGAGATCACCTACATTTTGGGTCAACAGCCGGGTCCTTCTTTCTGTCAGGATTGATCCAGCAGCACTGAAGACTCTTTCTGATAGCACACTACCAGCAGGGCACGCAAGCTCCTGTAAGGCATATTGTGCCAATTCAGGCCAGGTGTCCAGTTTACAGGCCCAGTAGTCAAAGGGGAATGAACTGTGAGGGAGAACATCGATAGGGGAGGAGAGGTAATTTTGAACAATATTTGTCAACTGCTGTCTCCTGTCTGTTGCAATCGATTCAGTATTACCAGTCGTCTGAGCGTTACTCGAGAAATCAGACTACAACATGGCCATAAAACCCCTGTCTCCATCGCCACTTTGGCTGTGTGCACTATGAACACCTCTTCCATTTGGCCCAGTACGGCTCGTGGTAGAACCTGCACCGCTGCTGTGTGCTGGGAATACCTCTAACAAACGGTTTACCAGAGTTGCTTGTTTGTTCGCCAATATTAGCTTTAGGTTCTCCTGTGGCATGAGGTTCTGTGCTTTGCTATTATAGCGTGGATAGAGGATGCTGGCCAACCAGTAGTCGTCATCCTTCATAATTTTGGCAACACGGGGGTCTGTCCCTTTTTAGGATCCGCAAGACATAATCACACATGTGGGCCAATGTTCCAGGTGTCAATGATGCACTGCCAGTGGTGGGTGGAGGAGCACTTTCTGCCAAATCCACATCCCTCCAGTCACGCACAAACCCTGTACCTGACCTTGGCAAGCAGATATTTTCTCTTGCCGTCTGAGAAGCATCCTCCTCCCTAAAATAATCATCCCCTCCTCCTCTTCCTCTTCTTCCTCCACC
Source organism: Oophaga sylvatica (assembly GCA_033576555.1). Lineage (NCBI taxonomy): Eukaryota > Metazoa > Chordata > Amphibia > Anura > Dendrobatidae > Oophaga > Oophaga sylvatica. The sequence goes on from JARQOD010000006.1 coordinate 54,895,737, forward strand.
TCGTCCAGGACAGTTCCCTGAGCAGACAATGCCTGACTGTCATCAAGGCTTCCCTCCTCCTCCGCTGCAGACGCCTGATCCTTAATGTGCATCAAAGTTTGCATGAGCAGACGCATAAGTGGGATGCTCATGCTTATGATGGCGTCGTCTCCGCTTACCAGCCGTGTGCATTCCTCAAAACACTGAAGGATTTTACAGAGGTCTTTCAGCTTTGACCACTGCACACCCGACAACTCGATGTCTGCCCTCAAACTGCCTGCCCGTGTATCCTCCCACAAATGAATTACAGCCTGCCTCTGTTCGCACAGCCTCTCAACCATGTGCATGGTGGAGTTCCTCCTTGTTGCAACGTCTATAATTAAGCGGTGCCTGGGGAGGTGGAGCGATCGCTGCAGCCTCTGCATACGACTGGAGTCTACGGGCGAGCGACGTATGTGTGAGCACAGTCTTCGCACCTTATGGAGCAGGGCTGGTAACTCCGGATAATTATTTATGAAGCACTGCACCACCAGGTTCAAGGTGTGAGCCAGGCAAGGTATATGTCTGAGTTTTGCCAGGGCTATGGCTGCCACAAAATTATGGCCGTTATCACTGACTACCTTGCCTGGCTCAAGATGTAGAGTGCCCAGCCATGACTCAGTTTCTCACTGCAAGTAGTCGGCCAGTACCTCCGCGGTGTGTCTGTTGGCGCCCAAAGACATCATCTTTAAAACAGCCTGCTGACGCTTACCACTAGCTGTTGGATAGTGGGACACCTCGTGTGCAACACTGGCAGCTGCAGATGGAGTATTCATGCGACTGCGCTCTGTCGACGAGCTTTTGCTTCTGGAGGAGGAGGAGGGTCGAACGCCTACAGCCAACTGTTGCCTGTACCGTGGGCTAGGCAGCACTGTCCCACCGCTGCTGTACCCTGTGGACCCTGCATCCAACACATTAACCCAGTGCGCAGTGATGGACACGTAACGGCCCTGGCCATGCCTACTGGCCCATGCATCTGTTGTGAGGTGCACCTTTCCACTCACTGATTGTTTGAGTGCATGGACAATGCGGTCTTTCACATGCAGGTGGAGGGCAGGGATGGCTTTTCTAGAAAAGAAGTGCCGACTGGGTAGGTCACAGTGTGGGACAGCGTAGGCCATGAGCTCTCGGAACGCTGCGCTTTCAACCAAACGGAAGGGCATCATCTCTAGTTAGATCAGTTTGGCAATGTAGGCATTCAAAGCCAGTGAGGTTTTGTAGTCCGTCCTCGCTTGCAAGCGCATGGTGTTTAAATGTCTAAGCATGCAACTGGTATTCAGAGATTTTTCCCTTGGCTAAAGGTCCTTACGCACTTCTTACAGATAACCTTTGCCTCATCAATAGGATTTTGGTCAAAAAAGTGCCACACTGCACTCTTCCTGCTATGGTCTAAATTTTCAGGGCTTGCACGCTGTGCTAATTTGAGTATGCGGGAAGGGGCACCTGAGTTTCAGCAGGGTCAGATTCTGGCTCAGTAGACTGCGAGGGCAATGCAGTGCTCTGGGTGAATGTACAAGCAGAATCAGATAGCAGAGGGTGTGCATCAGTGCACTCCATGTCATATTCATCTTGGACTGGGGAATTCAGGATTTGACTTGATAACCCAGGCATGGTATGTGAAAAGAGCTCCAGGGAGTAATCTGAAGTGTGGCCTGCCACATCCTTCACTTGTGGTGGGGTGAAGGACACAAGAAAAGGTGTTGTTCCTGGCCAGGAACCTGCACTGATGACTCAGTGCTTACATTTTTTGAAACTTCAGAAGAGGAGGCGATAGAGCTGGAGGCTGTTTCGGCAATGTAAGCCAAAACCTGTTCCTGATGCTCCGGCTTTAAAAGCGGTTTACCTACTCCCAGAACAGGGAGCCTTCCAGGCCTTCTGGAGCCAGACGATGACGCAGGCTCAACACCTCCTGCCTTAGGTGCTATTGTGCTTTTGGATCTACCAGCAGATGCATCACCACCACCACCACCATCAGTCCAAGCTGGCCCCCCCCACCCACGTCCGCGGCCTCTTCCACCATACTTCTTCATGTTTGGGAAAATGTACCAAAAATAGCAGCAGATATATGGTACTGTATGAGGAGCGTACAGCTGTATACGGTGTAGGGAAAAATTTCAATCTCCGTATATATTTCCGGAGTCACACACAGACGCTCTCTCAGTATGGATTTCACCGTAATACAAAGAGCAGATATACGGTACTGTCTCAGAAGTGTACAGCTGTATACGTTGTAGGGGAAAATTGCAATCTACGTATATTTCCGGAGTCACACACACACGCTCATTCAGTATGGATTTGACCGTAATACAAAAAGCAGAAAAACGGTACTATATCTGAAGCGTACAGCTGTATACGGTGTAGGGGAAAATTGCAATCTCCGTATATATTTCCAGAATCACACACAGGCGCTCTCTCAGTATGGATTTGACCGTAATACAAAGACCAGATATACGGTACTGTCTCAGAACCGTACAGCGGTGTAGGGGAAAATTTCAATCTCCGTATATATTTCCGGAGTCACACACGGATAGTTAGCATGTATTTGTCCGCGATACCAGCCGGTACACGGTAGTGTGTGAGGAGCGTACAGCTCTATACGGTGTGGAAAAAAATGAACGCTCGGTAACTGTGCAGAAAAAAGAATAAAAGTATTAGTGCTGTGTAAAAAGCAGTCTGCACAGCAGTGTAAACACAGCAATACAGCTATCAGGCAGCCTAATAACCAGCGCTGCTGCACACAAGAAAATCCTCCCCTGTCACTGCACATTAACTGTACAGCACAATTGCTATCAGCACAAGCACAGAAGAACTTCTCTTTCCAGCCCTAACTCTCTCCCTACTGATAAACGTCAGCAACCTCTCCCTACTGTTAATATCGGCAGAAGTATAATGGAGGTCGGCGCTCAGGGCTTTTATAGACACTATGACGCCCCCCAAAGCAAGCCAATCACTGCAATGCACTTCTGTAAGATGGTGGTGGACGCTGCTCATATCATCTCGTTGCCCACAGTGTACGTCCTTGCTCATTGGCTGAAAAAAGGCGCCTGAAAGCATTCTGGGAAATTCGACTTTGGCGCTCGTTTTGCCAACCGCATGGCCGACTGCACGCTATGGTCATGTTTCGGCCAACGAAACCCGACTTTGTTGAAAGTCGGAGACTTTTGAATCTGACAGACCTGTTTCACTCAACTCTACTGGTGGACTCTTTTTCTCTTGATGTGAGCAGGGGAAGTGACGTCATGGGGGATTTCACCCGCCCTGCAACATCAAGGACTTGGCCGGAAATAGTGTCAACTCCGGGGCGTGAGCCACTATGCATGCGCAGATCAATTAGCAGTGGTGAAGGAGTCCTATATAAAAATGACAAAAGCACACTGTCAGTTACAGTCCCCCAAGGAAGCCCACACATGAAATGCAAGTTGGGGCTGCAGGCACACTGTACCGAGTGGGAACTATGGGTAACATGTAATGGAACATTATTATCCTTAACATCTACGTTTCCATAAAGAGATACATACCTCTTTATTAATGACAGATCATTTCATTTTCTGCTTAAATGATTAGGTAATCAAATATAGATTGACATGCAATATTGATTATCTGGAAGCATATATGTGTGGGTTATTAACCTTATAAGCACTGACACTTTATTCTATTCACTGCTTTTTATTAGCCTTCCCCAACCATGAATGACTTTTCTATGGACAGTGTGTTTTACACCTGTGTCCACTATTCTCTTTACTAGTATTATTGCTGTTTTGATGTTTTATGCCTAGTCTGTTATGTATTTTTCAATAAACTTTGATATAAATGAATTTGGACAAAATCTCTCTATCCTCTTTGTGTATCAGGCACAATATACAAGGCTGGACCTTCACTGTGTACTAAGCTGCACCAGCAATATCAAGCATGCTGTTAGGAGTAGACTGGTGATGTATGTACTAGGCTGAACGGCACTCTTTTTCCTGTCTAACAATTTTGAAAATGACAGCGCAACACATGATCCTGCCTTTGTAGAAGCTGTCTCTCGTGCTGCGCCACCCAGTCACTGCCATGCCAATACTTGCATGGTTGTGATGCAGCAGGCATAAAGCTTGGTGATTGGCTGCAATGTAGCCGGTTTCTGGTTTAAAGTCTGTGTTCGGGGTTCGGTACCACACACAGCACCCGGGACCCCAAACATTACACAATCTGTGTATTTATTGAATAAATAAAAAGAAAAACACTTTGGGGTCTCCCATAATTTTCATGACCAGCAAAGTGAAAGACAACGGCTGGGGTCTGATATTAATATTCTGGAAACGGGCCAATCTCCATAAAGGTTCCTGAGCTATTAATATCATGTCAGAGCTGTTTGCTTAGCCATTACTGGTTATTATAAAGGAGACCCACCAAAAAAAATGGCAGTTGAGCTGAAACTTAATGTTACCCAGCGATAGCCCTGAAATTTGAACGATCTGGAGAAGATCTGTATGGAGGAGTGGCCAAAATCCCGGCTGCAGTGTTTGCAAACTTGGTCAAAAATTTTAGGAACCGTCTGACCTCTGTAATTGCAAGCAAAGATTTCAGTACCAAATATTAAGTTAAGTTTTTCTACTGTATCAAATACTTAATTAATGTAATAAAATGGTAATTAATTATGTAAAAATCATACAATGTGATTTTCTAGATTTTTTTTTATATTCTGTGTCTCACAGTTGAAGTGTACATTTAAGAAGGTGAAAGGGTATTAACCCTTTAAGGTTTCATCCCCTTTAATTGTGTCAATGTGTATATATATGTGTGCTTTGTATATTGCTATGTAGGTATATATCTGAGGGTTTAGTGACAGGTAGTCAGTGCTTCCCAGGAGTCACTAGAGGAGGGCACTAGGAGCATAGTTATATAGTCCTGGGTCACTGTTATCTGCGAGGGATGGGGGCACGTTAGAGATCCAGTTAGAACGTTACAAAAAGTACGTCAGTGCAGTATTTTGGTTTGGCCACTAGATGGGGCAGTTAGCGCATCCATTCTGTTAGGGACAGTAGTTAGAGACTTGTTGCTAGGGAAAGATTGCCTCCAAGCGGGAATCTGTCGGGAAGCTCTCCTCGTAGCGGAGGCCAGTCAAGAGTGGATCTTGCTAGTGTGAGGACATCCAAGTTCGTGGGCCTTAAGCATAGGGTAGGAAGAAGAGGGGACCAGCAACCCCTGAAGAAGCTGGTGTAGAAAAGACCACGGTGGTGTGGACCCAAAGAGAGTGGGTTTACACATCAGGAGTCCAGTGGAAGAGCCACTGTGAGAACGCTCAGCAGAAGAGGTCATGCTGAAGCGTGGAAGCGAGTGGCCCATCAGAAGTATCCGGGCAGGATAAGCAGAGAGGGGTGGACGACCTAGTAAATGTGTCTTTCTTATGCTGGATTGAAGTGTCTCCAGGGGAAGCAGTTGAAGTGCCGTTTTCACCGGGCTCCTCGTCCCGTCAATACTTATTGGTCCACTCTGGTGTGGCAGTGGAGAAGACGCAGCCTTGTGAAGAATGTATTGCTGGTACCGTGTAAGAGATGCTTATGGTGTCTTGGATGTGCTGTGCCCGGAGGAAAATAAAGCAGAACTGTTTGACGTGATTTTGGACTCTGACTTTAATTGCTCCGTACGCTCCCTCACGGAAGGAGAACACCTCCACGCCATAGACATGACAGAGGTAAAACATCACATAGCTTCCAGTACATAGGCCTCGCGACCGTCCCTTTACATACATGGGACAGTGTATCAAATACTTATTTTCCCCACTGTAAACAGACTCTGTTCTGCTGGTTTGGACTGTATTTTGACAGCACCAGACATTGCCTGGGCCAAGGGAGCGGGGGAGTGCAAGCAACTAAGAGGAAGTGCATCACAGAAAGGGGGCAGATCATGTCAACAGGGCCATCATCAGGGCATTAGTGCCCTTACTAGCGTATGGGGCCTGGTGAGCAGAGTGGGCCCGCAGCGGACCCCCTCTCTTATTCTCACCCAACCCCAATGGCAGGATCCTGACGATTCAGTAACTGATTGTGCGTCCTCATATGCACAATCACTTCCTCCCACACGGCAACAGTTAACAGTCGCCAGCCAATCACAGGCTAGCAGCTGATGTAGGCGCACATCGCTTACGTATGTATGATGTCACAGTCATACGCCGGAATGACGCTGCGCGCCTCAGGTGTATCGTAGCGTAGGACACCGCTGGACCTCGGCCAGGAAAGAAGAAACTTTTTTTGTAAAGCTGCAGTATGGGGCTGCATTATACTGCTATGGGGCTGCATTATATTATATGTGACAAGGAGGTGCATTATACTATGGGGGGTGCATTATACTATATATGACAAGGGGGTGCATTATACTACTATGGGCTACATTATACTACTATAGGGCTTCATTATACCACTATGGGGGTGCATTATACCATCATGGGGGTGCATTACGCCACCATGGGGTGCATTATACTGCTATGAGGTTGCATTATACTCCTATGGGGCTGCATTATACTACTATAGGGGTATATTATACCACTATGGGGGTGCATTATACTACTATGGGGCTGCATTATACCACTATGGGGGTTCATTATACTACATATGACTATGGGGGTGTTACTATAATACTATAGGGCTGCATTATACTGTATGCAGCTTCATTATACTGGTTTGGGGTGAATTATACTACTGTGGGGGTGCATTATACTACAATGGGGTGCATTATACTGGTATGGGGGTGCATTTACTATGAGGGTGCATTATACTGGTATGGGGCTGCATTATGCTATATATGACCGGGGTTGCATTATACTATATATGACTGTGGGTGCTTTATACTGCTATGTGTGTGCATTATACTGCTATGGGTGCATTATACTATATATGACTATGGCGTACATTATACTACTATGTGGGTGCATTATACTGCTATATATGACTATGGGGTACATTATACTATTATGGATGACTATAGTGGCAATATGTGTTTCAAACATTTTTATTAAGTTTTATAAAATACAAGGTGGAGAAGGAACAAGGGGTGAAAATAACAAGGGCAAAGGGATATAGGGGAGGGAAGGTGGGGATATAAAAAACTAGAGAACTTACAGTTTACTTTGAACCATATTACATAAGTGACTAAACAGTAGTATATTGGATCAATGCGCATACAATATTCATGACATTGAGGTATATGTAAACCCTAGATTTTAACTATTAATCACAGAATTTTGTATTCCAGACCTTCCACTTCTTAGAGTATCTGCTAATTCCGTCGTTAACTAATGCAAATCTTTGCTCAAAAGAACTATGAAGTTTAATCTTGTCTAGAATATCCTCAAATGATGGAGGGTCAGAATTTTTCCAACAGAAAGCAATTGCATTTTTAACTACTAGAAAGATATGAATAATGACTAGTTTAACTGAAGGATCGACTAAATCCATGTCCAAAGAAAGCAGGGCCCTTTGTGGTGTAATTTGAAAATTCTGTGAAAACAGATTGATATGGATCTTTACTTGAGACCATAACTTTTTTACCTTCGGACAACTCCAAAACATATGAAACAAGTTCCCTTGCTGGCCACATTTCCTCCAGCAAAGGGAAGAATTTTCTGGATTTATGTGTGATAGTCTAGTATCTAGTATAATACCACCTAGTCAGAATCTTAAAAAAAGACTCTTGAAGGGCCATTGAGATACTAGATTTGTACGTTGATCTGAAAGCGCTGTCCCATTGTTCAATGCCAATTACCATGTTTAGGTCAGATTCCCATTTCTTCATGTACGATTTTTTGGAACTAATCACATCTTTATTAAAATAATTGTATATGTGTTTTAAGCTCCAAGTAGTTTTGTTATTCACATTGCACAACAGTGAAGTCAAAATCTCCAAATTTAAACCTCTAATATTTTCCTGTTTCTGTATGTTTTCCTTTAAAATCATGAAAGGAATGAACTCAGATGATGGCAGGTTGTATTTAGACCTTATTACACTAAAAGAGAGGAGTTTATCCCCTGAGTAAAGATGGCCATATAGTGGCAATATGGAGAGACAGGGGGAAGTATGGAGAGACATGAGGCAGAATGGGAGGACACATGAGGTCCAGAATGGGAGAACATGTGCATTCCAGAATGTTGGATATTATTACTGTAGGGGATAATCAAAGGATATTATTTTTGAGGATACTGTTTTCAATGTGGGGGAGGAGAGATCCTGTTACTGTGCAGGGTGATATTGTGTGGCCCAGCTGCGCTTGGTACACATGTTCCAGGAGTATGTGCTAAAAGGTAATTGCAAAATCTGATATTCATTCACAACACACACTTCCCTACATTACCACTAGAGGGAACCTTAGACTTTTTAAGGGTGTGGTTAGGTAGCAGTAGCCATTCGATTCAAGAGATAAGTTCCTGTCAGAGCTCAGTTGGAGCTGGAGAGACAGACGTGTGTGAGATTTCCTGTCAGAGACAGAAGAGAGAGATGGCAAGCTGATAACTCAGAACAGACAGAACCCTAGAAAGTGGAGAGTGACTCTCGGAGCGGGCTTGTAATCAGTCTGACGAAACGTCCTGAAAGCTGCTCTGGACAGAGTCTTTGAAGGAAAGAAGGAAGGGGACTACAGTTGTTAAGAACATCGAGTTAACTGAGAGTCAGTCAGCGAGCTTTGGAAAGAAGGAAGAAAGCTAATGACAGAACCTACTGCTGCCCTGTGCTTATGTTAAGGAGGAGAGTAGGGCGACGGGCGAGTGGTTACCCTAGGAAGGAGTGACTTCGGTGACAGATCACCTTCACTCGAACTAACCGGACACCGGGTCCGAAGTATTGCTAGAACCTTCACGGCTAGTGATAGAAAACCGGAATCCCTGCTGGGCTTCAAGTCGCAGAGGGTAGCCCTAAGTGCCGATACGTAATCGGGGTCAGGGAGAACAGGAGTCCGGCCTGATCAGCCACAAGGGCTTAGTTCTTTCCAATTTCTGGTCACCAGAATAAGCAAAAGGCTCCACCACAATGTCGACCGGGCGTAGCTGTTGCATCAAGAGTTAAACTTGACTTCACGCAAGTTAGGACTCATACACTTAAAAGGGAAAGGAGGCCCTAAACCTACTTGGCAATTACCTGGATGTGCATACTCCACCCTGAACAGCTTCCCAGGACATACCTGCAACCATCTACAGTAAAGGTATGGAAAGAGAACAACTTGTGTGTGACTGACTTATTATCTGCACCCTGCACCACCATAGACTTTGAGGGAAAAGTCTCGCCTGTGGGAGACTTAACATCTTGCTGCCCCATAACATCCCCTCAGAAGATTCACCTTGCAGCGCTGGTCAAAGTGATCAGAAACCACAGGTGGTGTCACGAACTATTCCTAAAATCCCCTGTAAATATCCCCCTTTGTATGAGCGCCCAGGGCAACGGACCGAGCTGTGCTACTTGTGACATTCCCCATAGACTTCAATGGGCTCGGTGCCGAGTACTCCATAACCCTGGTAGTACGTGTGCGTCTCATCTTTGGCGTCACGAACAGGATACGAAGCTTACTAAATGTGAGTCCTGTGTGCTTTAAATTGGACTGTTTTTGTGAAAAAGACTGTGTGCAGTTTTTGTGATTTTGGCGCCATTTTCCGCCATTTTGCCGCCATATTCGCGCCCTGAGGCGCTGGTGGAGAAGAAGGGCGTGCCTTCGTGGGCGTATCCCCCCCTGTGGCGCGAAAGTGATGGGCGCCTTATCCAAATGCTATTACAATACCAGAGCCTGCCCTACAGCAAGGGAGATCCGCCTCCTCTTCATCCTCTATGCCAAGAAGAGGAAGCGCAAGTCCCGCCTCCACGGTAGAGACCAGATTGTTCCAGATGGAAAATACAGTCTGGCCTGGAGTGAGATGGCGGAAGGACAGGAGACGCTGTGTGGAGGAGCGGCGGTGCGCAGACCCCGTTCCCCTGAGGAGCTGTTACCTGTGCCTGAACCGTCCCCAGGTCGGGACACCGACCCAAGAATGCAGAGAGTGAAGAAGGTGGATGCGGTGCTGGAAGATGTGGCCCGCCACCGCAAAGAAGTGGAGGAGATGGAGAAAAGCTGGCGTGCCCTGAAACAGCGGCTGCTGTGGGACGCAACGCTCTCCCCTCCAGAAGCGCAACTGTTACCTGTGCCCCCACTGCAAGCGACTGATGAAGAACCGGAGGCCGGCTCCAAAAGTGCTGATCCCGACTCCACCGATGATGCGGCGGGAGAGAAGGAGGCTGAGGCGGCCCTGCTCGTTCCGGAGTGCCAGCCAGGCCAGGAGGCCGCAGCGGAGTGCAGTCCCCCGGTAGGGACACCGGAGGGGATCCAGCCGTCCATGATGGAGGTCGACTGGGACGATATGGAGTACCTGGACGACATAGAATATGCCGCCCAGGTGGAGAACGAGTGGCGACGCCGGGAGCAGGAGCGGCAACGGCAGCAGGAGCAGAGGGAAGTGCAGCAGTTTCGCCAGAGGTACCAGGAGGAGACTCTCGCTGAAAAGGAAAACATCAGGCGAGACAAAGGTACGCTCCGGGAACCGCGGCGCCAGGGACGGTGTGTGCCTCTAAGGCCCGAGGAGTTTGGGGTTACATATGTGAGCCCGGGTTCTCTCCAAAGATCTATGTTCACTGCTGCGATGCGGGGTTCCACCTGTTGAAAGGGGATGTTGTCACCTACACACGACACTGTAGTCGTCAGGGGTGGTTTGCCTTGAACGTCTCCCGTGTCAGCGACCCCGTCTCTGAAGCCGGCAATGCATCCCGTGTCTCCGTGTCCCAAGCCTCAGCCCCATCAGCGCCAGGCCGCGCACCTGCATCGTGCCCTGCATCCTATACTGCGCCCTACTCTGCATCATATCCTGAGTTCTGTTCCACATCGCAAAAGTCTGATGCGACCTCAATTGCGCCACTACGAGCGCCTGCATCTTGTCCAGCATCTTATGCTGCAACAGCGACCCCTATTGAGCAAGACCTATATTCAGAAGAGGCACCCGTTGAGTCCCAAGCGAATCGCTTAAGTGTAACCAGAACTGTGGCTACTCAAACACAGATCGCAGGACATGATTTATTTGTAATGCGTTCTAGAGCGCACCGCATACTTCCAGCCCCAGGAGTGGAAGATGTCATCGCTATCTGCAAAGAAGAAGAACAGTAGGACCCAGACAGGGTTTACTGCATCTGTAAAAAGTTGAAGAAGAATTTGCACTTTATTGTTATGTGATGATGTTTGCATAATTTGCATAAGTTTGCATAGAATACCCCAGTTGGGTAATGTGAAATATTTAACATAGTATTATTCTAGAAATGTGATTTTTCTAAAAATGTTTTATGCAAGGACTGCGTGGCTGAGGACTTTGCCAGCCCAAAAACTGTGATGTAAATAGTTCGCACTTCGGTGCCCCATCTTGGTTTTACATAAAGCCTTACTACCTCAGAAGAAAAACTCGTATGGTGTGGCCTTGAGTGAGGTCTGCAGCAATGAAGTCCTGCAGCCCACCCAGGACCCACGTGGGAGGTTTTTGGTGCGGGTCCTCCACAAGAATCTAATATTGTATTTATTGATGTGAAAAGTACTTTGATATTTTTCTACTTGCCATTGTATACATTGTAACGTTAAAGAGTCCTTACCTCCCGCAAGGGATGAGTTATATGTTGATGTTATTATAAAAATAGTTTTTTCTATTTCAGCCCGGGAGTGCTGATGATAACTAGGGGGGGATGTGTGGCCCAGCTGCGCTTGGTACACATGTTCCAGGAGTATGTGCTAAAAGGTAATTGCAAAATCTGATATTCATTCACAACACACACTTCCCTACATTACCACTAGAGGGAACCTTAGACTATTTAAGGGTGTGGTTAGGTAGCAGTAGCCATTCGATTCAAGAGATAAGTTCCTGTCAGAGCTCAGTTGGAGCTGGAGAGACAGACGTGTGTGAGATTTCCTGTCAGAGACAGAAGAGAGAGATGGCAAGCTGATAACTCAGAACAGACAGACTGCTAGAACCCTAGAAAGTGGAGAGTGACTCTCGGAGCGGGCTTGTAATCAGTCTGACGAAACGTCCTGAAAGCTGCTCTGGACAGAGTCTTTGAAGGAAAGAAGGAAGGGGACTACAGTTGTTAAGAACATCGAGTTAACTGAGAGTCAGTCAGCGAGCTTTGGAAAGAAGGAAGAAAGCTAATGACAGAACCTACTGCTGCCCTGTGCTTATGTTAAGGAGGAGAGTAGGGCGACGGGCGAGTGGTTACCCTAGGAAGGAGTGACTTCGGTGACAGATCACCTTCACTCGAACTAACCGGACACCGGGTCCGAAGTATTGCTAGAACCTTCACGGCTAGTGATAGAAAACCGGAATCCCTGCTGGGCTTCAAGTCGCAGAGGGTAGCCCTAAGTGCCGATACGTAACCGGGGTCAGGGAGAACAGGAGTCCGGCCTGATCAGCCACAAGGGCTTAGTTCTTTCCAATTTCTGGTCAAGAGAATAAGCAAAAGGCTCCACCACAATGTCGACCGGGCGTAGCTGTTGCATCAAGAGTTAAACTTTACTTCACGCAAGTTAGGACTCATACACTTAAAAGGGAAAGGAGGCCCTAAACCTACTTGGCAATTACCTGGATGTGCATACTCCACCCTGAACAGCTTCCCGGGACATACCTGCAACCATCTACAGTAAAGGTATGGAAAGAGAACAACTTGTGTGTGACTGACTTATTATCTGCACCCTGCACCACCATAGACTTTGAGGGAAAAGTCTCGCCTGTGGGAGACTTAACATCTTGCTGCCCCATAACATCCCCTCAGAAGATTCACCTTGCAGCGCTGGTCAAAGTGATCAGAAACCACAGGTGGTGTCACGAACTATTCCTAAAATCCCCTGTAAATATCCCCCTTTGTATGAGTGCCCAGGGCAACGGACCAAGCTGTGCTACTTGTGACATTCCCATAGACTTCAATGGGCTCGGTGCCGAGTACCCCATAACCCTGGTAGTACGTGTGCGTCTCAATATGGTCGCTTTTTTTCTTCATCTTTCGTAGTGTAGAGGTTGGGGAAAATTTGGGGAATGTGCTCTAGATAACTGTGCTATTTTCTGCAGTGACGAGTCCTGGCTAGAAGAAGTGATGGCAGTGTGCTGGATGTAGATGAAAAGCAAAGATGAAGGACTTCAACTAGAGACGTCACCAGTGGGTCAGTGTGTTACCTGTACACTGACACTATATACTGTACACTATATACCGAGCTCCTGTATGTAATGTCACTGGTGATCACTCTAGTACTTGTACACTGATACTAAATACAGAGCTCCTATATATGTCACTGGTGATCACTGTATTACCTATACACTAACACTAAACACTGTGTACTATATACAAAGCTCCTGTGTATATTGGCGCTTATGGTAAAATTAGTATTGTATTTTTTTCTTAATGATCAGTATTGTAGTATTCGGTCAATAGGTGATTGTAATATGTTGTCCGTCCATAGTGTGGCTATATTTGACCCTTGTATGTGGTATTATAGGCCACTACATGGAGATAATATGTGAACCGGCCATGGTGTGGCAGTATTTGTGCCTTGTATGTGGTATTATTTAGTCACTATGAGGTGGTAATATGTGGTTGAGTCATGGTGTGACAGTATTTGTGCCTTGTATGTGGTATTATTGTTCGTTTTGAAAATTGTATGTGACACATTCCCTTAAAGAAACATAAAAATATACCTAAAAAGAGTATTGGATAATATGTTTAATAGGTTACAGTAGAGTAGCGTCTGGCCAAAAGTGTCTACCTAGTCGTGGTGGTGGCTTAAAAAAAATCTTTTAGCCAAAGCAAAAGCTGATGGATATGTATGTGATCTGGTATTAGATGGGAACTGATAATGTGTGATTGGTGAGGGCATGGTTCATATGTGAAGTTTCTCTATGAGTGGGCGATGGGGCTTTGGAAGGTTGTAGGCGGAGCTGGGGTGGAGCCTGGGCGGATTCTCAAGGGGGCCCGAATATTTTACCAATATGGGGCCCTGAAATTACTGGTGGCAACCCTACATGTCGATCTTGAGGATAAGGTGAGAGCTAAAAGAGGGCGCATGTGTTGTATCTCCATACAGTAACATCCATTGAGCTGTGTGTCCTAGGGAGACGAAGACCTCCTCAAATAAAAGAGGATACTGTCCCGTTCAAGTTCCACCCGCAGGGCATAAGTTTGCATGAATGATGTTGACAGGAGCAAGCAGAGCCGAAATCACAGGAACTGGTATCAGCTACGCAAATGGAGGGTCTTCCAGAAAGCCATTAGTAGTACCATTCACTGGTTGGAGACTCTATATCCTCAACTCATGTAGTCATTGGCCAGGCAGAAGGAACTTTGCAGCATTACAGTGACCAAACCCAGGTCAGTAAGTCCAGAGCTCAGGCCCACTGCAGGGAACACAGTGGGAGTGTGCTCGCACACACAGTTAGTTTGGCGCCAAACTCAGACAGACAGAAACAGGCACTTAATTGTATCAGTGTCCAGCACGGTGCAGTGCAGAACTAAATCGATAACTGTATTCTACCTAAGAGGATCCCACTCATCCATGCGTGCCTGATCCGGTTGAGGAGTGCTTATGTACCCGGGGGTGGGGAGAAGTGGGCTTAGAATCATTTTGTTAAGTTTGTGAGCTGCGGTGCTGCACCACCAATAGGCCATCTGTGACATTTTTTTGATTGTTCCAGAACTCTAGGCAAAAGTGCAGTGACCATACTAGGCGGGTGCCCGATTAGGTAAATTATAGCATCGTAGTTTAAACTTCTGGGCCTACGGAGTTATGCAGCACAGTGGTCCTTGTCAGTCGTGGCTGGGTGTGTGAGTTCACTTGGTTCACTTCTTTTCTGTTGCTGGAAAACTATTCAAACCAAATTCGTCAGTAAACGTTCATCTGGCAAGTTTGGGGTTGGTTGCTTTGCTTATTCATGGCTTCACTGTATCCTGGGGAACCCACCCCGGTACATGGTCTACAGTAGCATTGGCTTTATCTCCTTGTCTCTTTGCATTGTTTAATGTTTTACATTTTTATTTTATAAAATTTCCCCAGACAATTCATAAAATATCTTTTTTTTTTATCCAGTGCTAATACAGTATATGTACCCTAACTGCAACCCAGCCTGGTGACATTTGATGTAGAGAACACCTACAAATCTTTAATAATGTGGTAATTTTAAAGAGGTCATTCCTTTTCAATTACAATTCATCCCGCTTTGAATTTTGTTTTAAAAAACAGATGTACTCACCTTCCCCTGGTCCACAGTCAAGTATCAGCCTCTGTTTCCAGCGTTTGGCCTTGGCTACAGTGCTGAGGTCACCTTGACAGTGCAGCAGCCAATCAGTGAGCCCTGTGACTCTAACCAAGAGATTCCAGTGTAAAATGAATTTACCACTCAGAACCGCCTAGCTCACTGAATGGCTGCCGTGCTGCTGACATGAAATGCTGGCGGGCCGAGGGAAGGTGAGTGCAGTTTATTTTTGAATACCAAAAATGCAGCAAGGGGCAAATTATATTTGAAAGGGAACAACTCCTTTAAAGCCTAAGACCATGCGCCATATATTTACAGGCTGATATTTCCATCTCTACCAGTCACATCAATGGAGAATGATTGCAAACCAGTAGGGTTTCTGCATTCTCTCGGTCAGACTTCCTGACTGATGATACTTTTGAGATTTCTACTTGACATGTTATAAAAGTTTAATAGTGGGAAAATCTTTTTTTTTTCTTCAGTTGTACTTTTCCAAAAATAAATGATTTTTAACATCAAGGTTTTTGAAGTAATATCTCATCATATAAACAATATTATACTTGTTAACTCGGCAATTAAACAATCAACCCGTGTGCGTTCGGCATTGGAGTAATAGTCAGTAAAGCATTTTCTATGTATATAAAATCATTTCAGCACAGTTCATGGATTTTGAAACATTGCCTTTCACTGTTAGCTTGAAGGACAGGGAAAGGAATTGTGTTACTCAAAGCCCCCCAGGGTCCCAAGTCCTTAGGAATGCATTATTCATCAGGTGTCAAAGTGACAGACTATACAAACAATGCTTTGATTGGAGCTCACCCATATTACTCAACAAAGTATTGTAGGATACATATGATCACTCCACAGGGATGAAATAAGTCATGAAAAACATGTCGCTCCATGGTCTTCATTTCATCAAATCAAGACTGATTTATTTTACATATAAAATAAACGTAGAGTGAGGCTGAAGGACAGTCAGATAACTTCATTGGAATGAAGATGAGATAAATCTGGTTGGAAGTAAAAATCTATTTCAGCCACCATGTCAATATGAATGCAGACGGGTGATATTCCTTTCCTAAGATCCTCATTGTTAATGGAAATGTATCCTCCCCTGACCCAATCAATACTAGTCTAACATTGTATAAAAGACACTCATTCCCCGGTGTTATACTGCAGAACTCTTAGCATTTAATTTCAATAGCTCTCTTGAATGTTCTGGAAATTTGGGAAAAAGCTACCAAAACTGAAGTATACCAACTCTCTGTGACATTACACCTTAAGATCAACTGAGAATCCCAGCAATGTCATTTTAACTGACTGGTATTCATTAAGATATGAGCTGAAATGAAAGATAATTGAACCTTTGAAATTTGAAATTGCCCAGCTGTGCAATTTTTTTCAAAAAAATTATATTTATGTTGAATCTCAAGTATTCCAATTGCTTTGGAATGGTGTATAGAACAATTTGCCATCACTCAAAAATGGATGATAGAGAGAGAAATATGAAATGTGTGTATTTAAAATAAATTAATCAACTAATTAAAATTAAATATTCTTCAGCACTGGTGCCGATTTCTGTCCCTATGTGTACTGAGCTGTGCTCTCCGACCTCTATCCCAATGCTGTAAAAGCATAAGATGCCGCTGCTCAGCCCCCAACTGTTAAACTGGCTGGAAAGTTCCCCATGATTGGCTGCTCTAGACCATGTAATGTTGTAGTTGCAGGGCTTTATGAAGAAGCCCATCTGGTCACACTTGTCATCATTAGCCTGCTCTGTGACTCTTCAGCATTGTGTGAAATTGTTGTGATTTTTTTTTAATCAACCTGTGTAAATCGCATTGCAAATTTGAGAGGACCTATGAGTTTCGTGAAATTTAGCTCGAATTTGATTCGCCGTGGATTGATCTGATCATTAGAGTTGAGCGATACTTTCCGATATCCTAAAGTATCGGAATCGGAATGGTATCGCCGATATCACTAAAATATCGGCGATACCCGATACCGATACCGGAAGTCCCATGTAAGTCTATGGGAACAAAATATCGAAATTAAAAAAAACCCATTCTTGCCTTGTTGGTTAATTGTACATGAAGGAAAACAAGAAAGAGTAATGTAGAATGTATTGGGGGAGGTTGAGGAGACATTAAAGGCATAGATGTTTGACCCAATCCAATGGAATAGCATTAATTTTTTTTTTTAGGAAATACGTTCGGATTGACGAACAAATTGACAATGTTGTTAACCTTTTTTCTATTTTGTCAAATATGTCTGTTTCACAACTTCCATGGTCTTCACCTTTTTAACTTTTCACACACTTTCTCCTTCATAATTTTCAGCAGCATCATCTTTCTCATCAAATTATTCTTCATCTTCACCTTCTTAATCTTCTAAAACTTCTTGCTATTCATCTTTTTGTTAACATTACTTATATTGTTCTTATTAAACAGTTATTATTCTTCATATTCTACTTCTTCATCTTCTTCCTATTCATCCTTTTCATCATATTCTTATTTGTGACAGACATTCCTGTACTTGTAATCTGTAAAACTCTGAATTTTCATCCTTCCGTTCTTGCTGTCACGAAAGATTTTAATTACAACAGTATTTGTCCGCGTTCAGTTTAGCCTGCAGCAGCATCAGGCATTTTCCAGGGGCACCACGAGGAGGAACGGACTCACCCCCATACACTGCTTAGTCTTCTTCTGCTTAGAATTTAGAGCATATATTTTGCTCTTCATTTTGGTCTTATACTTAATGTTCTTCTGCTTTTTGATCTTCTGCTTATTGTTCTTCTGTCTCTTGTTCTGTATCTTGTAGTTTGTCTTAACCTTCTTTGTCCTGTTGGTGATGGTACAAAAGCCAATGGAAGTAACGAGGACCAGCTGACTGTGCTGGAACCCGGAGGGTCAGCAGAAGGAAAAGAGCCAATGGCACAACCGAGGACCAGCTGACGTTACTGGGACAGGGTTACTAAGCAGGAGGTACCTGTGCTCCAAAGCACTACCAAGGACCAGCAGACGTTGCTGGAACTCGGATACCGACATGGAGGCACCTAGGCCAAAGGCACTGCGGAGAACCAGCTGATGGTACTGGAACCCGGATGGTAGCAGAAGGTACAAGAGCCAATGAAAGTAACGAGGACCAGCTGACTGTGCTGGAACCCGGAGGGTCAGCAGAAGGAAAAGAGCCAATGGCACAACCGAGGACCAGCTGACGTTACTGGGACAGGGTTACTAAGCAGGAGGTACCTGTGCTCCAAAGCACTACCAAGGACCAGCAGACGTTGCTGGAACTCGGATACCGACATGGAGGCACCTAGGCCAAAGGTACTGCGGAGAACCAGCTGACGGTACTGGAACCCGGATGGGTAGCAGAAGGTACCCATGGAAATTAAAGTTGAGGCAGCAGGACTGTTTGCCGTTCACACAGCAGGGGAACAGCTGACATTACTGAACCCAGTAACACGGAGCAAGTGTAGACTGTGCTAACAGCACTTCCGAGAAACAACTGGCGGTGTTGTAACCCAGGGATGAGAAGAACAGGGTGGAGGCAGCAGGACTATTTGCCGTTCACACAGCAGGGGAACAGCTGACATTACTGAACCCCAGTAACACAGGAGCAAGTGTAGACTGTGCTAACAGCACTTCCGAGAAACAACTGGCGGTGTTGTAACCCAGGGATGAGAAGAGAACAGGGTGGAGGCAGCAGGACTTTTTGCCGTTCACACAGCAGGGGAACAGCTGACATTACTGAACCCCAGTAACACGGGAGCAAGTGTAGACTGTGCTAACAGCACTTCCGAGAAACAACTGGCGGTGTTGTAACCCAGGGATGAGAAGAGAACAGGGTGGAGGCAGCAGGACTATTTGCCGTTCACACAGCAGGGGAACAGCTGACATTACTGAACCCCAGTAACACAGGAGCAAGTGTAGACTGTGCTAACAGCACTTCCGAGAAACAACTGGCGGTGTTGTAACCCAGGGATGAGAAGAGAACAGGGTGGAGGCAGCAGGACTTTTTGCCGTTCACACAGCAGGGGAACAGCTGACATTACTGAACCCCAGTAACACGGGAGCAAGTGTAGACTGTGCTAACAGCACTTCCGAGAAACAACTGGCGGTGTTGTAACCCAGGGATGAGAAGAGAACAGGGTGGAGGCAGCAGGACTTTTTGCCGTTCACACAGCAGGGGAACAGCTGACATTACTGAACCCAGTAACACAGGAGCAAGTGTAGACTGTGCTAACAGCACTTCCGAGAAACAACTGGCGGTGTTGTAACCCAGGGATGAGAAGAGAACAGGGTGGAGGCAGCAGGACTTTTTGCCGTTCACACAGCAGGGGAACAGCTGACATTACTGAACCCCAGTAACACGGGAGCAAGTGTAGACTGTGCTAACAGCACTTCCGAGAAACAACTGGCGGTGTTGTAACCCAGGGATGAGAAGAGAACAGGGTGGAGGCAGCAGGACTATTTGCCGTTCACACAGCAGGGGAACAGCTGACATTACTGAACCCCAGTAACACAGGAGCAAGTGTAGACTGTGCTAACAGCACTTCCGAGAAACAACTGGCGGTGTTGTAACCCAGGGATGAGAAGAGAACAGGGTGGAGGCAGCAGGACTATTTGCCGTTCACACAGCAGGGGAACAGCTGACATTACTGAACCCCAGTAACACAGGAGCAAGTGTAGACTGTGCTAACAGCACTTCCGAGAAACAACTGGCGGTGTTGTAACCCAGGGATGAGAAGAGAACAGGGTGGAGGCAGCAGGACTTTTTGCCGTTCACACAGCAGGGGAACAGCTGACATTACTGAACCCCAGTAACACGGGAGCAAGTGTAGACTGTGCTAACAGCACTTCCGAGAAACAACTGGCGGTGTTGTAACCCAGGGATGAGAAGAGAACAGGGTGGAGGCAGCAGGACTATTTGCCGTTCACACAGCAGGGGAACAGCTGACATTACTGAACCCCAGTAACACAGGAGCAAGTGTAGACTGTGCTAACAGCACTTCCGAGAAACAACTGGCGGTGTTGTAACCCAGGGATGAGAAGAGAACAGGGTGGAGGCAGCAGGACTTTTGCCGTTCACACAGCAGGGGAACAGCTGACATTACTGAACCCCAGTAACACGGAGCAAGTGTAGACTGTGCTAACAGCACTTCGAGAAACAACTGGCGGTGTTGTAACCAGGGATGAGAAGAGAACAGGGTGGAGGCAGCAGGATTTTGCCGTTCACACAGCAGGGGAACAGCTGACATTACTGAACCCAGTAACACGGAGCAAGTGTAGACTGTGCTAACAGCACTTCCGAGAAACAACTGGCGGTGTTGTAACCCAGGGATGAGAAGAGACAGGGTGGAGGCAGCAGGACTTTTGCGTTCACACAGCAGGGGAACAGCTGACATTACTGAACCCAGTAACACGGAGCAGTGTAGACTGTGCTAACAGCACTTCCGAGAAACAACTGGCGGTGTTGTAACCAGGGATGAGAAGAGAACAGGGTGGAGGCAGCAGGACTTTTTGCCGTTCACACAGCAGGGGAACAGCTGACATTACTGAACCCCAGTAACACAGGAGCAAGTGTAGACTGTGCTAACAGCACTTCGAGAAACAACTGCGGTGTTGTAACCAGGGATGAGAAGAGAACAGGGTGGAGGCAGCAGGATTTTGCCGTTCACACAGCAGGGAACAGCTGACTTACTGAACCCAGTAACACAGGAGCAAGTGTAGACTGTGCTAACAGCACTTCGAGAAACAACTGGCGGTGTTGAACCAGGGATGAGAAGAGAACAGGGTGGAGGCAGCAGGACTTTTGCGTTCACCAGCAGGGGAACAGTGACATATGAACCCAGTAACAGGGAGCAAGTGTGACTGTGTAACAGCATTCGAGAAACAACTGGCGGTGTTGTAACCAGGATGAGAAGAGAACAGGGTGGAGGCAGCAGGATATTTGCCGTTCACACAGCAGGGGAACAGCTGACATTACTGAACCCAGTAACACGGAGAACAGGGTGGAGGCAGCAGGACTTTTTGCCGTTCACACAGCAGGGGAACAGCTGACATTACTGAACCCCAGTAACACGGGAGCAAGTGTAGACTGTGCTAACAGCACTTCCGAGAAACAACTGGCGGTGTTGTAACCCAGGGATGAGAAGAGAACAGGGTGGAGGCAGCAGGACTTTTTGCCGTTCACACAGCAGGGGAACAGCTGACATTACTGAACCCCAGTAACACAGGAGCAAGTGTAGACTGTGCTAACAGCACTTCCGAGAAACAACTGGCGGTGTTGTAACCCAGGGATGAGAAGAGAACAGGTGGAGGCAGCAGGACTTTTGCCGTTCACACAGCAGGGGAACAGCTGACATTACTGAACCCCAGTAACACGGAGCAAGTGTAGACTGTGCTAACAGCACTTCGAGAAACAACTGGCGGTGTTGTAACCCAGGGATGAGAAGAGAACAGGGTGGAGGCAGCAGGACTTTTGCCGTTCAACACAGCAGGGGAACAGCTGACATTACTGAACCCCAGTAACACAGAGCAAGTGTAGACTGTGCTAACAGCACTTCCGAGAAACAACTGGCGGTGTTGTAACCCAGGGATGAAAAGAGAACAGGGTGGAGGCAGCAGGACTTTTGCCGTTCACACAGCAGGGGAACAGCTGACATTACTGAACCCAGTAACACAGGAGCAAGTGTAGACTGTGCTAACAGCACTTCCGAGAAACAACTGGCGGTGTTGTAACCCAGGGATGAGAAGAGAACAAGGTGGAGGCAGCAGGACTTTTTGCCGTTCACACAGCAGGGGAACAGCTGACATTACTGAACCCCAGTAACACGGGAGCAAGTGTAGACTGTGCTAACAGCACTTCCGAGAAACAGCTGGCGGTGTTGTAACCCAGGGATGAGAAGAGAACAGGGTGGAGGCAGCAGGACTTTTTGCCGTTCACACAGCAGGGGAACAGCTGACATTACTGAACCCCAGTAACACAGGAGCAAGTGTAGACTGTGCTAACAGCACTTCCAAGCAACAACTGGCGGTGTTGGAGCCCAGGGTCAAGGAGGATGTTTAAATACTAGATCAAGTATTTTCCTTGTTACGTGTCAATTAAAAATGTCTATACTCCAAACAAGAGAAATATAACCTTTAGTACCATAAGATGATGATTTTACTTTAAAAAATATATGTAAATTAATAATTGACAAACATAAACGCATACATTAACATGTTGAAAAGCAATGCAAACCACAATAAAAATCGGTTAAATAATCTGCTATACGGTTTTAAATAAAAGCATACAAGTACATATCAGAATCCATTAATGATGGATAAGTAACAGTATGTACACCATTTTCATTTGCTGAATAATATCACTAAAAAGTTTTTAAAAATATCTAAAATTTCCATCATGTAATACTGATAATATGTGGCAATCATTTATATTAACAAAAAAAACCTTTAAAAAGTGCATAGTGAAAACAGCTATTTATGCCTGACTGTGGACTTGCAAGCATGACAACGGATAGATAAGGTATATATAGATGACACTGCATAGCCACAGATGGTGAATGGCGATGTAATACTGTACCTCAATAAAGTGTGCGTTACTACTACATCCTTATTTTTATATAGCTTTCTAAAAGGGTACGTGCATGTATGCTTGCGCCTTTGTTTGGACGCACAGACTGGCTTCCTGCTGTGACGCGTTGGGTATTGGAGCGTCTGTGCGTCTTATGACGCAGACTAACATTCACGGTGCGCATCGTTCATCATCGCAAGCGTACCGACAACACAAAGGCGTTGTCATGACTGCTTTACTCAGTAAACATGCACCTATGATGAAACATACACGCATGTGCCCTATTACATAACAAGCTACAAGAAAAATGCGTGTGAGGTGTGACACAGCTGTTTTGTTAAGGTACAGTATTATATCGACATTGTACAGGTGTCGCTATTCAGTCTGATAAATAGATATCATTCACCTATTCTATCAGTTGTCGTTCTTTCAGCACCACTTACAGGTATATATTTTGCTATTGTGACTATGCACTATTGACTTTACCAAGGTAATGCATGATTTTTGTTAGCGATTATCATGTTTACATGAAGGACCTTTATGATATGGGCTGTTAACTTTCTAATCAAATATGTATTTTTTAAAATGACACAAATATAAGTAATGTTGAAGAGGACTATTCCTACATGCATTGTTTGCACAATATTACAGGTGTACATCACGTCCCTTAATCAACATTGGATATTATATTTACTTGTATGCTTTTATTTCAAAGGCAAGAACACTGAAGTATAACCTTCGCACTGCAGCAGTTGTCAAAGTTCAACCCACATTATGCACTTCCAACATTGCAGTATTTGAGTCATCATGATGTGAGTTGGATTTGTCTAAGCTATGGAGTGACAAGGTTGTCCATCAGTATCCTATAGCATAAGTAGGCTTTTGTGTTTGCATTTGTTTTCGACATGTGCATATCTGTAATAATATGTCACAATTATTTTGTTACAGATTTGTGACAAAGACAAATCATTTTATGGTTTGAAAGTTGACGTTTCAAATGTTTACAGCTTAGAAATCATGGTGTAGCCTCATATCTATGTGTAGCACTAGACACTTTGAGATGTAATTTTTTTTTTCACCATGATTAGGTAGCTAGCAGTAATTTTTGCCGGACACACAGCAGGGGAACAGCAGGCGTTACTGAACCCCACAAACACATCAGCGATTGTTTTCATCTGTGCATCTAACACTTCTGAGCAGCAACTGGCGCTGTTGAAGCCCAGGGTCAAGGAGGGTGTAGGCAGAGGCCTAGTATGAGACGTTTGAAGTTGAAGTTGTAGTTAGCAGCAGTAATTTTTGCCAGACACACAGCAGGGGAACAGCAGGCGTTACTGAACCCCACAAACACATCAGCGATTGTTTTCATCTGTGCATCTAACACTTCTGAGCAGCAACTGGCGCTGTTGAAGCCCAGGGTCAAGGAGGGTGTAGGCATAAAATATTGAGTTATTGCCTTGTTACGTGGCCATTGCAAATGTATGTACTTCAAACAAGAATAAATGAAGTTTTACTACAACAATAAAATGATAAATTTCAATTACAAGAATAGAAAAATATTTATACTTGACAGTCCTCTGTGGTTGATAACGTTTAATGGCTAACTGAAAATATGGTAACAAATTCAAAGCTTTCGAGACTACTCAGGTGTCTTCATCAGGCTAAGAGTAAAGCCAAAAATGAAGAATCACATATTTCTACACACAACAGGACACAGGAATAGCTAAGACAAGTGAGGGAGGGACAAGTGAGGGGAGACCGGCAACAAAAAGGAGAACAAGGATGAATTATCAGCGCCACACAATCACAGATAAATTAATGAATTTACCTGTGGCAAAAGACTTTTGTATGCCCGGTCATAGCATCATGGATATGGAATTACTGTTATTAAAATATAACTTCAAATATGAGAAACGTACAAAGGTTTCAGAATATAAGCTCATCATGACCTTTGACACTGTTAGTGATGGAATGAATAGATCACATGGATTTATGTCATTCTATATCAATTAAGGAATCTGCGTCTATGCCCTTCCAGGGTCATGAAAACCCAAAAAAATACGCCAATGAGAGGGCAATCAAACTTTCTATCCTTATCTAGGAACTGTTCCAATATTTATGTTCATCCCTGTGAGATAATGACAGTTCTGATACACGTCACTTACTTGTCTTACCTATTGCACTATTCCTGTGTCCTGTTGTGTATAGAAATATGTGATGCTTAATTTTTTTAGTTAGTCTTTCCCTGATGAAGAGACGTGAGTAGCCTTGAAAGCTTGCAATTTGTTTCCATCTTTTCAGTTATCCATTAAAAGGTATCAACCACTGCTGACTCTGAAGTCTAAATATTTTTCTATCTACTGGCTAACACGGTACAAAGATACACATGTTTTCTAATTTCAAGAAGGAAAAATAAAGAAAATACAAATATAAACGCATATATGCACATGCCAAAAATAAATGGAACAACACAACACCCAAAAAATTGGTAACAAAATATAGTGTTGTAAATTTAAGAATAAAAGTAAATTTTTTTTTTTATGAATAATGCTTAAGGAACGCTATGTTAAACCATAACATAGTGAAGACAATGGATTTTGTAATAGTCACTCATCATCATCATCGCAAATTTTATGTGACAGTCACAGACATTTCAATTATTTAAGTTCATAAAATCGTAACTTTCTATAGCATGTATGACATGTCCAGCATGGACTCATCAATGTGATTGATGACACAATAATGTACAATAAAAAATAACCATTTAAAAAAACATTAGGCATTGTTTGTCACAATTTAAGTGTGTGCCTGCAAGTGTAGGTGAAACAAAGGCTACGGATAGCAAAGGTATATTCTATGTCTGTATCAGACAGTGGACAGCCTCTGATGGGTAATGCCGATGTTATACTGTACGTCAATAAAGTCTGCGGCTGAAATCATGCATTTTTTGCTTGTAGAGTGTTGAAGAGGGTAAAAGAATGTCTGGTTGCGCAAAGCTTTATCCGTCAACACTACCTTCCTACTGTCACGCGTAGGGTAGGGTAGCGTGTGGCAATTAGCTGACTATCAAATGTGAGGTTAGGCTGCGTTATTGCGCACTAGGGACGCAAAAAAAAATACAGCAGTAATAATTTAATGTGTAATACTCCACCTATGACAAACAAAAAAATTACGTTCCCTCTTTAACAATGTACAAGACTAACAAGCCTAATGGTTGACGCTGACTTAATTGAGATACAGTATTACATCAACATTGTCCATGAGTAACTATGCACTGTGATACCTATATACCAGTATTAATTTATATCTCTTGTGGTTGTTTCAACAGCACTTGCAGGTATAACTACCTATTGTCAGTATGCATGATGCACTTTCTAGATGTAATAATTTATTATTGGACATTATTACCATGTTTACATGCTGGCCATTTCATATATGGTGTTTGAAGTTACAGTTGGCATCAGTATGTGTATTTTATAATGTCTGTCATAAATAAAACTCGTGATGATGATGATGAGGATTTAATGATTCGTACATCCATTGAGTGCATTATCTTACAGGTACAGATAAAGTTCCTTAAAAAGCATTAATTCATAAGTCTGAAATGTACTTTTATGCATTAATTTAAAAATGTGAAGAGTAGACTATGTTTTATTTTTTGTTACCATTTCTAATAGACATGTGCAGATATGCGCTGTGATGACAAATTATTATTTGTCCATATTTGTCATAAAAATTTATCATTCTAGTCCTGCAAAACTTCACAATTTCATGTTTTCAGCATAACAAGCAGGGTGACGGCTCTTCCCTATTTGGAGCATGTTGGTCATGTGTTTTTTCTGTCCATGTGTCGGGAACAGGACACTTCTTGCCGTTGACACAGCAGGGGAACAGCTGGCGTTACTGAACCCCACTAACAGTAGAGCTTGTGTTTTGTTCTGTGGACACGACACTTCTGAGCAGCAACTGGCAGTGTTGGAGCCCAGGGAGTAGAGTTCAGGTGGTAGAAAGATGAACATAACAGGAGACATGGATAACGTTGCGAACCAGTTATTTAATCTGAAAACGGACAGACAAATTCTGGCGAGATCCATGCCTTGTTCATTTTCAGAAAAGTAAGCCGGTCTACATTATCGGAGGATAGTCGCATGCGACGGTCTGTTAGTACACCACCTGCAGCACTAAAGACGCGCTCCGATAATACACTGGCAGCAGGGCAAGCCAGCACCTCCAATGCATACTGGCTAAGCTCTGGCCATGTATCCAGCTTAGAGACCCAAAACTTGAATGGGGAAGAGCCATCTGGGAGTACACTGAGAGGCAAAGCCAAGTAGTCTGTCACCATCTGACGGATACGTTGCCTCCCGCTGACTGGAGCCCTCTCGGATGGTGTAGACATTTGTGGCGCTGCCAAAAACTTTGCCACGTTTTTAACATACTGGTCTTTCCCTGTGCAGAGGCACGCGTGTGCTCCCTCTTGTTGCAGAGCTCTCTACACTGCCTCGACGCACAGAGCTGCTTTGTAAAGCAGTAGCAGCAGCAGTGCTCTCGGCAGTAAGGTAGAACATTAGGGATTGCACCAGTGTGTCTTGGTACTCCCGCATTTTACGCTCCCGGTTCAACGGTGTGATGAGGCTTTTGACGTTGTCCCGGTAGCGAGGGTCTAGGAGGGTGTACACCCAATAATCAGACGTCGTGAGAATGTGGGCGATGCGGCGGTCGTTTCTTAGGCACTGCAGCATGAAATCAACCATGTGCTGCAGACTCCCAACTGGCAAAGAAACGCTGTCCTCTACAAGAGGCGTTATCTCTGCCTGCTCTGCATCACCCCACCCTCGCTCTACATACTGACTAGAGCGTTGTGTACCTCCCTCTGGAGCGATGTCTTCCTCCTCCATTGACTCCTCCTCCTCATCCTCCTCACAAAGTGAGCCCTGCCCAGCCCTTTGTGAGGAACCACGTTGCGCTGACTTTCCAGAAGGTGATGGAATTTGTGACTCCTCATCCTCCACCTCTTCCAAAACCTCATCCCTTATTGCTTGCAGTGTTTTTTGAAGCAGGCAGATAAGGGGGACAGTCAGGCTGACTAGTGCATCATCTGCACTCGCCATCCGCGTTGACTCATCAAACGCACGCAAAACGTGGCACATGTCCTTCATAGTGGCCCACTCATTAATGGTGAAGTGTGGACGGCGCAAATTGCGTGTTGATTGCGCCTGATGCAGCTGATACTCCATAACTGCTGGCTGCTGCTCACACAACCGCTCCAACATATGTAACGTTGAATTCCACCTGGTGGATACGTCACATATGATGCGATGTTCAGGAAGGCGCAATCTGCGTTGCAGAGCTGCAATGCGCGATCTGGCCATGCTGGAACGTCGCAAGTGAGCGCACTCTAGGCGGACCTTGTGCAGCAGTGCATCAAGATCCGGATAGTCCCTCAAAAAACTCTGCACGACCAAGTTGAGCACATGTGCCAGACATGGTATGTGAGTGAGGTTGCCAAGGCCCAGAGCTGCCACCAGATTTCGGCCATTGTCACACACTACCAAGCCTGGCTGGAGATTCGCTGGCAAAAACCACACGTCGCTCTCCTGCTTGATGGCATTCCAGACCTCCTGCGCTGTGTGGCTTCGATTCACCATGGGAATTAATTTCAGAACGGCCTGTTGCCGTTTGGCCACGGCTGTGCTCATATCGGTCGCATCAGGTAAGCGTCCACGGGTCCATGTGGAGGTAGACCGTGACGGCTCCTGCAGCGATGATTCTGAGGAACTGGAGTAGGAGGAGGAGTCAATGTGGACAGACTTGATTCCGGCAATCCTTGGAGTTGGCAGAACACGTACAGCGCCACTCGCAAGATCTGTACCCGGCTCCACAACATTCACCCAATGGGCAGTGAGTGAAAGGTATCGTCCCTGGCCATGGGTACTGGTCCACGCATCGGTGGTCAGGTGGACCTTGCTACTGACGGCGTTTAGTAGCGCATGTTTAATTTTTGCCTCAACATGCTTTTGCAGACCAGGGACGGCTTGCCTGCTGAAATAAAATCGGCTGGGCACATTGTATTGTGGGACTGCCAATGCCATTAATTCACGGAAACTGTCAGTCTCCACCAGCCTGAATGACAGCATTTCAAGGGACAGGAGTTTTGCAATGCCAGCATTCAGAGCCTGTGCTCGTGGATGGTTTGCCGAGTATGGCCGTCTTTTATCCCATGCCTGTGCTACCGATGGCTGTTTTGTGGCCTGGGTGTGTGAGGATGACAGGGAACTTGCAGCTGTGGGTGGAATAACACTGTGTCTCTGGACAACAGTGACAGAGGTTCTTCCATGGCGATCCTTTGAGGAAGCCTTACCAGCTGTGTGTGAACTGGAGGAAGAGGCTCCAACAGGAGCTGAAGATGTAGGTGCTGCTGTAGGTTGGCCTACATCTCCAGTGTGTCTTTGTAACTCAACAAAGTGCTTTGACCGCACATGTTTCCACATATTTGTTGTATTAAGGTTACTGACACTTTTACCTCTTTTAATTTTTGATTACACAGCTTGCATTTTACATAGCAAATATCATCTGCAACTGTATCAAAAAAGGACCACGCAGAGCAAGTCCTGGGAGCGCCCGTTTGGCTGTTGTAAGAGAACTGCTCCGAACGGGTGCCAAACTGGAGGCTACAGGCAAGCGAGTCTGCAGCCTACCTCTCCCTACTGTTTGGACCGTTGGTGCAATCTCTTCCTCAGAGCTGCTCCCACCACCTTCCTGTTCCTCACGCCATGTTGGGTCTTGGACCTCATCATCTCCATCACTACCCTCTTCCAACACCTGCTGTTGTTGGGTGGTCTGGCCAGCACCATGCTCAACAGAAACTGGCAACTGAGTCTCATCATCATCAGATGCGTTCTGCGGTGTGCTGACCATCGGCACTGGCTCACCCGCCTCTTCAGATTCAGAGAGACACAGCTGTTGCGCATCACTGCATACTGCCTCTTCTTCACATTCCAGAATGCTGCTTGGCTGGGCCCCTGTTTCCAAGCCAACAGATTCTGAGAACAGAAGCAAAGACTCAGCTGGCTCCTGTACAGAGCTCTCTGACTGCCTGGGCAATTTGGCAGGCGGTGAAGAGACTGATGGTTGTTCAACAGTGCTGTGGTCCTGAGAGGAGGTGGAAGCTATTGAAGTCGATGCATTGGCTGCCATCCAACCAACAACGGCTTCAATTTGTTCTTCACGCAGCAGGGGGGTACGCTGAGCTCCTACAAAAGTGCGCATAAAGGAACGCTCACGGGGAAAACTGGTGGATGCTGTGTCACTGGGTGCGGCAGCAGCCACAGAATCCCCACGTCCTCTCCCTGCTGCAAATCCACGGCCTCGACCACGACCACGTGCCTTACTCACTGACTTCTTCATCTTGGTAGATTGATAAAGAAAGTCAGAAAAGTTAAGGCCTAAGTGTGGTTATTCCTCACAGACTACAGTGAACCCTGCAGACAACTGTTCAGTATCTGTGAAAGGCCCCTTTGTGTACTTCTATAGTGTTTGCAACCAATGTATTGTATACGGATGGAAGCGCGTCACACTAATAGATTAGATTTTTTCCACTAAAATGGAGCAGCACCAATTAGAGAAAAATGTGAAGGATGAGGCAGTGACACACCTCAGCAGACTACAACCGGCAGTGGTTGAAGTACAAACTGGAGCGTAATCTGCACTCACAAAATGAAAAGCTCACAGACTACAGTGAACACTGAAACACAACTATTCACTATCTGTGAAA
This sequence comes from Oophaga sylvatica, assembly GCA_033576555.1. Taxonomy (NCBI): domain Eukaryota; kingdom Metazoa; phylum Chordata; class Amphibia; order Anura; family Dendrobatidae; genus Oophaga; species Oophaga sylvatica. The sequence goes on from JARQOD010000006.1 coordinate 54,926,370, forward strand.
AGCTCCTTTGTGTACTTCTATAGTGTTTGCAACCAATGTATTGTATACGGATGGAAGCGCGTCACACTAATAGATTAGATTTTTTTCCACTAAAATGGAGCAGCACCAATTAGAGAAAAATGTGAAGGATGAGGCAGTGACACACGCTCAGCAGACTACAACCGGCAGTGGTTGAAGTACAAACTGGAGCGTAATCTGCACTCACAAAATGAAAAGCTCACAGACTACAGTGAACACTGAAACACAACTATTCACTATCTGTGAAAAGCTCCTTTGTGTACTTCTATAGTGTTTGCAACCAATGTATTGTATACGGATGGAAGCGCGTCACACTAATAGATTAGATTTTTTTCCACTAAAATGGAGCAGCACCAATTAGAGAAAAATGTGAAGGATGAGGCAGTGACACACGCTCAGCAGACTACAACCGGCAGTGGTTGAAGTACAAACTGGAGCGTAATCTGCACTCACAAAATGAAAAGCTCACAGACTACAGTGAACACTGAAACACAACTATTCACTATCTGTGAAAAGCTCCTTTGTGTACTTCTATAGTGTTTGCAACCAATGTATTGTATACGGATGGAAGCGCGTCACACTAATAGATTAGATTTTTTTCCACTAAAATGGAGCAGCACCAATTAGAGAAAAATGTGAAGGATGAGGCAGTGACACACGCTCAGCAGACTACAACCGGCAGTGGTTGAAGTACAAACTGGAGCGTAATCTGCACTCACAAAATGAAAAGCTCACAGACTACAGTGAACACTGAAACACAACTATTCACTATCTGTGAAAAGCTCCTTTGTGTACTTCTATAGTGTTTGCAACCAATGTATTGTATACGGATGGAAGCGCGTCACACTAATAGATTAGATTTTTTTCCACTAAAATGGAGCAGCACCAATTAGAGAAAAATGTGAAGGATGAGGCAGTGACACACGCTCAGCAGACTACAACCGGCAGTGGTTGAAGTACAAACTGGAGCGTAATCTGCACTCACAAAATGAAAAGCTCACAGACTACAGTGAACACTGAAACACAACTATTCACTATCTGTGAAAAGCTCCTTTGTGTACTTCTATAGTGTTTGCAACCAATGTATTGTATACGGATGGAAGCGCGTCACACTAATAGATTAGATTTTTTTCCACTAAAATGGAGCAGCACCAATTAGAGAAAAATGTGAAGGATGAGGCAGTGACACACGCTCAGCAGACTACAACCGGCAGTGGTTGAAGTACAAACTGGAGCGTAATCTGCACTCACAAAATGAAAAGCTCACAGACTACAGTGAACACTGAAACACAACTATTCACTATCTGTGAAAAGCTCCTTTGTGTACTTCTATAGTGTTTGCAACCAATGTATTGTATACGGATGGAAGCGCGTCACACTAATAGATTAGATTTTTTTCCACTAAAATGGAGCAGCACCAATTAGAGAAAAATGTGAAGGATGAGGCAGTGACACACGCTCAGCAGACTACAACCGGCAGTGGTTGAAGTACAAACTGGAGCGTAATCTGCACTCACAAAATGAAAAGCTCACAGACTACAGTGAACACTGAAACACAACTATTCACTATCTGTGAAAAGCTCCTTTGTGTACTTCTATAGTGTTTGCAACCAATGTATTGTATACGGATGGAAGCGCGTCACACTAATAGATTAGATTTTTTTCCACTAAAATGGAGCAGCACCAATTAGAGAAAAATGTGAAGGATGAGGCAGTGACACACGCTCAGCAGACTACAACCGGCAGTGGTTGAAGTACAAACTGGAGCGTAATCTGCACTCACAAAATGAAAAGCTCACAGACTACAGTGAACACTGAAACACAACTATTCACTATCTGTGAAAAGCTCCTTTGTGTACTTCTATAGTGTTTGCAACCAATGTATTGTATACGGATGGAAGCGCGTCACACTAATAGATTAGATTTTTTTCCACTAAAATGGAGGCAGCACCAAATTAGAGAAAAATGTGAAGGATGAGGCAGTGACCACGCTCAGCAGACTACAACGCAGTGGTTGCAAGTACAAACTGGAGCGTAATCTGCACTCACAAAATGAAAAGCTCACAGAGACTACAGTGAAAACTGAAACACTATTCACTATCTTGAAAGTCCTTTGTACTTCTATATGTTTGCAACCAATGTATTGTACGGAGGAAGACGTCACATAATAATTTGATTTTTTCTAATATAATGGCTGCACCAATTCACTAATAAATAAAAAAAAGGTCATGACAGTGCAGATGCTACAAACAGCGGTGGATGCAGAGCAAACTGCAGCGTCACCTGCTGTCACACCACCTTGCACAGAGCTTTAAAACACTGGCAAAATGAAGCTTTACACAGCGGTTGGTAAACTAGCCTGCCTCAAGCACAGTAGTACACAAAATCGCAATATCTAACTGTCCCTCAGAGTGAGCAGAGTAGCGTTCTGTCCCTTACTGAGTTCACAGCACAGTGACGCTAAAATGGCGGCGGCGCCTTTTATAGTGCATTCTGACATCATTTCAGCAGCCAATCACAGCCATGCCATTAGTTAAGATGACCGCAGCATTACAGGATGTGCCCACACTTCGTAGGATTCCTCATTGGCTGACTAAAATCACATTGCCTCTCAAAGAATTATGGGAACTTCCGATTCCGGTATACGATATGGAAAAAGTATCGGAATTAAGTATCGGAATTCCGATAACGCGAATATCGGCCGATACCCGATACTTGCGGTATCGGAATGCTCAACACTACTGATCATCTCTAGTTGAAATTGCGCTTTAGTTAGTATAGACTAAATATGAAGACAGGGTATATTTAATAGAAGGTCTTGGAAGGGGGAGGAGGCAATCCTGATTGGTCACATCTCTTTTTCTTCTAGGTGGCGATAACCTATGTCGGTCTCCCTTACAGAGAGGAACTGTATTGCTCCCAAGCAAGGGTGTGGGAAATTGGCCCAAGGATCATGTAATGGGTACAGGAGTCCACTCTCTGTCAATGCAACATATTGATGATTTTTTTTAATATCAACTGGTAATAGCACTGTTCAAAAAAAAGTATCTTCTCTTTAGATTGCTGTTCAACAAGCTGCTGCTAAACAAAGAAAGAATAATTGGGTAGAATGAGCAGATAAATAATCTCTGTCAACCACCCTATCCATCCTCTCTGTTCCACTAATGACTTTAGACTACCATTCTCTATTGTAGCCTCCTACTCTCATCTCCAGGACTGTTGTGCTGCACCATTTTTCTGGAATGCACTACCCTTCCAATAATTCCCAATATCCATTATTTTCAATATCCAATATCGGTTTCAAGCACATTTCTTTAGACAGGCTTATCACCTCACCTCACTAATCTAACTATTCCCTGTTCTCATTTCCATGCACACAATAGCACTTCGTACCTGTGCTTGTACCGATACTGGCTGGTTACTAGTCTATGCAGCGTTATTGGAATGCCCCTATTTATTTTACTGATGGCTGGACCTTACATGACAAGTACTTAATATTCAACTTTTGTGTCCTCCTTATTTACTCATAGATTGTACTCTTTGTATGTGTTGAATGATGCATTACTCTGTAATTATGTATGTACATGTCCCCTCTAAATTGTAAAGTGTTGCGGAATATGTTGGCGCTATAGAAACAAAAATTATTGTAAATCCATATTTCATTGCCGTCAAATCTCAAAGTTAGTTTTACTTTTTTGATACTTGTGGCGATTAACTCATTGGGACCTGCAGTAAAAAGGAACTAATGTGTATTAGACTAATCAAAGTGAACACACTTTGCAATATATACAGTATGTAGCAATTAAGTTTCTAAAATCAGATTATGAAGAATTTGACATGACTTTTACAGTTTACAGGAATAGTGATGCATGGATGAGAAATGCTTATATACAATCTATGTACACATTCTTTTTCCATAGATACAATGCGAGGAAATAAATATACATCAACAAACCATATTTTCTAGTCTAGGAGAAACCCTTTAACCACTGCTCTGCAGCTTTATAAATTACAGGGACAGACTGCTACCTATGAGCTGCTACATGCAACAGAGCAGTTTTAACTTTCTGCTGGAGACCAACAAAAAGTTTGAAAAAGGTGATGACTAGTGTTGAGCATTCCGATACCGCAAGTATCGGGTATCGGCCGATATTCGCGTTATCGGAATTCCGATACTTAATTCCGATACTTTTTCCATATCGTATACCGGAATCGGAAGTTCCCATAATTCTTTGAGAGGCAATGTGATTTTAGTCAGCCAATGAGGAATCCTACGAAGTGTGGGCACATCCTGTGATGCTGCGGTCATCTTAACTAATGGCATGGCTGTGATTGGCTGCTGAAATGATGTCAGAATGCACTATAAAAGGCGCCGCAGCCATTTTAGCGTCACTGTGCTGTGAACTCAGTTAGGGACAGAACGCTACTCTGCTCACTCTGAGGGACAGTTAGATATTGCGATTTTGTGTACTACTGTGCTTGAGGCAGGCTAGTTTACCAACCGCTGTGTAAAGCTTCATTTTGCCAGTGTTGTTTTAACAGCTCTGTGCAAGGTGTGTGTGAGACAGTGCAGGTGACGCTGCAGTTTGCTCTGCATCCACCGCTGTTTGTAGGCATCTGCACGTGTCCTTTTTTTTTTTTTTTTTTTTTTTTTTATTTTATTTAGTGGAATTGGTGCAGCTCCATTATATTAGAAAAAAATCAAATCTATTAGTGTGACGTGCTTCCATCCGTATACAATACATTGGTTGCAAACACTATAGAAGTACAGAAAGGAGCTTTTCACAGATTGTGGACAGTTGTGTTTCAGTGTTCACTTCAGTCTGTGTTTTTTACTTTTTTGAGTGCAGATCACGCTCCAGTTACATGTTCAAGCACTGCTGCTTGTACTCTGCTGAGCGTGTCTCAGTGGCTCATCCTTTTCATTTATCTCCAATTGGTTCTGCTACATTCCATTTAAAATAAATCTAATCTATTAGTGTGACGCGCTTCCATCCGTATACAATACATTGGTTGCAAACACTATAGAAGTACAGAAAGGAGCTTTTCACAGATTGTGGACAGTTGTGTTTCAGTGTTCACTTCAGTCTGTGTTTTTTACTTTTTTGAGTGCAGATCACGCTCCAGTTACATGTTCAAGCACTGCTGCTTGTACTCTGCTGAGCGTGTCTCAGTGGCTCATCCTTTTCATTTATCTCCAATTGGTTCTGCTACATTCCATTTAAAATAAATCTAATCTATTAGTGTGACGCGCTTCCATCCGTATACAATACATTGGTTGCAAACACTATAGAAGTACAGAAAGGAGCTTTTCACAGATTGTGGACAGTTGTGTTTCAGTGTTCACTTCAGTCTGTGTTTTTTACTTTTTTGAGTGCAGATCACGCTCCAGTTACATGTTCAAGCACTGCTGCTTGTACTCTGCTGAGCGTGTCTCAGTGGCTCATCCTTTTCATTTATCTCCAATTGGTTCTGCTACATTCCATTTAAAAATAAATCTAATCTATTAGTGTGACGCGCTTACATCCGTATACAATACATTGGTTGCAAACACTATAGAAGTACAGAAAGGAGCTTTTCACAGATTGTGGACAGTTGTGTTTCAGTGTTCACTTCAGTCTGTGTTTTTTACTTTTTTGAGTGCAGATCACGCTCCAGTTACATGTTCAAGCACTGCTGCTTGTACTCTGCTGAGCGTGTCTCAGTGGCTCATCCTTTTCATTTATCTCCAATTGGTTCTGCTACATTCCATTTAAAATAAATCTAATCTATTAGTGTGACGCGCTTCCATCCGTATACAATACATTGGTTGCAAACACTATAGAAGTACAGAAAGGAGCTTTTCACAGATTGTGGACAGTTGTGTTTCAGTGTTCACTTCAGTCTGTGTTTTTTACTTTTTTGAGTGCAGATCACGCTCCAGTTACATGTTCAAGCACTGCTGCTTGTACTCTGCTGAGCGTGTCTCAGTGGCTCATCCTTTTCATTTATCTCCAATTGGTTCTGCTACATTCCATTTAAAATAAATCTAATCTATTAGTGTGACGCGCTTCCATCCGTATACAATACATTGGTTGCAAACACTATAGAAGTACAGAAAGGAGCTTTTCACAGATTGTGGACAGTTGTGTTTCAGTGTTCACTTCAGTCTGTGTTTTTTACTTTTTTGAGTGCAGATCACGCTCCAGTTACATGTTCAAGCACTGCTGCTTGTACTCTGCTGAGCGTGTCTCAGTGGCTCATCCTTTTCATTTATCTCCAATTGGTTCTGCTACATTCCATTTAAAATAAATCTAATCTATTAGTGTGACGCGCTTCCACCCGTATACAATACATTGGTTGCAAACAATATAGAAGTACACAACGGGCCTTTCACAGCTACTGAACATGGGTTTTTAATTTTTAACTAAAATATGTATTTTTTCAAATGACACAAATATAAGTAATGTTGAAGAGGAATAGTCCTACATCCATTGTTTGCACAATATTACAGGTGTACATCATGTCCCTTAATCAACAATGTATTATTATATTTACTTGTATGCTTTTATTTAAAAGCCAAGAACACAGAAGGATAACCTTCGCACTGCAGCTGTTGTCAAAGTTCAACCCACATTATGCACTTCCAACATTGCAGCATTTGAGGCATGATGTGAGTTGGATTGGTCAAAGTTATGGAGTGAGAAGGTTCACCATCAGTACCCTATAGCATAAGTATGCTTTTGTGTTAGCATTTGTGTTAGACATGTGGATATCTGCCATAATATGTCACAATTATTTAGTTACAGATTTGTTACCAACACTAATCATTGAATGGTTTTAAATTTGACGTTTCACTTGTTTACAGCTTAGAAATAAGGGTGTAGCCTGATATCTATGTGTAGCACTAGCCACTTTAACATGTCATGTTTTTTTAAACATGTGTAGCTAGGTAGCAGTAATTTTTGCCGGACACACAGCAGGGAACAGCAGGCGTTACTGAACCCCACTATCACTATAGCTTGTGTATTGGTCTGTGGACACGACACTTCTGAGCAGCAACTGGCAGTGTTGTAGCCCAGGGAGTATAGCTCAGGTGGTAGAAAGATGAACATAACAGGAGACATGGAAAACGTTGCCAACCAGTTAGTTAATCTGAAACCGGACAGGCAAATTCAGGCGAGATCCATGCCTAGTTCATTTTCAGAAAAGTAAGCCGTTCTACATTATCGTAGGATAGTCGCATGCAACGGTCTGTTAGTACACCACCTGCAGCAGTAAAGACGCGCTCCGATAATACACTGCCAGCAGATCAAGCCAGCACCTCCAATGCATACTGGCTAAGCTCTGGCCATGTATCCAGCTTAGAGACACAAAACTTGAATGGGGAAGAGCCATCTGGGAGTACACTGAGAGGGCAAGACATGTAGTCTGTCACCATCTTACGGAAATGTTGCCTCCTGCTGACTGGAGCCGTCTCGGATGGTGTAGACATTGGTGGCGCTGCCACAAAACTTCGACACATTTGGAACATACTGTTCTTGCCCTGTGCAGAGGCGCTGCTTGTGCTCCCTCTTGTTGCAGAGCTGTCTCCACTGCCTCGACGCACAGAGCTGCTTTGTAAATCAGTAGCAGCAGCAGTGCTCTCGGCTGGAATGGAGAACATTATGGATTGCACCAGTGTGTCTTGGTACTTCCGCATTTTACGCTCCCGGTTCAACGGTGTGATGAGGCTTTGTAAGTTGTCCAGGTAGCGAGGGTCTAGGAGGGTGTACACCCAATAATCAGACGTGGTGTGAATGTGTTCGATGCGGCGGTCGTTTCTCAGCCACTGCAGCATGAAATCAACCATGTGCTGCAGACTCCCAACTGGCCAAGAAACGTTGTCCCCTGCAAGAGGCGTCATCTCCGCCTGCTGTGCATCACCCCACCCTTGGTCTACATACTGACTAGAGCATTGTCTACCTCCCTCTGGAGCGATGTCTTCCTCCTCCATTGACTCCTCCTCATCCTCCTCACAAAGTCCTTCAAATACATATAAATTTACAAAATTTAAAAGTCAAAATTTAAAAACTTTGTATCATAATTCTGTAACATCAGTTTATGGAAACACAATAGCATTACAAAAGGATAGACAAAAAATGTACATTATGTGCTTTGTAAATACATTAAAAGTTTGTTAATGGTTATGAAAATATAGACAGCGACTCTGGAGGTTCAATTGTTGATACAGCATGGTACTTTGAAAGTCCTCCAGCCCTTTGTGAGGAACCACGTTGCGCTGACTGTCCAGAAGGTGATGGAATTTGTGACTCCTCATCCTCCACCTCTTCCAAAACCTCATGCCTTAGTGCTTGCAGTGTTTTTTGAAGCAGGCAGATAAGGGGGACAGTCAGGCTGACTAGTGCATCATCTGCACTCGCCATCCGCGTTGACTCATCAAACGCACGCAAAACGTGGCAGATATCCTTCATAGAGTTATTCGCCACTCATTACACTGGCAGTGGCTGCCCATTCATTATAGGATCCAATTCTAATTACTGGTTCTCACCAACATAGCTCTCCACAGCGCAGCACCCCCCTACATCTCCTCCCTTATTTATATTTATCGGCCTAACCGACTGCTGCACTCTGCAAACGACCTTCGACTAACCTCTGCACTAATCCGTACCTCCCACTCCCAACTCCAAGACTTCACCCGCGCTGCGCCAATCCTCTGGAATGCTCTACCCCAAGAAATTAGGACTATCCGCAATTTGGATGGTTTCAGGCGCTCCCTCAAAACACATTTGTTCACAGTGGCCTATCACATTCACTAATCAAAGTCATTCTATGTGTAATTCTGTGTGTGTAGCCCATTCACTATCTCCATGCATCCCTCACTTCCTTAAAATGGCTGGACCATCATTGTAAAAACACCATTGTATATAAACACCTGTACTTTGTATCTCCCACACCTCATTGTAGATTGTAAGCTTTCACCAGCAGGGGCGGCTGATTTTGCTTTAATTATTGTATTGTTAACGTTGTTACTTATGACTCGTGTTTTGAAACTGTTAAACTGTAAAGCACTGCGGAATATTATGGCGCTATATAAATAAATAATATTATTATTCTTATTATAGAGGCCCACTCAGTAGTGGTGAAGTGTGAACGCCGCAAATTGCGAGTTGACTGCGCCTGATGCAGCTGATACTCCATTACTGTTGGCTGCTGCTCACACAACCGCTCCAACATATGTAACGAGGAATTCACCTGGTGGGTACGTCACATATAATGCGATGTTCATGAAGGTGAAATCTGCGTTGCAGAGCTGCAATCAGCGATCTGGCCATGCTGGAACGTCGCAAGTGAGCGCACTCTAGGCGGACCTTGTGCAGCAGTGCATCAAGATCCGGATAGTCCCTCAAAAAACTCTGCACGACCAAGTTGAGCACATATGACAGACATGGTATGTGAGTGAGGTTGCCAAGGCCCAGAGCTGACACCAGATTTCGGCCATTGTCACACACTACCAAGCCTGCCTGTAGATTCTCTTCCAAAAACCACACGTCGCTCTCTCCTGCTTTATGGCATTACAGAGCTCCTGCGCTGTGTGGCTAAGATTCCCCATGGAAATTAATTTCAGGATGGCCTGTTGACATTTGGACACGGCTGTGCTCATATCGGTCGCAACAGGTAAACGTTCACGGGTCCATGTGGAGGTAGACCGTGACGGCTCCTGCAGCGATGATTCTGAGGAACTGGAATAGGAGGAGGAATCAATGTGTACAGACTTGATTCCTGCAATCCTTGGAGTTGGCAGAACACGTACAGCGCCACTCGCAAGATCAGTACCCGGCTGCACAACATTGACCCAATGGGCAGTGAGGGAAAGGTATTGTCCCTGGCCATGGGTGTTAGAACCCTCTTGTTAGGTTTGTGTTTCAGTTTGCTGGTCACATGACCTTTTTTCCCTATTTAGTCTGGCTCTGCCCTTCTGGCTTTGCTTGACTTCATTGTATTATCTACTGTTAAGCTAGCCGGGTGCTTAGGTGCCTTAATCTGTGAGTTTTGCTTGATGTTAGGATCACAAAGTATTTATTTTTCTGTTTAATTATCCATGCTACAATTTATGTTAGGACTAGGAGGTGTCCACCTTTTCTCCCAGTCCCTAGATCTTGTAGGGATTACTCCCTCGCAACTATAGGTCTTCGTTCACACTAGATGAGGACTTTAGCGGGTCTGGTCGCAGGATCAGGTTCCCCGTTACATCGTAGGATTCAGCTTAGTTGTATTGTAGGGACAGAATTCCCTTCTTTCCTTACTGGTTGTAGCAGATCATAACAATGGGTACTGGTCCACGCATCGGTGGTCAGGTGGACCTTGCTACTGAGGGCTTTTAGTAGCGCATGTTTAATTTTTCCTCAACATGCTTTTGCAGACCAGGGACGGCTTGCCTGCTGAAATGAAATCGGCTTGGCACATTGTATTGTGGGATTGACAATGATATTCAGTTACGGAAACTGTCTGTCTCCACCACCTGAATCACAGCATTTCAAGGGACAGGAGTTTTGCAATGCCAGCATTCAGAGCCTGTGCTCGTGCATGGTTTGCGGAGTATGGCCGTCTTTTATCCCATGCCTGTGCTACCGCTGGCTGTTTTGTGGCCTGGGAGTGTGAGGATGACAGGGAACTTGCTGCTGTGTGTGGAATAACAGTTTGTCTCTGGACAACAGTGGCCGAGGTTCTTCCATGGCGATCCTGTGAGGAAGCATAACCAGCTGTGTGTG
>JARQOD010000006.1:54937238-54996866 GCA_033576555.1 Oophaga sylvatica
AACAGTATGTTCCAAATGTGTCGAAGTTTTGTGGCAGCGCCACCAATGTCTACACCATCCGAGACGGCTCCAGTCAGCAGGAGGCAACATTTCCGTAAGATGGTGACAGACTACATGTCTTGCCCTCTCAGTGTACTCCCAGATGGCTCTTCCCCATTCAAGTTTTGTGTCTCTAAGCTGGATACATGGCCAGAGCTTAGCCAGTATGCATTGGAGGTGCTGGCTTGATCTGCTGGCAGTGTATTATCGGAGCGCGTCTTTACTGCTGCAGGTGGTGTACTAACAGACCGTTGCATGCGACTATCCTACGATAATGTAGAACGGCTTACTTTCTGAAAATGAACTAGGCATGGATCTCGCCTGAATTTGCCTGTCCGGTTTCAGATTAACTAACTGGTTGACAACGTTTTCCATGTCTCCTGTTATGTTCATCTTTCTACCACCTGAGCTATACTCCCTGGGCTACAACACTGCCAGTTGCTGCTCAGAAGTGTCGTGTCCACAGACCAATACACAAGCTATAGTGATAGTGGGGTTCAGTAACGCCTGCTGTTCCCCTGCTGTGTGTCCGGCAAAAATTACTGCTACCTAGCTACACATGTTTAAAAAAACATGACATGTTAAAGTGGCTAGTGCTACACATAGATATCAGGCTACACCCTTATTTCTAAGCTGTAAACAAGTGAAACGTCAAATTTAAAACCATTCAATGATTAGTGTTGGTAACAAATCTGTAACTAAATAATTGTGACATATTATGGCAGATATCCACATGTCTAACACAAATGCTAACACAAAAGCATACTTATGCTATAGGGTACTGATGGTGAACCTTCTCACTCCATAACTTTGACCAATCCAACTCACATCATGCCTCAAATGCTGCAATGTTGGAAGTGCATAATGTGGGTTGAACTTTGACAACAGCTGCAGTGCGAAGGTTATCCTTCTGTGTTCTTGGCTTTTAAATAAAAGCATACAAGTAAATATAATAATACATTGTTGATTAAGGGACATGATGTACACCTGTAATATTGTGCAAACAATGGATGTAGGACTATTCCTCTTCAACATTACTTATATTTGTGTCATTTGAAAAAATACATATTTTAGTTAAAAATTAAAAACCCATGTTCAGTAGCTGTGAAAGGCCCGTTTGTGTACTTCTATATTGTTTGCAACCAATGTATTGTATACGGATGGAAGCGCGTCACACTAATAGATTAGATTTATTTTAAATGGAATGTAGCAGAACCAATTGGAGATAAATGAAAAGGATGAGCCACTGAGACACGCTCAGCAGAGTACAAGCAGCAGTGCTTGAACATGTAACTGGAGCGTGATCTGCACTAAAAAAAGTAAAAAACACAGACTGAAGTGAACACTGAAACACAACTGTCCACAATCTGTGAAAAGCTCCTTTCTGTACTTCTATAGTGTTTGCAACCAATGTATTGTATACGGATGGAAGCGCGTCACACTAATAGATTAGATTTATTTTAAATGGAATGTAGCAGAACCAATTGGAGATAAATGAAAAGGATGAGCCACTGAGACACGCTCAGCAGAGTACAAGCAGCAGTGCTTGAACATGTAACTGGAGCGTGATCTGCACTCAAAAAAGTAAAAAACACAGACTGAAGTGAACACTGAAACACAACTGTCCACAATCTGTGAAAAGCTCCTTTCTGTACTTCTATAGTGTTTGCAACCAATGTATTGTATACGGATGGAAGCGCGTCACACTAATAGATTAGATTTATTTTAAATGGAATGTAGCAGAACCAATTGGAGATAAATGAAAAGGATGAGCCACTGAGACACGCTCAGCAGAGTACAAGCAGCAGTGCTTGAACATGTAACTGGAGCGTGATCTGCACTAAAAAAAAGTAAAAAACACAGACTGAAGTGAACACTGAAACACAACTGTCCACAATCTGTGAAAAGCTCCTTTCTGTACTTCTATAGTGTTTGCAACCAATGTATTGTATACGGATGGAAGCGCGTCACACTAATAGATTAGATTTATTTTAAATGGAATGTAGCAGAACCAATTGGAGATAAATGAAAAGGATGAGCCACTGAGACACGCTCAGCAGAGTACAAGCAGCAGTGCTTGAACATGTAACTGGAGCGTGATCTGCACTCAAAAAAGTAAAAAACACAGACTGAAGTGAACACTGAAACACAACTGTCCACAATCTGTGAAAAGCTCCTTTCTGTACTTCTATAGTGTTTGCAACCAATGTATTGTATACGGATGGAAGCGCGTCACACTAATAGATTAGATTTATTTTAAATGGAATGTAGCAGAACCAATTGGAGATAAATGAAAAGGATGAGCCACTGAGACACGCTCAGCAGAGTACAAGCAGCAGTGCTTGAACATGTAACTGGAGCGTGATCTGCACTAAAAAAGTAAAAAACACAGACTGAAGTGAACACTGAAACACAACTGTCCACAATCTGTGAAAAGCTCCTTTCTGTACTTCTATAGTGTTTGCAACCAATGTATTGTATACGGATGGAAGCGCGTCACACTAATAGATTAGATTTATTTTAAATGGAATGTAGCAGAACCAATTGGAGATAAATGAAAAGGATGAGCCACTGAGACACGCTCAGCAGAGTACAAGCAGCAGTGCTTGAACATGTAACTGGAGCGTGATCTGCACTAAAAAAAGTAAAAAACACAGACTGAAGTGAACACTGAAACACAACTGTCCACAATCTGTGAAAAGCTCCTTTCTGTACTTCTATAGTGTTTGCAACCAATGTATTGTATACGGATGGAAGCGCGTCACACTAATAGATTAGATTTATTTTAAATGGAATGTAGCAGAACCAATTGGAGATAAATGAAAAGGATGAGCCACTGAGACACGCTCAGCAGAGTACAAGCAGCAGTGCTTGAACAAGTAACTGGAGCGTGATCTGCACTAAAAAAAGTAAAAAACACAGACTGAAGTGAACACTGAAACACAACTGTCCACAATCTGTGAAAAGCTCCTTTCTGTACTTCTATAGTGTTTGCAACCAATGTATTGTATACGGATGGAAGCACGTCACACTAATAGATTTGATTTTTTTCTAATATAATGGAGCTGCACCAATTCCACTAAATAAAATAAAAAAAAAAAAAAAAAAAGTGACACGTGCAGATGCCTACAAACAGCGGTGGATGCAGAGCAAACTGCAGCGTCACCTGCACTGTCACACACACACCTTGCACAGAGCTGTTAAAACAACACTGGCAAAATGAAGCTTTACACAGCGGTTGGTAAACTAGCCTGCCTCAAGCACAGTAGTACACAAAATCGCAATATCTAACTGTCCCTCAGAGTCAGCACAGCAGCGTTCTGTCCCTAACTGAGTTCACAGCACAGTGACGCTAAAATGGCTGCGGCGCCTTTTATAGTGCATTCTGACATCATTTCAGCAGCCAATCACAGCCATGCCATTAGTTAAGATGACCGCATCATTACAGGATGTGCCCACACTTCGTAGGATTCCTCATTGGCTGACTAAAATCACATTGCCTCTCAAAGAATTATGGGAACTTCCGATTCCGGTATACGATATGGAAAAAGTATCGGAATTAAGTATCGGAATTCCGATAACGCGAATATCGGCCGATACCCGATACTTGCGGTATCGGAATGCTCAACACTAGTACTGAGAGAATCGTGTTGTCAGGTCGTTTTTATTTTGACTACATAATGAATGCTGTAAAATAAAAAAAAAGCATAACTGAGCCACTGCTGTGGTATGTGTCCCCATTACTGTACCTGCTGGGTGGTTCTGTGTGCCCTCTAAGTTCTAAAGCAACCCTCTAAAATATAGTTTTCATTTAGTAATGTCCAGGGTCTCGCCCCCTTGTATTGCTTCCCTCCACACAGTCTGATGGTCTCTTATCACAGTATAATACCCCTCACACAGTATACTGACCCTTAGTAGCACTGAAACTGTTTGATGGCTCCAAAACTTTATGATGGCCCTCACACTGTACAAAGACTCCATATCATCTCCCACACTGTATGATGGCCCATCACTGTTATCCTCACACTGTATAATGGCCCCCTAAATAGCCTCCTTATAATGTAATGCACCAGATAGTCCTCAATATAGTATAATGCACTCCCCATAGGCCTCCACACAGTAATATGCCCTCCCCATAGGCAGACTCTATGAAGTATAATGCACTCCCCAAAGGCCTCCATACAGTATAATTCACTCCCAATAGGCAGACTCTATATATTATAATGCACTACCCATTGGCCTCCATAGTATAATACACTCCCCACAGGCATACTCTATATACTATAATGCACTCCCCATAGGAAGATTGTATATAGTATAATTCACTCTCCATAGACCTGCATAGTATAATGCACTCCCCAAAGGCAGACACTATATAGCATAATGCACACACAAATGCCTCCATACAGTATAATGCACATGCCATAGGCAGACTCTATATAGTATACAGCACCCCGTAGGCCTCTATAGTATGGTACACTTCCCATACAAAAAAGTAAATTAATACAATACTCACCTCTCCTCCTTGCTCTCAAGTTGGTCTGAGCGCTTGTACATCTCAGGACATCAGATGCAGAGGGGGAATGATGGGATAGGGAGCCTGATGCTCCCTGTCTAATCAGTGCTTTTAAATGTATCGGCATCCAGCTGATACAGTTGAACTTGTGATGATGGGCGGGGCCACCCTCCTGGTCAAGGGGCCCATAGCGGCCCGGTGGCAGTGCAGGGAGATTGAGTCTCCCTGTTCTCCTGCAGAGTGCAACTGTGTGGATGCACTGAACACGTCCATACAGTTAACAGTAGTGCAGCTTCGGGTGGGCCCCTCAAAGCATGGGGCCTGGGTAGACTGCCCCCTTTGTCCCCCTGGTAGCTATGATACTGGGTAAAATGAATGATATAATTGAAAACTACAACTTGTCCCACAAAAAAAACTGTCATATGGCTATATTGACAGAAAAATAAGTTAAGGAAGAAGAGGGTGGGGAAAAAAAAGCTCAAAAAAAGAAAAATTGGTCGATGAGCTTTAAAGGGTTGTACAAATTTCTGATAAAGTCAGCAGTCTCTGTGATGGCACACTGATAAATCATGACAGTGTGAGAGGCTTATGCTATCACTAATCCCAATTATTCCCAGTATCCCAACCAACTGCATATGTGCAAGCTACATACTTGTAATCATGTGCCGACTAGATGCACTCAGTTTCCCTCAATAGAAGTGAATTGAGAGAAGCTAGCTGAGTCCAATTGGCACATAACAGCATGTATGCAAATTGCATAAATGTGGTCACATGACCACCCACTTGCAACAGGAATAACGGGGAAGTGAGACAGTGTGTGTGATGCAATAATGTCACAAATTGTCAGTCTGTAGTCACATAGAATGACTATAGACGTTTGTCCTGAGCCTGTTCAACAGCTTTAAAATGTCTGCTCTATGAGAATGTGAAGATTAATAGAAGTATTAAGGTGTTTGTTTCCAATATGTAATGTGAATAGCCGGTAGAACTGAGTTATTTGATTTAATGACAAACAGTGTGCTCCCAAAAAATTCACCCTATGGTTCTCTATGCTAAATGCTTTTTCACTCTGCAGTTTCTCTCTGCGATTCTCTATGCTAAAATCTTTTTGCTGGACGCAGCTGTCACAATCAGGATTCCTTGGCAATAAGACAGCAGCAGCATATGCTTCGATTTCTCTGTTACTATACTAAAATGCAGCATGTAAGAGTGTCTATTTTTAAAATTAAAACATTTTGGTGAACCATTAAAAGCTGCTGTACTGGATGTTGCATTTAGCTTTAGTTAAAGAGATATTCTTATGTTATTAAATTGCTTTAACTGTTTATACAGGATGAAACTAAGCAAGTTTTTAAATTATTTGCTTTTTCTGTCTGGTGTAATTCTGCTGCAAAAATAGCCTTTATCTTTCCTAATGTACAGTTGGTTTCTTTAGTGCTCGGCCACTAGTGCCTGCCCAGTCACTGGTTAAGAGTATACAGTACTTAGATTCCAAGCCATTAATCTCTATGCAGCAGTTACTTATTCACTTTCCTCCTACACTCTCTCAGCTCCTGACAAGCTGCTGTGTTTAATCTTGAAAAATTACCTGCTCGCAGCATCGGATTCTTCTAGAGCAGGTCTCCTAATCACAGTTCTCACTGTCCTGAGCCATGTGCTTGTGCAAATGCACTGTAAAATCTATGTGTAAATACATTGCTAGCAGTGTACACTGCAGAACAAACCACTGAGAACCTAATGTGTTAGAATAGAACTTGTGCTGAGCTTTATAGTTCAACTATACTACAGTTCTGCAACTCAGCTGAACTGTCACTCAGGGAGGAGAGCCTGCCCTGTTAGGAACCAGGAAGTAAGGAAACTCAGGAGACTGCATTGCTCTGAGCGGCTTAAGGGACAACTTGATACCCCTTTAATACAGTGGGGTACCTGCCAAGAATTGTCTTAGATAAATATGCACCAAAACATATAATAAACATAGAAATAATATATTAAAGGCAGTTAATTGTATATAAAAAAATGAAACATTTGTAGAATTATCATTAATTGAAATAATATGCCTTAAACTATCTGGTGTACGTGTAAATCCAGACGACAGGACTTGAAAAGTGCCTGTTGAGTCTCCTGACTTGTCTGCATTAGTGCATACTTGTATTCTTTATGAAATAATAATTTCAAATTATACTTATTTACATAAATAGATAACTGAGTGATATGATTCCCCTTATTATATGGGCGTGTCCTAACATAGTCTGACACGGTCAGCACTGCTTGCGCAGTATGAGAGTGTGAGAGGGCACACCCAACAGGAACCACAGAGTTGTAATTTTATTCTTAAATTTTCAGGAGGAATAACAGATGAATGAGTAGGGGCTTATGTTGGGTTTAAACAATCTTTATTGTCCACCAGAAGAAACATAAAATGTCACCATGGGCTGTCGGCCTCCTGAAAAGAGATCCCCCTCTAGTAGGAGAGAAAGACAGATAGCAAATACATGTGAATGCATGAGAAAAGACAATGAATGGAAGCGCATATGAGAAGAATAGAAAAACAAATGTGGCAAATATAAGTGAGAGTATAAAAGAAGGAAAATAAAAATTGAGTAAGAGGGAATAATACAAGAGAATGTGAATAAAAATGTACGGTAATTACAAAACAAGGAAAATAAATGAAATGTGAACGTGAAGGCAAAAAAAGTAAAAACATGAAAAAATAAAATAAAGTGAAAATATTATAAGAAAAAATAGGAGATACAAAATTAAAAAAAATAAGCAACAAAAATAATAAATAATAAAAAATAAATAGTAAAAATGAACAATAAAAAACTAAAATTAAAATAAATAATACATTTAAAAAATTAATTCATACATTTGTCCATCACATAGAACCATAGAATAATAGATTAAGTGGGAAGGGACCTCCAGGGTCATCATGTCCAACCCCCTGCTTAATGCAGGATTCACCATACCATCTCAGGCAGATGTCTGTTCAGCCTGTTTGAAGACTTCCATTGAAGGAGCACTCACCACCTCTCATGGAAGCATATTCCACTTATTGATCACTGTTGTGAATGTTTTAGAAATGAATTCTGAGCAGAAGCTCCCTCTGGTGGTTACAAACAGTACTGAACCATTCAATGAGGATTGTCAATCAGGAATCACAGACTGGATATAAGGGAGGTTCCCTCCCATCATGGTTGCCGGTGATCAATTGTTCTTGTCTCAACGTGGTTTCCTGGTTCACTTGGAAGCTTGCTGAGTCTTGCCTCTTCTCCTGGTCTCAGATAAGATATTTTCTGTTTTTTGTTTTTGTGCTTACCATTTGCATATTTCTCTGCATTTCTGTGAGGTTAGCCAGGTTCCCCCCCCGGGGGGCTTGGACTCCTCTCAGTTCCTCTGGAGCCACTGTTATTTGTTCATTTGCCTTTTCCAGTTTTTTTCAGTGGCTGCGGCTTAGTTTTGTTACACCAGAGAACTAATTTAGGTGGTAGAGGTCGTGTGATCTCAGTGTTTTTTGCAATTAGTAGCGTTGGAATTTTTTAGGGTTTTTTTTGGATTGCAGTGAGTATCCTTCCTATCCTTTTCTGTCTAGGCAGATTGGGCCCCAACGTTTGCTCATACTATTTTCTGTCTGTGTCTGTATTTCCTCTTGTCTAACCGCCATTACATGTTTGGGGGCTTCCTATGTTCTTTGGGGATCTGCTCCGGGGCAGATAGCTTTCCTCTTTCTATCTTTAGGTGTAGTTAACCTCTCAGGCTGTGACGAGGCGTCTAGGACCAACGTAGGAACGCTCCACGGCTGCCTTTAGTTGTGGTGGTTAGTCAGGGTACTGCAATCTAGTAGGTTCCAACCTCTCTGGTGTATTGCCGTTTTTGCCTGCTCTCCTCAGCTACCAAATCATAACAGTATCACCGGCCTAAATGAAAATTATATGGTACTCACAGAAGGGAAAAATAGTAAAAAGGAAAAAAAAAAAAAAGGGGAGTTGTCAGAATTTTTTTTTTCTCTGTTTGTTGCATTTTTTCCCTCTTTTTCTCTGGGTGCTGGAGAGGAATTTTTTTTTTCTCTCAGTGGAGTTTGCACAGTTGTCTGGCCGTGTGGATCAGCTTGCCACTGAAGTTCGGAGTATTGCTACCTATCTTGCAGGGTTGCCGGTTGTGGAACCTAGGATCCCCATGCCAGATTTGTTTTTGGGGGATCGAGCTAAATTTCTGAATTTCAAAAATAACTGTAAGTTGTTTTTTGCCTTAAAACCTAAGTCTTCAGGGAACGCAGCACAGCAGGTTCAAATTGTCATCTCTCTCCTGCGCGGCGATCCTCAGGATTGGGCTTTTTCCCTGACACCTGGGGACTAGGGTTGAGCATTCCGATACTGCAAATATCGGGTATCGGCCGATATTGGCTGTATCGGAATTCCGATTCCGAGTACCGATATTTTCGTCTTATCGGATACCGGAATCGGGATTGTCACTGTCACTGTCAGTGTCCGTCGGTCGGGTCTGTCAGGAGTCAGCGGCACTTACCTGGCAGAAGATCTCCGGCGGTCACGTCCTGGACTGCTTCATGGCCGCAATCTTCTTTCCCCGGCGGTCACATGCAGTATCTCGCGATAACTGCAGTGACTGCTGGGTAATCCCGGCCGTAAAGCAGTCAGTCCGATGACGTCACCGCCGGGGAAGCAGGTAATCAGCTGTGCTGCGCCGGGATGACAGGCTCTGCCTGTCATTGCGATGTAGCAGAGCTGGATCGTCGTGGGACAATCGTTACTATGGACTGCGTCGGACAGGTGGTATACTGTTGGTTTGTTTTTTTTCTTTTTTTACAGGAGATCGATGGCGTCGCAGGAATGAGAGAGTAATAAAATTAATGAAAACTGTGTTGTCTCTTTTATTTCATTAAAATACTTTTTTCTTGCTTTGTCTTTTTTTTATACATTTAATAACTTTGGGATTAATAATGGATCGGTGTCTTATTGACACCTCTCCATTATTAACCGGGCTTATTGTCACCGTGCAATCAACGGTGACATTAACCCCTTATTACCCCGCTTGCCACCGCTACAGGGCAAGTGGGAAGAGCCGGGTAAAGTGCCACAATTGGCACATCTTTTGATGCGCCAAATGTGGGGCTGCTGTAGCCTGGTATTATCAGGCTGTTGAGGGCCAAAATCCATGGGCCTTGACAGTCTTTTAATACCAGGCCGCAGCAGTCTGCATTTTACTTGGCTGGTTAACAAAAATAGGGGGATCCCCACGCCGTTTTTTTTTCGAGGGGATCCCCTATTTTTGTTAACCAGCCAAGCTAAGCAGACTGCTGTGGCCTGGTATTATCAGGCTGGCAAGGTCCATGGATATTGGATCCTTACCAGCCTGAAAAACCAGGCCTCAGCGGTCTGCTTCATCTGGCTGGTTAACAAAAATAGGGGGGACCCCACGCCAATTTTTTTCGAGGGGATCCCCTATTTTTGTTAATCAGCCAAGATATGCAGACTGCTGTGGCCTGGTATTATGGCTGGCAAGGTCCATGGATCTTGGCTCCTTAACAGCCTGAAAATCCAGGCCTCAGCGGTCTGCTTCATCTGGCTGGTTAACAAAAATAGGGGGGACCCCACGCCAATTTTTTTCGAGGGGATCCCCTATTTTTGTTAATCAGCCAAGATATGCAGACTGCTGTGGCCTAGTATTATCAGGCTGGCAAGGTCCATGGATCTTGGCTCCTTAACAGCCTGAAAATCCAGGCCTCAGCGGTCTGCTTCATCTGGCTGGTTAACAAAAATAGGGGGGACCCCACGCCATTTTTTTTTCGAAGGGAACCTCTATTTTTGTTAATCAGTTCCCTCTGACGTCACTGATTGTGTCCCTGGCTGACCTGAAGTGAAAGTGGAAAGCAATCAATTAAGCTTTCCACTTAAGGGCCCGTCTCACATAGCGATATCGCTACCGAGATCGCTGCTGAGTCACTAGTTTTGTGACGCAGCAGCGAGCTCACCAGCGATATCGCTGTGTGTGACATTCAGCGACGATCAGCCCCCTGCCGGGTATCGCTGAACGTCGCTGAAATGTCAGGACCTTTTTTTGATCGCTGGTTTCCCGCTGACAGGCACACATCGCTGCGTGTGACAGGCGGGAGACCAGCGATCCGCTGGTAACCAAGGTACACAGCGGGTTTCCAGGCACGGGGCTGTGCCTAGAAACCCGCTGTGTACCTTGGATACCAGCGCCCTGATGCAGGGAGCTGGTATCCAAGGTACACAGCGGGTTTCCAAGCGCTGCGCGGTGCCTGGAAACCCGCTGTGTACCTTGGTTACCAGCGGATCGCTGGTCTCCCGCCTGTCACACGCAGCGATGCGTGCCTGTCAGAGGGAAACCAGCGATCAAAAAAAGGTCCTGACATTTCTGCGACGATCAGCGATACCCGGCAGGGGGGCTGATCGTCGCTGAATGTCACACACAGCGATATCGCTGGTGAGCTCGCTGCTGCGTCACAAAACTAGTGACTCAGCAGCGATCTCGGTAGCGATATCGCTATGTGAGACGGGCCCTTAAGCGATGTTACCCGCAGTGTCGCTGTCCCAGATCGCTGCCTGAGCTGCCTGTTTGGCAGCTCAGCAGCGATCATGTAGCGATACACCAGCGATCCTGACAAGTGCATATCGTTGTCGGGATCGCTGGTGTATCGTTATGTGACACCCAGCCTTTACTCTCCTGTCAGGCAGGAGAGGAACTCATTCATTTGGGGTTTACTGTGAGGCTGCAGCATTAGCTGCGGTCCCTGCAGTAAACATTAACCCTTTCTGAAGGATTACACCGTGGGACCTGACTGTGCATGGAATAGGTAAGAATAATTTTGCTTTTTTATTTTATTTTTATTACAGGAAATGGTTTTTGCAGTAAAATAAAAGATGGTCAAAAACGTGTCTTTATTTCATTAAAATGATTTTTAATTAAAGTGTGTGTGTTTTATTTTTATTTCATGCAATAGGATTAATAATTGATAGTTGTCTAATTGACAGCTCTCAATTATTAACCTGGCTTAAGGTCACCTTTCAATAGCAAGGTGGCTTTAACCCCATATTAACCCATTCGCCACCGCTACAGGGCAATGGGAATAGACGGGCAAAGTGCCAGAAAGGGCGAATCTAATTATAGATTTGTCTTTCCTGGGGTGTCTGGGGGCAGATGTTAGTAGCCGGGGGGGGGCAAAAATAATGGTCCCTCTCTGGGCTATTATTATCTGCCCCCACTCACTGGCTTTGTCTGTCTGGTTGCGAAAATAGGGCGGGAGCCCACGCATTTTTTTTCAGCAATTTTACACCTCATATATATATATATATATACATGTCATTGAATTTGTGACACATATATATATATATTTATATTTGTAGTTCATACACTTCTACATAGTATAATAGCCGCTAATTCAATTGCCGGCTTTTGTGAAAATGCAGAACCCGACATGAAATGACACTTGGTGTACATAGGGTTAACCATGTCTTTTCATGTCCTTTGCTACCTAATTTGCACAAACAATTAAATCAGACTATGTGTGCAAAATTTCACACCTGTAGGGGTTAATTAAAGGTGTAAATTCGTAGCAAAAAAGTCAGTTTTTTTTACAACGAATTTACACCTTTAATTAACCCCTACAGGTGTGAAATTTTGCACACATAGTCTGATTTAATTGTTTGTGCAAATTAGATAGCAAAGGACATGAAAAGAAATGTTTAACCCTATGTACACCAAGTGTCATTTCATGTCGGGTGACCCGACATGAAATGACACTTGGTGTACATAGGGTTAACCATGTCTTTTCATGTCCTTTGCTATCTAATTTGCACAAACAATTAAATCAGACTATGTGTGCAAAATTTCACACCTGTAGGGGTTAATTAAAGGTGTAAATTCGTAGCAAAAAAGTCAGTTTTTTTTACAACGAATTTACACCTTTAATTAACCCCTACAGGTGTGAAATTTTGCACACATAGTCTGATTTAATTGTTTGTGCAAATTAGATAGCAAAGGACATGAAAAGAAATGTTTAACCCTATGTACACCAAGTGTCATTTCATGTCGGGTGACCCGACATGAAATGACACTTGGTGTACATAGGGTTAACCATGTCTTTTCATGTCCTTTGCTATCTAATTTGCACAAACAATTAAATCAGACTATGTGTGCAAAATTTCACACCTGTAGGGGTTAATTAAAGGTGTAAATTCGTAGCAAAAAAGTCCGGTTTTTTTTACAACGAATTTACACCTTTAATTAACCCCTACAGGTGTGAAATTTTGCACACATAGTCTGATTTAATTGTTTGTGCAAATAAGATAGCAAACGACATGAAAAGACATGGTTAACCCTATGTACACCAAGTGTCATTTCATGTCGGGTGCTTCTGTCTTTTCACTGAAGCCGGCTTTACCCGGCAATTGAATCAGAGGATATTTTACTATGTAGAAGTGTATAAACTATACATATATGTATATATATATATGTCACAATGACATGTATATATATATATATGTATTCTATGTGTGTATATTTAGTGTTTACAAGGAAAGAATGGGGTTTTTTTAGTTGCGATATTTTGTTCCCATAGACTTACATGGGACTTCCGGTATCGGTATCGGGTATCGCCGATATTTTAGTGATATCGGCGATACCATTCCGATTCCGATACTTTAGGATATCGGAAAGTATCGCTCAACTCTACTGGGGACCCTGTTTTGAGTAATGTTGATGCATTTTTTCTGGCTCTGGGGTTATTGTACGATGAACCTAATGTCACTGATCAAGCTGAAAAAACCTTGTTGGCATTAAATCAGGGGCTTAAGGATGCTGAGTTGTACTGTCAGAAATTCCGAAAGTGGGCAGTTCTGACCAAATGGAATGATGATGCTTTGGCAGCCCTTTTTCGGAAGGGTCTGTCAGAGAATGTAAAAGATGTTATGGTGGGTTTCCCTGCTCCCTCTGGTCTCAATGATTCTATGTAATTAGCGATTCAAATTGACAGACGTTTGCGTGAGCGTATAGGTATGCGTGGAATAGTGTTGCCTTGTGAAACAGCTTCTGAACCCATGCAGTGTCATAGAGTGGCTTCTGGGGCACAGCATCATGAGTTTCGAAAACGCAATGGGTTATGTTTCTACTGTGGTGATGCCTCTCATGCTATTTCAGTCTGCCCTAAGCGGGGAAGACGTTTTGCACGCTCAGTTGTTTTGGGTAGTGTTCAGACTAAATTTCTGTTGACTGTAACCCTGATTTGCTCCCTGTCCACATTTTCTGCTCAGGATTTTTTGATTCAGGAGCAGCTATTAACCTAATGGATTTTGACTTTGCTAAACGTTGTGGGTTTCCCTTGATACCCCTACGGAAGTCTATTCCCTTACTGGGGATTGATTCTACCCTTTGGCTGAGAATAAACCCCAGTTCTCTACTCAGGTGATAATGAGGGTTGAACCTGATCATCAGGAGAGTTGCAAATTTTTGGTGCTGTTTAATCTGCATGACATTATTGTACTAGGTTTCCCTTGGTTACAGTCTCATAATCCTGTTTTGGATTGGAAATCTGTGTCTGTAACCAGTTGGGGCTGCCAATGTGTTAATGCCAACATTCCTGTTTTTTCTGCCTCTCCCCAGGCTCAGGATGTTCCTGACTTTTTGACTGATTTTTCTGATGTGTTTAGCGAAAGTAAATCTGCATCCTTGCCCCCCATAGGAGCTATGACTGCGCTATTGAATTAGTGCCTGGTAGTAAATTCCCTAAAGGTCGCCTTTTTAACTTGTCTGTACCTGAACATGACGCTATGCGGTCTTATATCAAGGAGTCATTGGAGAAGGGTCATATCAGACCATCCTCTTCACCCTTGGGTGCCGGTTTTTTCTTTGTGGCCAAAAAGGATGGTTCATTAAGGCCGTATATTGATTATCGTCTCTTGAACAATATCACTGTGAAATATCATTATCCGTTACCTTTGATTTCTCACCTGTTTTCCAGGGTGAAAAGTGCTACTTGGTTTACCAAGCTTGACCTCAGGGGGGCGTATAACCTTATTCGCATTAAGCATGGGGATGAATGGAAGACGGCGTTTAATACCCCAGAGGGGCATTTTGAGTACCTAGTGATGCCCTTTGGGCTCACTAATGCTCCTTCCGTCTTCCAGTCCTTCATGAATGACATTTTCAGGGATTTTGTGGATAAATTTCTAATTGTTTATTTGGATGATATCTTGATTTTTTCCAATGACTGGGACTCTCATGTGAAACATGTTCGGACTGTGTTCCAGATTTTGAGAGAGAATGCTCTGTATGTGAAGGGATCAAAGTGTCTTTTTGGCGTACAGAGGATCTCATTTCTGGGATTCATTTTGTCTCCATTTGTTATTGAAATGGACCTGGTCAAGGTTCAGGCCATCTGTGATTGGGTCCAACCTACTTCATTAAAGGCTCTTCAGAGATTCTTGGGTTTTGCCAATTTTTATCGTAAATTTATTGGTAATTTCTCTATTATTGTTAAACCATTGACTGATTTGACCAAATAGGGTTCTGATGTGGTGAATTGGCCTCCTGA
The DNA here is from genome assembly GCA_033576555.1 of Oophaga sylvatica. Classification (NCBI taxonomy): domain Eukaryota; kingdom Metazoa; phylum Chordata; class Amphibia; order Anura; family Dendrobatidae; genus Oophaga; species Oophaga sylvatica. The sequence continues at coordinate 54,952,361 of JARQOD010000006.1, forward strand.
GGCAGTCTCTGCGTTTCAGGAACTTAAGCAGAGATTCACTTCTGCTCCTGTTCCACGGCAGCCTCATGTTTCTCTGCCATTTCAGGTGGAGGTTGATGCCTCTGAAATTGGGGCAGGTGCCGTTTTGTCCCAAAGAGATCCTGAGACCTCTAAAAGTAACCCTTGTGCCTTTTTCTCTCAAAAATTTTCTCCAACTGAACGTAATTATGACGTGGGTAATCGGGAGTTATTGGCCATGAAGTGGGCTTTTGAAGAGTGGAGACATTGGCTGGAGGGAGCCAAACATCAAGTGGTGGTCCTCACGGACCATAAGAATCTGGTTTATCTGGAATCAGCCAAGCTACTTAATCCTAGACAGGCCAGGTGGGCCTTGTTTTTCACACGTTTTAATTTTGTGGTTTCCTTTCTTCCTGGCACTAAGAATGTTAAGGCGGATGCCCTCTCGAGGAGTTTCCTTGCGGACTCTCCTGAGTTATTTGATCCTTCTGTTATTTTGAAAGAGGGTGTAGTTCTTTCCGCCATCTCGCCCAATTTGAGACTGGCTCTGGAAGGGTGTCAGGAGGATAAACCCGAGTGCTGCCCTATTGGGAAATTGTTTGTCCCAGACCAGTGGAAAAAGAGTGTGATGTCTGAGATTCATTGTTCCGCATTGGCCGGTCATCCCGAAATTTTTGGTACCAGAGACTTGGTGAGTCGGTCCTTTTGGTGGCCTACTTTGTCTCGTGACGTCAGGAATTTGTCCAGTCCTGCGGGACTTGCTCTCGCTCCAAGCCTTGCTCTCGCTCTAGTGGTTTCTTGATGCCATTGCCTGTGCCCAAGAGACCATGGACCCATATCTCTATGGATTTTATTTCCGACCTCCCTGTTTCTCAGAGAATGACCGTTATCTGGGTGATTTGTGATAGGTTTTCCAAAATGATAAATCTTGTGCCATTACCTAAGTTGCCTTCCTCCTCCGAATTGGTGCCTTTGTTCCTTCAGCACGTGGTTCGGTTACACGGCATTCCTGAGAACATTGTGTCTGACAGAGGAGTCCAGTTTGTTTCCAGATTTTGGAGGACTTTTTGTTCTAAACTTGGTGTTCAATTGTCTTTCTCCTCGGCTTTTCATCCTCAGACCAATGGACAAACTGAGAGAACAAACCAGACATTGGAGACTTATCTGAGATGCTTTGTGTCTGCTGATCAAGATGACTGGGTCTCTTTTTTGCCTTTGGCTGAGTTTGCTCTTAATAATAGGGCTAGCTCTGCCACTTTGATGTCTCCATTTTTCTGCAATTTTGGGTTTCACCCTCGATTCTCTTTGGGACAGATGGAGGCTTCTGTCTGTCCAGGTGTTGACTCTGTTGTGGAGCGTATGCAGCAGATTTGGGACCAGGTAGTGGAGAGGTTGTCCCTTTCTCAGGAGAGGGCCCAGCGGTTTGCCAACCGGCATAGGACTGATGGTCCTCGGTTTGAAGTGGGGGACTTGGTCTGGTTGTCCTCAAGAAATATCCCTATGAGAGTTGCATCTCCTAAGTTTAAGCCTAGGTTCATTGGACCTTATAAGATCATGGAGATTCTTAATGTTTCCTTTCGTTTACTTCTTCCAGGGACATTTAAGATCCATAACGTGTTCCACAAGTCCTTATTGAAGAGGTTTGTCGAGCCAGTGGTTCCTATGGCTGCGCCTCCTGACCCTGTTTTGGTTGAGGGCAATCTGGAGTATGTGGTTGAGAAAATATTGGATTCTCGTTTTTCTAGACGGAAACTCCAGTATTTGGTTAAGTGGAGAGATTATGGTCAGGAGGACAATTCTTGGGTGTTTGCTTCGGACATCCATGCTAGGAGACTGATCCGTGCGTATCACAGAGCTCATCCTGACCGACCTGGTTGCACAAATGAGGGTTCGGTGACCCCTCCTCAAGGGGGGGTACTGTTGTGAATGTTTTAGAAATGAATTCTGAGCAGAAGCTCCCTCTGGTGGTTACAAACAGTACTGAACCATTCAATGAGGATTGGCAATCAGGAATCACAGACTGGCTGGATATAAGGGAGGTTCCCTCCCATCATGGTTGCCGGTGATCAATTGTTCTTGTCTCAACATGGTTTCCTGGTTCACTTGGAAGCTTGTTGAGTCTTGCCTCTTCTCCTGCTCTCAGATAAGATATTTTCTGTTTTTTGTTTTTGTGCTTACCATTTGCATATTTCTCTGCATTTCTGTGAGGTTAGCCAGGTCCCCCCCCCCGGGGGGCTTGGGCTCCTCTCAGTTCCTCTGGAGCCACTGTTATTTGTTCATTTGCCTTTTCCAGTTTTTTTCAGTGGCTGCGGCTTAGTTTTGTTACACCAGAGAACTAATTTAGGTGGTAGAGGTCGTGTGATCTCAGGTATTTTTGCAATTAGTAGCGTTGGCATTTTTTAGGTTTTTTTTGGATTGCAGTGAGTATCCTTCCTATCCTTTTCTGTCTAGGCAGATTGGGCCCCAACATTTGCTCATACTATTTTCTGTCTCTGTCTGTATTTCCTCTTGTCTAACCGCCATTACATGTTTGGGGGCTTCCTATGTTCTTTGGGGATCTGCTCCGGGGCAGATAGCTTTCCTTTTTCTATCTTTAGGTGTAGTTAACCTCTCAGGCTGTGACGAGGCGTCTAGGACCAACGTAGGAACGCTCCACGGCTGCCTTTAGTTGTGGTGGTTAGTCAGGGTACTGCAATCCAGTAGATTCCAACCTCTCTGGTGTATTGCCGTTTTTGCCTGCTCTCCTCAGCTACCAAATTATAACAGATCACCCTCACTGTCAAAAAGTTTTTTATATTATCTAATCTGTATCTTCTAACTTTCTGTTTCATCCCATTGCTTCTCGTTCTCATATTTTTATGTGCAAATGAGAATAAGGATGATCCCTCTACACCATGACATCCTTTCAGATATTTGTAGACAGTTATTAAGTATCCTCTAAGCCTTCCTTTTTGCAAGCTAAACATTTCCAGATCTTTAAACCATTCCTCATAGGATATACTTTGCACTCCGCTCACCATTCTGTTAGCTCTTCTCTGAACTTGATCCAGTTTTCAATATCTTTTTTAAAATGTGCTGCTCAAAACTGGACAAAGTATTCCAGATGAAGCATGACCAAGGAGGAGTAGAGGGGGATAATTACTTCACGCGATCTAGACCTAAGCTTCTCTTAATACATGCTAGAACAGTGACTGCCTTTTTTGCTGCTGCATCACACTGTTGACTCATGTGCAGTCTGTGATCTATTAGTATACTCAATTCTTTTTCACACATGCTGTTGCTTAGTTCTATTCCTCCCATTCTATAGATGTAATTTTCGTTTTTCTTATTCACATGTAGAATCTTACATTTCTCCCTGTTAAATACTATTCTATTAGTGCCATAGTTCAAGCTATGAAACCTTTCTATGTCTTCTCTAGTGTTAGCTATCTCTCTAGCTTAACATAATCCACACATTTGATTAGTTTACGTTCAGTTCCCTTATCTAGATCATATATAAAAATGTTGAACAACAATGCGCCAGGACAGAGCCTTGTGGCACTCCTCTTGTAATACCCTTACAATTGGATATGTATATATTATAACAAACACAAAACTGCTAGAGTTGACCAAATCTCCCAAATTTAATTTGGGCACATTAACTCAACTTGGAAATAGAGTATTCAATTCATTTTGATGATGCAATGACAAAATTGATGTGCATCGAGCTAATTTGACTACTTGGGGCATATTCTGGTACCCACCAGAAGACCAAAGAGCAGTCATTTAGAGGACCAGGCTAGAAGTGATGGTGGATGGAATGGTATTGGAAGCCCATGGAGAGGTGAGTATAAGTTTTTTATTTTTTAACTTCCTCCCAGTTCTTGGCAGTTGATGCTCCGTGTTGCTGTAATGAAGCAAGTTCCCTTAGAATCTGAATGTCTAGTGAAATTCATAGCAAATTCGATTAGGTTCACATTTTCAACACCATTTAAAATGAGAACATTGGTAATTTGGATAAACATGAAATCACTAGATCAAAACTGAAATAGAAGTGCCAGTAAGTGTGATCTTTGTAACATAAGTGTTTGGCATCTGCTGGCTTCATTTAGAAATTATTGCGCAATGAGAAAGTAGAAATAAGGGAAGATATTAATTATTATTTTCCCATATTTCATTTGCAACATAATGTATAATGTCCACAACATCTCTATTATATATTGAGTCTAATAAAATTTGACACTCTTATGTTGGAAGTAGGGTATTCCCTAAATAAAATGCACATGACTTTTTCTTTTAGACATGTCATGTGATCTCTGTACTTGCAAGTCACTTGACAAAATCTATGATGATGTCAGATGCCTAATTGCTTCACTTGGCTTAACTGGCCATGGTGTTAAATAATATGAATGACAGTTTTGGCTAGGTGCTACGTCAACATCTTAAAGTTTAACAAAATACATACCTAATCCTAATTAAGGGTTTTCTGTGAATATCTCATCATTACACGTCCCCTCACACACGTAAACGCTCCCAATTCCTCAAAAATAATTTTCTCAGGCTTTTTTTCCCCCCTCTTTTCCAAACATCTCTAAACTTTCCATGACCTCTTTTAAACGCTATCCCAAATGAATTCAAGCACCTCGGAGCACTTGGCACAGCAAGAAGGTGCGAATGGGTGTAAGGTATTAATAACTGATGCAAACTAAACATTGAAGGCATATAAAGTTAAGTAAAGGGAAGTAGAAAGGTGATTAGTTTAAACTTGTGGAAATAAAAAAAAGGTTAATAAGCTGCCGAAATATAGGCACGCTGCAGTAGTATTCTCAGCTAATACGCTTTTCTACGGGGCGCTAAACACACTGCCGACTTGTTTTTGGAAAACGAAAAAACCATTTAGTTATGACAACATTACTTGGTTCCTAATCAAAGAACTGCACACTGCTATTATTGTCCCGCAAATTGTGGTAAAAATAGGATATTGGCACAGCAGGCTGAATATGTTTCCTAGTTATTTGATAGCGATTTTAATAATAAATAATAAGCTAACTGGTTTACTAGAAGGACGTAAATATGCTGAGTGTGCACACACACAATAACTTATTATACTTTGCTTGCAGGTGCTGAGTTAATGTTCAGGAAAGTTAATAGTATTTTTAATAATATCTCTGTAAATACACATTATAATTACATGCCTGGGAAAGTTACAGAATACATTGCCAGATACTTAAGTAAGGGTTTCTTATATGGTTCATATAGTACTTAAAATAGTTTTCAAAATTATGGGTGCAATTAAAAAATAATAATAGTGGCATGTTGTTATCTGGAATGCCAATAGGAGCTGCTAAACATTTATCCTTAGCCTAAGGTCGGTTTCACATGTCCGTTTTTTCTTTGCATATCAGAAAAAAAAGGATAGCTTTTCATCACTGTGCTGGATCAGATTTTCATCCGTTTTTTAGTCGGTGTGTCAGATATTACCATCATTAAGGAATTCCGGTGTAGGAATCTAGAAGTGCGCCTTTCAACCATGGATGAAAACTTAATGGAATTCAATGATGAATCCAGATGCAATAAAATGCACATACAGAAACTGTGTTTTCACTCCGGACAGCAGATACGTTGCCACCCGACATTCCGTAAAAATAGGGCCCTTTTTTACCCTATGCATCAAAAAAAATTAATGCTAAGCTATCCAAGCTAGTTATGCCCTGCACATGGGGTAAGCAACATAGCGAATCAGAATAAATATACTATATATCTAATTGGAAGTATTTGTTAATTATTATTACACCTACTACATACTGTATTGGGATAGGATCTTGGAGTTAATTTTCCTTCGACATTGACGGCACACTCCTAGATTTCTACACTGGATTTCCTCCATATGTTTTATCAGATTACTTGTTTAACCAAGAAGGTAGAATCTCAGCAGTCTGTCATCAGAGGTGAGTGTATACCGTGACACTATGTAGACTTCCCGTTCGATTTAATCCATCGAAATAAGGAGCCACTATCTACTTTTTCTTGCAATTAGATATTACCATGAGTAATTCATCTTTTGTTTCCTGTTGTTTCTTGCTAAAAGTAAAAAAAATGCCATTCTTCTCCTACCCATTAAACACAAACAATATTAAAAAGAAAATGCCACACAGTTGGCATTCATTTGTTTTCATATTTCTTCCTTGGACCTATTGACTTGAAGAATCACTCCTCCCATCAAAGTCTTTATATTCTTAGTATATTGCAGTCATCATATTATATAGCACTGAGTACTTACAATTGCTCATTTTGCCCTTTTGCCCAGTTAATTGTTATCTTTTTTCTACTCTATGTTGAAAAAGGAAGTCTCTTGTCCCCGCATTTATCATCCCCTCTTCAACTCCTGACCCAGCTGTTCTACTCTTCCCCCTGCCATAGACTTTTGCACTGACTCAGTCATGACTAGAAAATTGACCTCCTGTTTCTGCATGGAGCTTAGAAGGATTTTTCTAGCTTTTACGTCACGGCACGTGAGAGGTTTTCCCCCGCTTCTAAATACTTACCTCTCTCTGACATGTTTATTGCTCCTTGGGCGGCGTGGCCAGTTCTCTCTCCTCAGTGCATAAATTAAATTATAGTATTCACTGCTTCTTCTCTTGTGATCAGGACTCCCTAGGACTCCAACTCACATCTCAATATTCATAGACAGCAGCTTTATATATGAGCCACAACTCATGGCAATGCACATAAGATTATTTGGTATTGCTGGCAGTGAACCCAGAAGCAGATGCTCTATGTACATAGAGATATATTGTATATTTCAATGTATTTCTATGTTCCCTGTATACTAGAGGAAAAGAAAAAGTCAGATTTTTTGCTCCAATGAAACTGCTAAAAACAATAAAAAGCAATTACAAAAAAAAGTAATTTTTGGTGAGTTTCCCCTGTAATTGAATCCACGACCCTCAACATTACAGGCAGGAATAAGGCAATTGAGCCACAAGCTCTGGTGATGTAATGGGGAGAATTTTGTGTACTTGATCTATATTTCAGGCTCTGACTCCATAGGCAGATTGTACTGATACATTGTACACAGCAAAGTATTTCTATGTTTCTGTATTCTGGAGGGAGAATAAAAGAAATTTTTCTTTTATCCAATAAAATTACTAAAAAAAATGATATAGGAAAGATGTGTATCTTCGTACCGTGTTAGCCAGTAGATAGAAAAATATTTAGACTTCAGAGTCCTCAGTGGTTGAAGTCTAGCCTGATGAAGAGACCTGAGTAGTCTCGAAAGCTTGCAATTTGTTACCATCTTTTCAGTTAGCCATTAAAAGGTATCAACCACTGAGGACTCTCAAGTCTAAATATTTTTCTAAAAAAATGAAACAACTTAAAATATCATTTTTAATGTGCCTTTTTAAAACAAATAATAAACATCACTAGTCAGCAAATAACATGGACATTCAGGTGCTTCTCACAAAATTAGTATATCATAAAAAGTTAATTTATTTCAATTCTTCAATGCAAAAAGTGAAACGAATATATTATATAGAGTCAGTACAAACAGAGTGATCTATTTCAAATGTTTATTTCTGTTAATGTTGATGATTATGGCTCACAGCCAATAAAGATTGATTTTAAATTATGATGGATTTCTTTGTTACTTTGGATAAGTATTTAAAGCAAGAGTAGTTGCATGAAGTGCCATTAATCTAATTTATTTTGGACATATTGGTAATTCAAATCCAGGACTGTACGCTGTATCCAGGACAGTTTGGTCTAGAGATAATTGGATCAATTCATGGGTGTCAAGTCCAGATCATGCTACCTGGTGGCTAGACATGAGGCCACGAATCTCTTACCTTCCGGCATTCCCCACACAGCTTCATCTGTGCGTCCTGCTTGTCTCTAGTTGAGACCTGAGGATTTATTTTTTGTTTCTTCATTCACAGTTGGAGCTGCCAGAACGTTCTCATCATCATGTCACTGTACATGTCTTTTTGTTGCCTGTAAAGTCATGTTCACACATAGCATAAATACTGTATTATTAGTTTTCTGCAGGTGTCAGCACCAAACTACACAAAAACAAATGTCTAAGCAAAGTGTATGTAATTCCATGAAATCTCCACTCTCTGTGTCTAAAGACACTGTTGAAATCAGTGGATTTGATGCATTTTTTCTCTGTAGGCTTCTTCCGAAAAAAAACACATGAAAAAAAACGCTGTTGCATTTTTAAGAGCAGAATAAAAGCTATTCTATAGGAATTAAAAAGCATGAAAAATGCAGATTCCCATCTGCACCAAAAACGCATCAAATATGGGGGAATAAGAATGAAAGAAATGTAGCAAACACACAATAAGCAGAGAAGATTGTTAGTGCGTTATGTGGAGAGGACATCTGCAGAAAAAAAGCAGTAGGAAAAAGGCAGCATTTACTCTGCATGTGAACACAGCCTCAGCGTTACATTTTTATGATATTGTTTTATGGGTTTAATAGAGAAAAAATATCAATCATTTCCCAATCCCCGTAAATATTCAGATCTCTGTGATGTGCGGATTGCTACAATTACAGGGACATCAAATATAGGTGCTTCTCAAAAAATTAGAATATCATCAAAAAGTTAATTTATTTCAGTTCTTCAATACAAAACGTGAAGGTCCAGAGAGTCCCTAGGGGTCTTAGAGTCTCTATACGCCCAACATTGTTCAGTGAATAACCTGAATATTGTGCTAAGTTAGAACAAATTTTTAATAAATGTTCTTTTGACCTTATTACCCTCACAACAGAATACTTACAAAAGGCCATCATCTCCATCAAAGAACTCATTACCAATATCGAGACACAACTAGTGGCAACCAGCATTACTGAGGAACTGAATACTCTGAAGACCAGGATACATACCAATATTGACCAGCACAGACTGGATATTGAGAACGAGAAGAGGAACAAGTTTGCACGAGACGCCGAAGACTATAAACAGGATCGAGTGTGTCGGTGGCGAGATAGACTTACTACAAGGAGAAACTATACAAGACCACCTAATAGATCCTCTACTGAAGCATCCCCATCAGGTTTGGACGTTGAAAGATGGGACCCTTTCACGGGACCTGGACATTTTTTTGGACAGCGAAGAAGGTTTACAAGAAGAAAAGGACATAACTAGGCAAACGATCCAAGATACAATATGGGCCTAGCCAGAGTGACTCATTCCCAGGTACATGCCCTCTAGTGGTCAATATTTCTTCTAGAACACTAGGAGTAGCAGAATGCAACATATTACAAAAGGGTCTTTCCTACTGTTCCTCATATAAATTTCTAAACCTTTAACATAGAAATGGAACTCCAATGGTTCTATCGGAACTTTAGACTAAGGGTACATTTTTCAAAAACATCTACCATTGAAGTTCCATCTCCTAATGTGACTGACAATACTACACCTCTAACGGCTGCTGCACTAAGCCTCAGTACTAAGAGTACCTATAGTCCCCACAAGACTCACACGCCCTAGAAACCTTTATTTGTTTCGTAGATGGCGCATTTCACCAACTATGATAGGACATTGACAAGGGCAAGCTACATTTCCCTTCAACCTAACTAATTCAGACCAACAAGCACTACGAGCATTACAGAGCGATAAAAACCTGATAATAAAACCAGCCGACAAGGGTGGTACTATAGTGGTGATGAACCGATTAGACTGTATTTCCATAGATTCAGAGACAATTAGGTGACAACTCCTTATATCAAAAGTTGTTTAATGATCCAATACAACAACTAAAAGACCTAATCTCAGGGTTCTTGACTAAATACAGCATCAAGGGGGTCATAGATACTAAGACGAGTGAATATCTAACAAAAAGCTCCCCTATTAGACCCGCTTTCTACACTCTGCCCAAAATACATAAGAATTTAGAACATCCTCCAGGCAAACCCATAGTGGCACCTACAAAATCAATTCATCCCCCACTCTCCATTTTTTGGAGAGAATTCTCACTCCACAAATAAGAAAAACTTATTTTCTTTTAGACACCGCGGATTTTCTTAGGGTCATCAGAAATTTAGGCCGGTTCCCAATGAAGCCTTTCTAGTCTCATTTGATGTAAAGGATCTTTATACTTCCATCCCAGACACACAAGGCATTCAATGTGTACGTCATCTACTAATGACATCAGGAAAGGACCAAGACAAAATTGACTTTTGCCTTGAGTTACTATCATTGGTCCTTACTAAGAATTACTTTTTATTTGAAGATTCATTCTATCTGCAAGTTAGAGGGACAGCCATGGGCTTTAATGTGGCTCCCCCTTATGCCAACTGCTACATGGCTGAATTTGAGGACCTAGTAATTTATACGGACCCGCTCTTCCAATCCAATGCGATTGTATGGAAGAGATATATAGACGACATCTTTTACTGGGGTGGCACATCTGAGACTCTTGTCGCTTTTTTCTCAAATTAAATTCAACTTGTCAGGTCCTACACTTCACCATGACTATGGATGTTCATCAGGTTAACTTCCTAGATACTATAGTACTCAAAGATTCACAAAGGGCACTTTCCACCGATCTTTACATTAAACCTACAGACCCAAATTGTCTATTAGATTACAAAAGTTTACATCCTGTCTCTATGAAAAGTTCTATACCCAAATCACAATTCAGAAGAGTTAACAGGATTGTGCTGGATAACACATTATGTGCTCAGAGATTAAACGAGATGCAACACAGATTTGAGAATCGAGGTTATTCTCCAGTTCTATTATAGGAGTCTATAGAATCCTCAGCCCCTACACAAAAGAATACCATGAATAGTATACCATTCATTCATACTTACCATCCCTTTTCATATATCATCCATAAAGCTATCAGGAAACACAGGAGTTTACTACGTATGGCCCATTCCGACATACCGGAGTTCCAACAACCTTTTTACCCTGTTTCAAATGGGTCCCTAATTGAAGGGATTCCTTGATCAGGGCTAATATAGGTACCACAAAGACATCACAAACACAGCGTTTCCAACAGAAACCTAAGACTGGCACTTTTCCGTGTTTAAAATGCCACCAATTCCACACTATCCTAAAAGGAGACACTATTCACCATCCACAATCAGGCAAAAGGTACTCCATGAAAAACTTTTTTTATATGTGACATGTCCTTTGTCGTCTACCTCATCAAATGTCCCTGTGGTCTACTGTACATTGGGTAGCTGACACAACCCATTAAGGACAGGATTTCTAAACATAAAAGTACGATTAGATGTAAGAATCTCCTTTTACCAGTGCTTCACTACTTTGTTTCTGCAGGACATAACGTCTCAAAACTTAGGTTACAGGTAATTGAGCATGTGCCCCCTTGAGAAGTGGTGGTGACCGTATACAAAAAGAGGTCTACTGTATACATGAGTTGCAAACTCTAACACCTAAGTGTTTAAATAGAGATTATGACCTACTATCTTTCATATGAACTACCAACCTCATCATCCTGTAACCTTTGTGCATTGTGGTCTATATGCAAAAAATTATATACCTTGACTCATTAATTATAACTACCAGTAACTACTTGAATAGTTTTTGATAATTATCATGAAACTAACTTTAATTAGCCGTTACAGAGCCATCTTTATTGAATGTCATCACGCAAATCCCTGCTTCATGATCTACCCCACCGGACCTCCCCTTTCCCAATCCTCCTGCTCGACTGCCAAAGATTTATAATCATTTTTCCATCCTTCCAAATACTGCCGAACCAACCACTATAGGGTTAACCAACATTAACTGCAGTGGAACACATTGTTGCTGCTGTGTACACTTCCCCCCTGGTAGTGCAACGCACCAACTTCTGGCACTGGAACACATTCATTTCCGTCCCTATACATGTGGAACTTATGCATCCGGAACTTCCTGTCCTCGCCGCAGAGATCACATCCGGCAATGTCACCTTCTGTTTTCGGACCTCTTTGATTGATTTGCATGCCGCACATAGTCCCGCCCCCATTTTTTTACACCCGATGTCATACTCACAGGTTCTCCTGACTAGTGGTGGATACCATGTTGGAGAAGAAACTACCGATTTCAGCTACGCACTGGTAGGCACTGCTGTCTCTAAGAGTAATAGCACTATACCATCACCATTTTCTACGAAAGCTTCATAAGAGTCTTATCATATTACAGATAAACTTTATGGGTATATCAACGGTGGATATTGGATCTATTGCTACATATAGTAATCATTTTACCTCTACGATTTTTCCTGCATGACTTAGGTGGGTTTAAATTATATAAGCACCTCAGTGCACATTGCGGTTCACTAATTTGCTATATGTTCTAGGTATAAGTAGTATTATCCACCCCAACACTAACATACGTAGGTTGACAATGAAAATCACCTCTTTGTAAACTATCGTCCTCTCACCATTTCTTACTTATCTAACAGGACATATTTCTGAGTATTTTAGGACTCAATGAGCACCTTGAATACACATCTTCTGATTGTAGTCGGTTAGGTCCTTTTCCTTTATCCTTTTACCTTCCATCTTCCCCTCTCATATGTGACAAACATAGCAATTGATTTCATTACAAAATAATGATCTTCACTGTAAAAAGGTCAATGTAAAAATGGTCAAAAATATGGATGCAAAAATATAAAAATATTCAAAAAATGTTAAAGCATGTTTAATGAGGAATCTTAACATTATATTCTGTACATTGCCCGGAATGGAGCAATCCCTGTGGATTGGGATTTTATACTTTCTACACTCTCCCCCCCTTCTACAGGGGAGTCTTCTTGTGGAGACATAATGTTGGAGAAACCTCCTTAAAGATGTTGTCATGTTATGAATTATTATATTGTCCGATGTACACAATTTCTGTTTTACCTCATATATTTCTCTTTATATATTTATTGTAGTACACTGATGAAGGTCGTTATATTCATCTGTTGAGTGCCAAGTTTCATTAACTATATATTCTAGTTTGGGACCCTACTTGAGCACCAACAACGGTTGTGCCACATTATGTATTTATATGATAAAATTGGACATGAAGAGCAATCTGTGTGAGGGTGACCATTGGGAGCTGTCTGTAAGGGAGAATGCAAATATGGGAGCAATCTGTATTGAAAGGGATGTCTGACCATTCTAGTCCTATCCTTCCTGCTACAAGATTATTGCTAGGGCTTGAAAAGGTCAGTAACCCACCTGACATCAAGCAAGCAAAAACCCTTTCTCTGCCCTAAACCGCCAAGTTTACTGAAATTAACCCAACAGAAGAAAAAAATCATCTGAAACTTACCCAGTAAATATAAATGACCAATTAATATAAATTCTATCAATTAAATTCCATACACACAGTATATCCTAAGAATCTGTCCAACTCATTTTGAGCTCTCTGACTGAGAACCCGTAAAGAGGGTTTGAAACATGTAGTCAGACTCTGAGCATATACAACTTGTAAGGATTCAAATCATGGAATTCATTTGGGGCAATTCATTAAGATGTTTACACCAGAATTCTGGCATATAACCCTTTAATTAGTTCTCAAAAACTCAGAAAGTTGTGTAGAAATATTGTGACTTTTGGCATTTTCACGCCATTCCTGGCCAGATGCACCATGGAGCTTATCCAAGGAAGCCCATCAAATTCATGAACAGTTGTGCCACTTTAGTGCCATAACTATCCACAGAAATGTATTCCTGAATAACGTTTCTGCCGGAGGCACATAGCAGTAATCTATTAATGTGATAGTCTAATACTGCTGCCTTCCTATACTTTAGCATAATATTAAACTCAAGTACAAATGACAAATATTAATGTCACAACAAGTGGAGGTGAATCCCTCACTTGAGATTTCCTCTTTATGGACCACGATTGGAAGCCATTATGTAAAAATGGTTGGATTGTGCTAGTAAATCTTCCCTGTAGTAGATGCTGTGGGGGAACTATATGGCCAGACGAAGCTTCTCTTTGTGATCAAAAATGATTTCTTTGGGTTATACCCACAAAATTCAGCTGATCACCTTGAAAGCAATCTTTTTGGGAAATAGTTGCTGCGCATATTTTGTAAAAGGGGACAAAAAGAAAGAAACATTTGAAGGATCTTATATAAAGTGCAAAGTGGTACAAAAATCTACTTCCATTTATTTATATTTCTTCATTAAAGATCTGTTTTATAAAAGTTAAAGTTAACTAAAGAAAAATGTACTGTAATTTAAAAATCCAACTTTATTAAGCTAGCCTCATATGATAATATGTATACAGTAAGAAATCCCTGATATATACTTTAGGGTATTTTATGCTTTTATTGTAAAGACTTATAACAGTGGATAACAAAAACAAATTGTCTGGTTCTTGTACTCCTATTTCATTAAGTTTGTAAATCACTTAAACCTCTTAAAACTCATAAATCCCTTTTATTATTTGCATGGCATATTTGTTACATTGCTGCCTGTACAATGTAGTGCACAATCTCAATAAAGGAAAACATATAGGAATTGTAAATGTTTTACTGTTCTGCAAGTGTCCATTACTATAATGCCCTACTGTCTGCAGAACTTCAAATGAATCAGTATCTTTGACCTGGCCTTTGAAGTTGCGAAGACATTATAGCCTGTGATAAAAGAAAGATTATTTATAACCTCCTTGGTTTATGTTTTTCCACTGACCCAGCAGGCTCTCCAAGGTTTGGGGATATTATTTCAAGAGCTGTTAAATCTTTGTGATGGTTTGGCTGCCCCCCTAAGGTGCTTTCGACTTTCTAAGATTCTGTAGATGACAAGCAATTCACGTGAAAGTATTCAAGAAGCTGACATCTTTAAGTGTCCTGTATTTGTAACTCCGAGTGGCATTAAATCTAAAGAAAACAAAACTCGAAAATTAGCCCGGTTCCAACATATTCCTTTCTGTGGTCTCACAGTATCTTAAATGTTGATAGTGCCTCATTCACAAGATTCCTGAATGAGTGAGGGGATGAAAAGGACCATCTGTCTTCCGGAAATCCTTTAGGTGACACATTCAACCGCTGCTCAAACAGTAGGAGCTAGAGCCAGTGTGTGTAGTGCTAATAGACAGCTATGCGGTGACTCTCAACAGATGAAATATGGATGTCAAAATGTACAGAAAAAACAATAATCAACATTGTATTGTACAAAGTTGCAGCACATGGAGTTAACAGCTAAGGCAAAGCTATATATTTCAGCTACTGGAGGAAATAAAGATTGGTCGTCCTCATTTTCTATCATTATATAGAAAAGCAGTTTTAACTCATTAAGGATGAAGTAATTTTTTTTATGCTTTAATTATTTTTCCTCACCTCGATCTAAGAGCAATAACTTTATTTTAACAGCAACAGGGCTTGTTTTTTGTCCGACTTGTTGTAGAAAGACTGAATAACAGGAAAAAATGTGGAGAAATAGCAAAAAAAAAGCCCACAATTAATTTCATTTTGAGATGAGCAAAACCAAACTGTAAAGTTCGAACACGGACTTCTCCCGGAAGTCTGTTTTAGTGTCCGGAAATCAGATGAAAGAGAGAGAGGGAGATTGAGAAGGAGAGGAAGAGGGAAAAGGAGAGGGAGAGAGGGAGTAAGCCTTTTGAAGCCCCCTAGCCCTTACTACAACCATCAATGAAATCAGCCGATCAGGGCACAAAAAATAAGCCCTCACCCAGCCCCAGATACTGAAAAATGAAGATGCTACAGGACTCAGAAAACGGCAACATAAGCAAATTTTTTCTCACAAATATCTGATTTTTTTCACCGCTTAAAGTGAACCTGTCCTCAGGATTTTGCTAAGTAAACTACAGGCATTGTCAGGTTGGCATTTTTACTCTGATTAAAATGATACCTGAGTTGAAGAAATCCATCTTTTAGTTGTTGCTTAATCTTTAAAGTTTTCAGATTCTCATGCTTCAGGGTGGGCCTGTGGGTGTGTCTTTTTCGTTGCTTTGGCCTCATTGTCATCCTTGTGGGCTTAAATGACAGGTTACTGAACTTTTAGTGGGCGAGGCTTGCACAGATTAAGAGCATTGCTTGCAGATAGACGCTACAGCGCATGCGTCGCCATCGGCACCATTAAAAAAAATTGGGCTCCGGTAAAATGGCAACAGTCGTGGCGCATACACAATAGCATCTATTGGCAAACGATAGATGCTACTGCGCAGGTGTCATTTTGCTGGAGTTAAATATTTTTTTGTAAAGACCACAAGATTAACTGCGCAAGCGCAGTATTTAAAGTAGGAGACAAGTCACTAAAGTTTCAGTGACTTGTAATTTATGCCCACATGATGAGGCTAGAGCACCAAAAAAACCCACCCACAGGCCCACCCCGAAGCACGAGAATCTCATTAACTGAAAACTGCAATTACAGATTAAACAACAACCACAAGGTGTATTTTTTCAATCCATGTATCATTTTAATTAATACAACAGCGCCAACCTGACAATGCCTGTAGTTTACTTAACAAAATCCTAATGACAGGTTTGCTGTAAATGAAAAGAACCTATACATGTTTGGTATCTGCATACACGTACTGACCTGGGAAATAACATTGCCAGGTCAGTTTTAGCATTTAGTGAACATGGCAAATAAAAAAAGAATAAACTATTGTGCAATTGCACGTTTTTTGCAATTTCACCGCACTTGGAATCCCATTTTCCAGTACGCAAAATGGCAAAATCAATGGTGCATTTCAAAAGTACAACTCACAAAAAAAAACAAGCGCTCATACAGCTATATTAATGGATATATAAAAAGTTATGGCTCTGGGAAGAAGGAAAGCAAAAAACAAAAGTGCAAAAACAGAAAATCGCAAGGCCATGAAGGGGTTAAATGCCACTGTCACGCTAGACAGCGGCATTTAAGTAGTAAAACTCATGTGATAGTAGCTAACTCCAATTGCATGAGGCAGGATCAGCTCCAAAGTTCCATATAGTGATAGCACATGGCCAATGTAATGTTGCTAAAGGGTTATGGGGATTGTTGATAAAGGGAGTAGTTATAATCTGTTAAATTATGAATTTTAAATTGGAATCATTTTTAAAAAATGCTCCAGAAACAAGTGATTGCTGTAACAATATGGTGTGTTATGTTAGGTAGCTGAGGAAGACAGGAACAACAGCCGGGCAGCCGAACACCTGAGATGTTGGTAACTAATGGGTAACAGATTCCTAAACTAACCACACAACTAGAGGTAGCCGTGGAGCGTTCCTACGTTGATCCTAGACGCCTCGTCACAGCCTGAGAGATAACTACACCTAAAGGCAGAAAGATGAACGCTATCTGCCCGGAGCAGATCCCCAAAGAAAATAGGAAGCCCCCAAACATGTAATGGCGGTTAGACAAGAAGAAAGCACGGACACAGACAAAAAATAGAATGAGCAAACGCTGGGGCCACAAGCTGACTAAATAGGATAGGACAGGAGAGATTACTTTCTGCAACCCAGAAAACCCTACAAAAATCCAACAATTCTGATTGCAAAAATACTGAGATCACACGATCTCGCCACCCACTAAATCAGATTTCAGTGTGAACAAAACCAAGCCGCAGCCGCTGAAAAAGCAGGAAAAAGCAAATGAAAAAACAACAGTGGCTACAACAGACAAACTGTGAGGAGCACAGGCCCCAGGAGGGGACCCGGCTGTCCTCCACAAATGTGCAGAAAACTATGCAAATAGCAAGCACAAAAAGAAAAGCAGAAAATATCTTATCTGAAAGCAGCAGACGCAGGCAAGACACCAGCAAACTTCCAAATGAACCAGGAACCACAATTGAGACCAGAACAATTGATCACCGGCGACCATCATGGGAGGGAACCTCCCTTATATCAGTCCAGTCAGTGATCCCAGATTGCCATTCCTCGCTGGAAGGTTCAGTACTGTCTGTAACCACCAGAGGGAGCCTCTGCTCATTCACAACAATGGTGGCCATTGATGTTCTTTAGTTTGTGTTTCAGAACATCCACATAATGTGTCAAGTGTTGGTGGTCACATATGCTCAGTAGCAAATAGTTGTGAGGTAGGATGGGATTCCTCACATTGTGAAGGACAGTGACTTAGAACCGACTTCTCAAACCTTGCACTTGACAAATTAAGTGGACATTCTGATAGGGAATCAACTGGACAAGGAAGCACTGGTCAAAGAAGTATCAATTTATTTTTTTCACTTCCACCATCAATAAGAGGTTGTCCATTAAGCAGTAAGTGTTAATACTATCCTATTTATTGTTTTAAATGACAGTTGTCCCTCTTGGCTAAAGATGTCATTTGGTTGCAGCACCCATTGGCTTGTTTTTCCTAATTATAAATATACATTATGACCTAGAAGTAGTGACTGTCTTTCAGGAGTTATCTGCAGATGACTTCTGTATTATAGTAAAGTATCCTCATAGCTTGACCTTTCTGTCAGACAACTTGTGGTGGGTCAGTCTGGTTGGAATGTTGGATTGCTTGTTTTGCTAACTTTCTATTTAGCATTGTCTCTCCAATATCCACCCAACTAAGAATGGAATGAAAGATCAATTTACACAATGCGCACAGCTTGAAATGTACAGCTTACAAGTAAAATTATGGATGAAGCTTATGTTGCTCAAGTTTCTGTCTGAATTTGGTTTTATTTTTTCAGTAAAGAAAAATAATATATTTGTTCTTTGGAAGTAACATTATCAGGTGATTACTGATGCAATGCAAAAGGCAGAGCTGAACTAGGCTTTCGTACACCTATGTTTAGTTCATTATTATAACCCAGTATCAGAGTATCCAGGCCACGATAGAGTGCTTTGTACAGGTCCCCCTGGTACTGACAGCTACATCCTTATAAAAAATATAAATAGAAAAAGAGACAACTGGAAGAGCCGCCATATTAGTTATCACTATTGAATTGTCAAAGTTTATGATCACAGTTTTCCCTTCATTTTCCACTTGCACCAGGAAATTTCTCTGCATATATCGTGAACAACAACCTATTTATTCATGGAGCTGCACCATCATCAGTGTTCATCGATCCAACTTTGTCTATGGCAATGTCCTACTGTAGGTCCTTCTATGAAAGGTCGAACATGCACATAGAGAGTCTTCCCTGTTTTTGATGTATTTGCATATGAAGAAAATTCAACTAACTCACCCTCAGGTGCACGGATCACATAGTCTGTGTGTGACAATCATGAAAAACAAAGAAAATCCAGCTCACACAATCCATTGGGTAAAAGTCATCTTTTACTCAATGATCTAAGGACAGCAGGAAAGACACCAGTACAAAATAAATGCAAAATGCAAAAAGTTCAGGTCACTAATGGTCCTTCCTTATAGCATACTTCATGCTGTTTATAGTGCAACGGGCAATCATTCGCGGCTCAACTGCTCTATACTGTATAAAGTGGGGAAAAAAATGTATTTATTATTTATTATTAAAATTATTTAAAAAGTATTTAGTCAGCCACCAATTGTGCTAGTTCTTCCACTTAAAAATATGAGAGGCCTGTAATTGACATCATAGGTAGACCACAACTATGAGAGTCAAAATGATAAAACAAATCCAGAAAATCACCTTGTCTGATTTGGCAAGATTTATTTTGCAAATTATGGTGGAAAAAAAGTTTGGTCATTAACAAAAGTTCATCTCAATATTTTGTTATATATCCTTTGTTGGCAATGACAGAGATCAAACATTTTCTGTAAGTCTTCATAAGGTTGCCACACACTGTTGGTGGTATGTTGATGCATTCCTCCATGCAGATCTCCTCTAGATCAGGGATGTTTTGGGCCTGTCACTAGGCAACCCGGACTTTCAAATCCCTCCAAAGGTTTTCTATGGAGTTGAGATCTAGAGACTGGCTAGGCCACTCCAGGACCGTCATATGCTTCTTACGAAGCCACTCCTTCATTGCCCTGGCAGTGTGCTTGGGATTATTATCATGCTGAAAGACCCATCCACATTTCATCTTCAATGCCCTTTCTGATGGAAGGAGATTTGCATTCAAAATCTCACGATACATGGCCCCATTCATTCTTTCATGTACACGGATCAGTTGTCCTGGTCCCTTTGCAGAGAAACAGCCTCAAAGCATGATGCTGCCACCCCCATGCTTCACAGTAGTTATGGTGCTCTTTGGATGTAACTCAGCATTCTGTCTCATCTAAACATGACAAGTTTTGTTTCTGCCAAGCATTTCTACTTTAGCTTCATCAGACCATATGACATTCTCCCAATACTCTTCTGGATAATCCAAATGCTCTCTAGCAAACTTCAGATGGGCTTGAGCAGGGGACACATCTGGCACTGCAGGATCTGAGTCCCTGGCGGCGTATTTTGTTACTGATGGTAGCCTTTGTTATGATGGTTCCAGCTCTATGCAGGTCATTCACTAGGTTCCCCAGTGTGGTTCTGGGATTTTTGCTCACCGTTCTTGTGATCATTTTGACCCCACGGGGTGAGATCTTGCGTGGAGCCCCAGATCGAGGGAGATTATCAGTAGTCTTGTATGTCTTCCAGTTTCTTATTATTGCTCTACAGTTGATTTCATCACATCAAGCTGCTTGCCTATTGCAGATTCAGTCTTCACAGCCTGGTGCAGGGCTACAATTTTGTTGCTGGTGTCCTTCAACAGCTCTTTAGTCTTCACCATAGTGGAGTTTGGAGTGTGACAGTAAGAGGTTTTGGACAGGTTTTTTTTATACTGATAACAAGTTTAAACTGGTGCCATTACTACAGGTAATGAATGGAGGACAGATGAGCCTCTTAAAGAAGACTTACAGGTCTGTGAGAGCCAGAAATCTTGCATGTTTTTAGGTGACCAAATACTTATTTTCCACCATAATTTGCAAAATAAATCTTGCCAAATCAGACAAGGTGATTTTCTGGATTTGTTTTCTCATTTTGACTCTCATAGTTGTGGTCTACCTATGATGTCAATTACAGTCCTCTCTCATCTTTTTAAGTGGGAGAACTTGCACAATTGGTGGCTGACT
Organism: Oophaga sylvatica; assembly: GCA_033576555.1. Lineage (NCBI taxonomy): Eukaryota > Metazoa > Chordata > Amphibia > Anura > Dendrobatidae > Oophaga > Oophaga sylvatica. The sequence goes on from JARQOD010000006.1 coordinate 54,973,279, forward strand.
AAATACTTTTTTTCCACACTGTATGAAGGTATGTATGAAGTGCACAAGAGAGCAAGTGCTCATGGTGTAGTTTTCCCTCCTACAGAACACATCAGGTACCTTCAGCTTCGAAACCACACTTCATGGCAGCCTTCCAATCAAGTATTCTTGGAGCTGAGAAGGTGCTGAATCAGAGCTTGGAGACTCAAAGGAGGTGGTTGTATGCACAGTTAGTATGTATTGACAATATCAAATATTTTAGGATTTTTGGAAAATCTTCAGGTCTTGGGACTACCCATTGAAGTTTCATTACTGTTCCGTACACTGCAGGATGGGTTCTAATGATTATAGACAATAGAGCAAGCAGTGACTTTAAGCAAACATTTCGAAGTTATGTAAGCTGTGTAAAACATATTTAGTATGCTTTCCCCCTATTACATTATATGCTTTCCTATTACTTCTCCATGCTATAGTGCACATATGTGAGTGGTTTGAGAAAAGATCACTCAACTTTAAACACAGTTTATCTAACACCACACATTTAACTTTTGTGTTTATAAAGTCCCGAATGTTCAAGGAGAATTTTCATTAGTAGCTTTTTCACAAGATCCTATTAGCCCTTGGAAATAAAAAAGTAATGCCACAAGGACAAGGCTGGTTACTGATTGCCATTCACTTTTTCAAGTCTTTTTCTCTACACTCATGAATAGCGTAAAATCCACTTAAACACCATGAAGGACTGTGATATGCCAATTGTTTGCTTACCTGGCATTCATCTACAGTGTTCATGTCGTGGCTTTAAAAATCAGCAGCCCTGTGCTGCTGTGGTCCTTCCACTGTTTTCCTGCACAATTACTTAATCTTGCAAGGAAATAGAGGTTTCACATGCAAGAATGTACAGCCAATCGCAATGGTTAAATCCGCTTCATATGAATGCAGTCTTAGGGTCGATTAAAGCAATTGTCCAAATTAGTTTTACATAATGTTTTATTTACATGTCTAGTTTGTATATATATATACATGCATTTAAATATAACTGAAAAAACTGGAGTATGAGTTGTTATGTATGCAAAATGTAGGAGCATGTTCACACTGGCCATTAAACAGACAAAACCTAATATAGAAATAAAATGAACATATACCTTGCTGTAAGTAAATAAGTAAAAGCAATAGTGCATATAAATAGCATTGGGTATATAGTAAACACTGTTTTTATTAAAAAAAGCAAAAAAGCCTTGCCACCAGATTCAAGGTTAACCCAAATCAGGATGGTCCTAACCTCTAGTATTAAAACCTTACCATGTGTCAAAGTGACGTCAATGTAAATAAGGGCTTGACTGGATTCAAAGTATGAATAACTAGAAATGGGAAGCTATACAAACATATTTTCCAGCTCAAAGAAAGAACATTGATGTCACTTTGACATATGGTAAAATTTTAATACTAGAAATTGGGACCATCCTGATTTGGGTACACCTTGACACTGGTGGGAAGGCTTTTACACTTTTTTATCAAAAACTTTGCTTTATGACCTGCCAGATCACTCATTGTTTTCTGGACAATTCTTTCACTTTACATTTTATTAATTGATAAACTTATTAATAATTCTATTTGTTAAAACATTCTTACTTTACAGCATTTTTCTACACCTGCCTAAAACTTTTTCATAGTACTGTACATCATAATGAATTGTCTTTTTTTGTTAAACTAGTGACCGATTTTGAGTTTGCAGACCAAAACATTGCATGGAACTCAATGATGTGCTTTGTACTGCAGCTGTAACTCAATAGTTAAAAGAATTGTCTGGTGATTGATTAGGGACTGGTCACTGGGACCAGCACCGATCAGTAGAGCGGACAAATATTATCCCCCATAATTGTTGAGCGTTAATGAGCATCTGCGACCTGCGCTCCATTTATTCATTATGGGTCTGCCGAGCACAGCACTCAATAATATCCAGAACACCCACAGGGATTGAATGGAGCAGCGGTCAAGCAGTCCGCCATCTTATAACTGGGAAAAGAGTGCCCCATCAGAGACTAGTTTTCCATTGGGGATGAAAATTCCCCATTCTTCCAATCACTACAGGTCCCAAAGGCAGATCACCCACTGATCAGCAAATTAGCCAATGATGGATAGGTTATAATTTGTTTTGACGGGACCACCCCTATGAAATTGACTATTTTAATTTCTGGAAAGTTTTCATGTAGACCTAACCTTGTTTATACTTTTTGAGAAAGAATGAAAGAGGTACATCACAACATAGAGTTTTAAATAAAGGTGGTCTCTAGTAGTTGTCTAGTGGGTAATTCAGAAATTTCATAGACATGTTAGAAAAGGCATCAGGTTCACTTTAAATTCAGGTGATGTCTTCTTTAATTGTATAAATTCTTTTCCATGTTCTTCTAATTCCAGACTAGTTCCGTTGGCCCCTCCCTTCTGCTGCCATCCAAAATCTCTACATGAGCTCATTTAATTCAAACTCCAGACAAAATCTTAGAACCCAAACAGCTAAATAAATTCATAAATTCAGACCCCCCAAGAAGACCTCAAAATAATAATAGCTCTCATACCAGTGTTCTAAATAGCTTGAAATCCCATAAATGTAGAACCCAGAACACTGAGTCAATTGAAACCCCCAAAATTAAGATCCCAGAATGGACCAAAAAAAATCCAGGCTCCAGACCAGACCTCTAAATAATTTGCAATACAGAAAAGCCTCCTAAATAAGTTTGGACTCAAGATCAGACCCTATAATTCACTCAGGCTCCTTACCAGACCCCTAATTATTTATGACCACAACCTAGAATAAAATAATTTCAGACTTCAAACCAGACCCCTAAAATAATTTATACCCTAGACCAGCCTCCTTAAAAACTTAAAACCCCAGACCACACTCCTAAATGTATTCAGACCTCAGGCTAGACTCCACAATTAATTAAGATCATTCAAAGGAAATTAAAGCAAACCCAGGCTAGATGCCCTAATGCAAACCCCAGATAAAAAAAACTTCTATATACCCTCTTTGTTTCAAGGTAATTCTTCAGCTTCAGGCACCACAATACGGTTCTAATGCTGGAAACATCAGGACTTGGTGCAACCAGGCCAAGAGAAAAAGAAGGATCTGGGAGTGAGGGAAATAAGCATTTTATGGCTAAATCCAATATATAAGATTCAATTAAAAAAATAAAAGTCAATAAAAAATCAATGCAGTGGTGAGAAAAAGACACTTCTCCAATCTACCTCTGCCTCTAAATTTGCATAAATTTGCCTATGGCAACATGTAAGACCTAAAAATGTTAATATTTTTGATATGATGATTAAAAAGCCATTCTAACAAGTTAATTTGTCCTAATAAACTGATTTAATGACCATTATAATTAAACTTTCCTTCATTTTGGGCAAATATCTCATACTATGCTCTACCCTTGTATCTAAATACCCAAGCCCATATGAGTCTAAAGAAAGTGGCAGAAATGGTCAATATGACTCTATTCAACACTTTCCCAATGAGTCTGGTGAATCTGAAAAACAATCAAAGCAGCAATGTTTCAGAAGGCTGAAATCTGTGGCAATGTTCATTTTTCATAAAGAAGTGTTTTTTTATGAGAACCTAATAAAAGTTATAGATAACAAAATGAGTCACTTACACAAAGAGCATAACCTAAAGGTGACAGACAAACTTTTCATCCTTTTCATAAGAATTTCACCTCCTACGTATGTCTGATTTTTTTTTTATTGAAAGTTCTGAGTCAAATTCACCTCTTCAGTCTCAGAATTTTGCGTAGGTTTAGACTACAAAAGAGATGCTGGTTTAATTAAATAACATGTACTTAAAGTAATATTATTTTACGTTATTTTCTAGCTGCAAATATCTTTTAGTTTATTAGCTCTAAATACTGTAAACATTTTCTTACCAATGAAGTTTTCTTTTCATGAATAAAACTTAGTTTTACATTTACACTTGGATTTGATCTAAAAAAAATGTAATAAGTTATAGTATATAAATATGAATATATGAATGCTATTGGAATTCTGGATTACTGTACAAATATTACATCTGAAAATAGCAATTTCCATAATATTCACACAGCAAAAAATGGGAAGCAGTATTTACCTGCCCAAGTCTGAGAAAAATGCAGCAAACCCATGTAATAAAGATGGCGGCAACACAGGTGCAAAATACTGATGAGACAACCACTCACAACCTACAATTTCATGGAGGAGGTGATTGCTTAGTATTAAATTGCATGCAAAAAAAGGCCTGTACAGGGCGTGGCCACACACAGGTAATGCACAGACCCTTGTGTGGGTTGCATTGTAAACTGGGGTGTCTGTCCTCATGGGGTGCACTTACAATATATAGTGCTGGGCAGTCCACCTAATCAATAGTATGAGCATCACTGTGTGACAGAGTCACTGGCTTTGTAGAGGAAGGGATGTACTGAGAGGTCATGTACAGAGTTTAATGGTCCGGTTTCATGTGAGCACCTGCAGTGCGGGAGGGAGGTGCTCACCGTACCCTTTTCCCTGCAGGACCTGCAGGTGTTTGAGGTCCTACAGTGATGCCATGATCACATGACCAACACATGTGATGATATACCTGGACCTGTGGTTCAGTCTGTGTGTGGTGCTGTGGGGAGAGGCTGTACTTCCCACAGAAGTTAAGACTGAAAGTGGTTTTCCCTAACATGTGCAGGAGGACCCCGCACAAAGGAGGACTGAACTGTATGCCATCATTTTTGTTTTGTTTTTTTTTCTGTCGTGCCTGGAGGGCTGTGTTTTGTTTTCAACACCATGGCTTATGTGGCATATAATAAACCCTCCGGTGTTTTATGTGCAAGTGCTCCTGAGTCTACGTGAAGGATTCTACCAAGCGTGACAACCCCTCACAGCTGTAAGCCAGACACCGTGCACTACCTGTGTGTGACCAGCACCCTATACAAACCTTTTTTTTGTGTGCAATTTAATACTAAGCAATCACCCCTTCCATAAATTGGTAGGCTGTGAGTGGTTATCTCATCAGTATTTTGCACCTTTGTTGCCGCCATCTTTATTATATAGTTTTGCTGCATCCTGATGCATTAGTTTTGAGACCTGAGCAGGTAACTACTGCTTTCTTTTTTTGCTGTGTGAATTTTTTAATTTTTTGGGGCAAATTCTATTTCCACTTATTGTGGCTTTGCTTTTATTTCAATTTTCATAATACTAAAATACTAAAATCAAAAAATACTGTCATACACCTCATTAGTAGATACTAATCCACGACTTCCACCACTTAAGGATGCTGACTCAATCAGACATTTAACCCGTTAACAACTGCCGATACACCTTTTAAAGGGTAATAAGACCTATAAACCAGACCAATACCCACACCAGTATGACAAAAGGGGTATATGGATATAGGGCAGAGTATAACGTGCAAAACTTTCTCATCCCTGTCCTCCTCTCCTGTCACCCATGTCCAGCAACACGCGCACCCCCGCAGAAACCTTGCACACCTAGACATCCACACACTCTCTGACTCTATTCTACCACTGGCATCCATATCCTCACTCCACGTCACAGACAGTGTCACTGCCTTCTTCAATGCCACTCTCACATCGGCTATTGACACGGTCGCCCCTCTCGTTCATGGCAGAGTGCGACGTACCAACAGACAACCCTGGCACAATAACACCACTAAAAAGCTCCGGCAAGTGTCCAGGATTACAGAGCGGCGTTGGAAAAAACAAATTCACAAGACGACTTCAGTGCATTCAAACAAGCAACACTCTCTTTCAAATCTGCCCTTACCTCTGCTAAACAGGCCTACTTCACAACCCTCGTATCTTCCCTATTCTACAACCCCAAACAGTTATTCAAAACTTTTAACTCCCTCCTCCGCCCACCACTGCCCCCTCCTCCCTTCCTCATCTCTGCTGAGGACTTTGCCACTCACTTCAAAAATAAGATCGACCAAACAAGGCAAGTCTTCATTGTTCAACCACCACAACCCATTTGTATACCAGACCAATGCCCAAACCCCATAACCTCCCTCTCCAACATAACCAAAGGGGAGCTTAATTGTCTCCTCTCCAAATCGCACCTCACAACCTGTGCACTTGACCCCATCCCAACCCACCTCCTCCCCAAACTCACCATCACTATTATCCCATCCCTAACCCAACTCTTCAACCTATCACTAACTTCCGGTACCTTCCCTTCTGCTTTCAAACATGCCACAATCACGCCTATCCTTAAAAAGCCAACCCTCAACCAAACCGCTATGTCCAGCTATCCCCAATATCGCTGCTCCCATTCGCTTCCAAACTCCTGGAGCTGCACGTCCACGCTGAGCTTTCCTACCACCTCTCTTCTAACTTGCTCTTTGACACTCTACAATCTGGTTTCCGCCCCATCACTCCACTGAGACAGCCCTGACCAAAATTACTAATGACCTACTTACAGACAAAGCGAACGGACAATACTCTATACTCCTGCTTCTTGACCTGTCCTCTGCTTTTGACACAGTTGACCACTGCCTTCTACTACAGATTCTCTCCTCCTTTGGCGTCAAGGACCTCGCCCTATCCTGGATCTCCTCATACCTTTCCAACCGCGCATTCAGCGTCTCCCACTCCCACACTACCTCCTCATCCCACCCTCTCTCTGTTGGAGTCCCCCAAGGTTCTGTTCTAGGACCCCTACTCTTCTCAATCTATACACTTGGCCTGGGGCAACTCATAAAGTCCCACGGATTCCAGTACCACCTTTATGCTGATGACACTCAGATCTACCTCTCTGGCCCAGACATCACCTCTCTGCTGTCCAGAATCCTGGAGTGTCTATCAGCCATATCCTCCTTCTTCTCCTCCCGCTTCCTCAAACTCAACGTTTACAAATCTGAACTCATCATCTTTCCCCCATCCCACAGATCTTCCTTACCTGACCTATCTATCACAATTAACGACATCACGCTTTCCCCCGTACCGGAAGTCCGCTGCCTCGGAGTAACCCTTGACTCTGCCCTGTCATTCAAACAGCACATCCAAGCTCTTTCTACCTCCTGTCGCCTCCAGCTCAAAAATATTTCTAGAATCCGTCCTTTCCTCAACCCTCAATCTACTAAAATAATTGTGCACGCCCTCATCATCTCCCACCTCGACTACTGCAACACCCTTTTCTCTGGCCTCTCTGCTAACACCCTCGTACCTCTCCAGTCCATCCTTAACTCTGCTACCCGACTAATTCATCTCTCTCCTCGCTACTCCTTCGCTCCTCCCCTCTGCAAATCTCTTCACTGGCTCCCATTCCCTCAGCGTATCCAGTTCAAATTACTAATACTGACCTACAAGGCCATCTATAATCTGTCTCCTCCATATATCTCTGAACTAATCTCCCGATATCTTCCCTCACGTAATCTCCGATCCTCCCAAGACCTCCTTCTCTCCTCCACACTTATTCGCTCCTCACCCAACCGCCTCCAAGACTTCTCCCATCCCTAATATCCCACATCCTCTGGAATACTTTGCCCCAACACGTCTGACTATCAACCACATTCGGATCTTTCAGACAGAACCTGAAAACCCACCTCTTCTGGAAAGCTTACAGCCTGCAATGACCCTGCTACCTCCTCACCACTACCGGAGATATCGCCTCAACCAACACCGGAACTGCTGTCTCCTTCCCCACCATCCTGTAGAATGTAAGCCCGAAAGGGCAGGGTCCTCTCCCCTCTGTATCAGTCTGTCATTGTTAGTTTGTTTACTGTAAGTGATATCTGTAATCTGTATGTAACCCCTTCTCATGTACCGCACCATGGAATCAATGGCACTATATAAATAAATAATAATAATAAATAATAATAATTGAATAGAAATCAAAAAAAGAGGTGCACTACTCAAAAATTAATGAAACAAAGGGTTAAAAATTACAAGGATGGCAGTGGTAAACCAACAGGCAAATTAGCAGATAACCATCAGGTAAAGAGACCTCTAGGATACCATATATATCATATCAAGATGATTGGGCAAAGTGCATAGTGCAAAAGACTACAGTAAACAATTATATTTAAACAAAGGGGGACAATACCCATATACATACGTAGTGAAAACTGAAGTCACACAAAGATAAAGTATAGCGTCCAAGGTAGTGTTGAGCGATAGTGCTCGATATCTAAAAATATCGTATCGAAATTGTATCGCCGATAGCACTAAATATCGTCGATATCCGATTTCGATACCGGAAGTCCAATGTAAGTCTATGGGAACAAAATATCGCAACTAAAAAAAACCTTTATTTCCTTGTAAACACTAAATATACACACATAGAATACATATATATATATATATATATATACATGTCATTGTGACATATTATATATATATACATATATGTATAGTTTATACACTTCTACATAGTAAAATATCCTCTGATTCAATTGCCGGGTAAAGCCGGCTTCTGTGAAAAGACAGAAGCACCCGACATGAAATGACACTTGGTGTACATAGGGTTAACCATGTCTTTTCATGTCGTTTGCAATCTGATTTGCACAAACAATTACATCAGTCTATGTGTGCAAAATTTCACACCTGTAGGGGTTAATTAAAGGTGTAAATTCGTTGTAAAAAACGGACTTTTTTGCTACGAATTTACACCTTTAATTAACCCCTACAGGTGTGAAATTTTGCACACATAGACTGATGTAATTGTTTGTGCAAATCAGATATCAAACTACATGAAAAGACATGATTAACTCTATGTAAACCAAGTGTCATTTCATGTCGGGTTCTGCATTTTCACAAAAGCCGGCAATTGAATTAGCGGCTATTATACTATGTAGAAGTGTATGAACTATAAATATAAATATATATATATGTGTCACAAATTCAATGACATGTATATATATATATGAGGTGTAAAATTGCTGAAAAAAAATGCGTGGGCTCCCGCCCTATTTTCGCAACCAGACAGACAAAGCCAGTGAGTGGGGGCAGATAATAATAGCCCAGAGAGGGACCATTATTTTTGCCCCCCCCGGCTACTAACATCTGCCCCCAGACACCCCAGAAAGGGCAAATCTCTAATTAGATTTGCCCTTTCTGGCACTTTGCCCGTCTATTCCCATTGCCCTGTAGCGGTGGCGAATGGGTTAATAAGGGGTTTAAAATGATCTTGCAATTGAAAGGTCACTTTAAGCCAGGTTAATAATTGAGAGCTGTCAATCAGACAACTATCAATTATTAATCCTATTGTATGAAAGAAAAATCAAACACACACACTTTAATAAAAAAGAAGTTTAATGAAATAATCACACAGTTTTTGACCATATTTTATTTACCTGCTAAAACCATTTCCTGTAATAAAAATAAAATAATAAAGCAAAATTATTCTTACCAATCTGATGTACAGTCAGGTCCCACGGTGTAATCCATCAGAAAGGGTTAATGTTTACTGCAGGGACCGCAGCTAATGCTGCAGCCTCACAGTAAACCCCCAAATGAATGAGTTCCTCTCCTGGCTGACAGGAGAGGAAGTGTAAAGCTTAATTGATTGCTTTCCACTTTCACTTCAGGTCAGCCAGGGACACAATCAGTGACGTCAGAGGGAACTGGTTAACAAAATTAGGGGATCCCCTCGAAAAAAAATGGCGTGGGGTCCCCCCTATTTTTGTTAACCAGCCATATGAAGCAGACCGCTGAGGCCTGGATTTTCAGGCTGTTAAGGAGCCAAGATCCATGGACCTTGCCAGCCTGATAATACCAGGCCACAGCAGTCTGCATATCTTGGCTGATTAACAAAAATAGGGGATCCCCTCGAAAAAAAATTGGCGTGGGGTCCCCCCTATTTTTGTTAACCAGCCAGATGAAGCAGACTGCTGAGGCCTGGTTTTTCAGGCTGGTAAGGATCCAATATCCATGGACCTTGCAAGCCTGATAATACCAGGCCACAGCAGTCTGCTTAGCTTGGCTGGTTAACAAAAATAGGGGATCCCCTCGAAAAAAAAAACGGCGTAGGGGTCCCCCTATTTTTGTTAACCAGCCAAGTAAAATGCAGACTGCTACGGCCTGGTATTAAAAGACTGTCAAGGCCCATGGATTTTGGCCCTCAACAGCCTGATAATACCAGGCTACAGCAGCCCCACATTTGGCGCATCAAAAGATGTGCCAATTATGGCACTTTACCCGGCTCTTCCCACTTGCCCTGTAGCGGTGGCAAGCGGGGTAATAAGGGGTTAATGTCACCGTTTATTGCACGGTGACAATAAGCCCGGTTAATAATGGAGAGGCGTCAATAAGACACCGATCCATTATTAATCCCAAAGTTATTAAATGCATAAAAAAAAGACAAAGCAAGAAAAAAGTATTTTAATGAAATAAAAGAGACAACACAGTTTTCATTTCTTTTATTACTCTCTCATTCCTGCGACGCCATCGATCTCCTGTAAAAAAAGAAAAAAAACAAACCAACACTATACCACCTGTCCGACGCAGTCCATAGTAACGACAGTCCCACGACGATCCAGCTCTGCTACATCGCAATGACAGGCAGAGCCTGTCATTGCGACGCAGCACAGCTGATTACCTGCTTCCCCGGCGGTGACGTCATCGGACTGACTGCTTTACGGCCGGGATTACCCAGCAGTCACTGCAGTTATCGCGAGAAACTGCATGTGACCGCCGGGGAGAAGAGGATGGCGGCCATGAAGCAGTCCAGGACGTGACCGCCGGAGATCTTCTGCCAGGTAAGTGCCGCTGACTCCTGACAGACCCGACCGACGGACACTGACAGTGACAGACCCGACCGACGGACACAGACAGTGACAGTGACAAATCCGATTCCGGTATTCGATAAGACGAAAATATCGAAACGAATTATCGAAAGGCCGATAGAGCTAATATCGGCCGATAGCTGATATTTGCATTATCGTATCACTCAACACTAGTCCAAGCATAACAATGAAAAAAGTAAATGGCTGTTGTGAATGTGTTAGAAATGAATTCTGAGCAGAAGCTCCCTCTGGTGGTTACAAACAGTACTGAACCATTCAATGAGGATTGGCAATCAGGAGTTACAGACTGGTCTTATATAAGGGAGGTTCCCTCCCAACATGGTTGCCGGTGATCAATTGTTCTTGTCTCAACTGTGGTTCCTGGTTCACTTGGAAGCTTGCTGAGTCTTGCCTCTTCTCCTGCTCTCAGATAAGATATTTTCTGTTTTTTGTTTTTGTGCTTACCATTTGCATATTTCTCTGCATTTCTGTGAGGTTAGCCAGGTCTCCCCCCCCCCCCGGGGGGCTTGGGCTCCTCTCAGTTCTTCTGGAGCCAATGTTATTTGTTCATTTGCCTTTTCCAGTTTTTTCAGTGGCTGCGGCTTTGTTTTGTTACACCAGAGAACTAATTTAGGTGGTAGAGGTCGTGTGATCTCAGGTGTTTTTGCAATTAGTAGAGTTGGTATTTTTTAGGGTTTTTTGGATTGCAGTAAGTGTCCTTCCTATCCTTTTCTGTCTAGGAAGATTGGGCCCCAACGTTTGCTCATACTATTTTCTGTCTGTGTCTGTATTTCCTCTTGTCTAACTGCCATTACATGTTTGGGGGCTTCCTATGTTCTTTGGGGATCTGCTCCGGGCAGATAGCTTTCCTCTTTCTATCTTTAGGTGTAGTTAACCTCTCAGGCTGTGACAAGGCGTTAGGACCAATGTAGGAACGCTCCATGGCTGCCTTTAGTTGTGGTGGTTAGTCAAGGTACTGCAATCCAGTAGATTCCAACCTCTCTGGTGTATTGCCGTTTTTGCCTGCTCTCCTCAGCTACCAAATCATAAAAAATGGCCCAAAGTTATACTGATGCAACGCGCCTCTGCCTACCCCAACTTTTTGGCGCAGTGCCTTCTTCCGGGGTCTGGCATCACTCATGAGGAAGCGGTATTATGTGCAACGTGGCCAATCAACATAGCAAATAGAAAACCTGCAGCTCACAAAGCGGCGCATGACTCACCAGCCAACCCGGAAGTCAGCAACCCCGAGGGCGTCATTGGATGGACGAGGACTCTTCACTCAGACACGCCCACAAGTCATGTGAGCAAACTGAGAGCGTGTCCCTGGCCATGACCAAATGTAGATGCTGTCGGCATAGCAACTGACAGGTAGCAAGTGCTCATGCGCTCGGAGCGCAGAGGGAAATGCGAGGAACCATATATGAGGTGCAATATTGGCACGCAGAAATGAACATTAAAAGAAGACAAATATAGTAAGAAGGTGTGAAAGCATATATAAGAAATGTATATGAATACATAGCATAAAAAATAACATGTAAAAAATATATACATATATACAATAAGTAATGTGAGAAAAAACAAAGTCTGACATAATATAAGACGAGTCCCAGCCAACCTGGAAGTCAGCAACCTCGAGGGCGTCATCAAATGGATGTGGATGTGTCACTCAGACACGTCCACAAGTCACATGAGCAAACTGAGAGTGCGGCCCCGACGGCGTCTACATTCGGTCATGGCCGGGGTCACGCTCTCAGTTTGCTCATGTGACTCGTGGGCGTGTCTGACTGATGCATCCCCGTCCATCCGATGACGCCCTCAGGGTTGCTGACTTCCGGGTTGGCTAGTGAGTCATGCGCCGCTTTTGTGAGCTGCAGGTTTTCTATTTGCTATCTGCTAATTTGCCTGTCGGTTTACCACTGCCATCCTTGTAATTTTTAACCTTTGTTCATTTCTAATAAAGTTTTGTACCTTTTTACCATTAATTTTTGAGTAGCGCACCTCTTTTTTTGATGACCTTTTAACGGGTACTTATTCCTCAGAGTTTCTTTTTAATGGTGCTGAGAAATAAGGGTATAGCACCCCCCTGCATCAGAAAGCATGATTCAGGTTGTTTTTTACCGTCCCCAATGTTGTGAACGCAACAGCGACTGCAAAAAAAAAAAAAAAGTCTGATTTCCCATTTAGTTCTCTCTCCTCTAGCATACCAAAGGAGAGAGAAATGGATCCCTCGAGCCCCCAGGTACCTCCAGCATCCCCCAGTCCCTCTGGCTCTGTCCTCCGGCCTTGAGTGTCTTCTTCCGGGAGGAAAATGGCGGGCGCATGCGCAATGCGCCTGCTGAGATATACCTGCCGGCATCCGGCAACAATTGGAGATTTTTCCTATTTTGATCACTGTGATAGACCCTATAAAAATAGTAAATCTAACCCCCTTTATCTCCCCTTAGTTAGGTAAAAATACGTAATAAAATAAAAAAATGTATTTTTTTCCATTTTTCCATTAGGGTTAGGGTTGGGACTAGGGATAGGGTTGGGGCTAGGGTTAGGGTTGGGGTTAGAGCTAGGGTTAGGGTTGCGGCTACGGTTGTGTTGTGGTTAGAGTTATAGGTTAGGGTTGGGGTTAAGGTTTCTTATCCCTTTTTTTAGTAAGCATATTAAAAAATCAGTGTACATAGCCTTTGTGTGAACTTGTAGAGCTGAACAGTTGATGTATATTTTTCCAGAAAAATGTACTTTACTATATAATACTCTATTGTAAGTATAACTCAATTTATAATGGACAAGTAGACTGCATGAGGGGAATAGTATATCAAGCAAGCTTTAAACCCCTTAGTGACAGAGCCATTTTGCAGCTTAATGACCGGGCCAATTTTTACAATTCTGACCACTGTCACTTTATGAGGTTATAACTCTGGAACGCTTTAACGAATCCCGCTGATTCTGAGATTGTTTTTTCGTGACATATTGTACTTCACGTTAGTGGTAAAATTTCTTTGGTATGACTTGTGTTTATTTATGAAAAAAACCGAAATATGGCGAAAATTTTGAAAATTTAACAATTTTCAAACTTTAAATTTTTATGCCCTTAATCAGAGAGATATGTCACACAAATTTCTTAATAAATAACATTTCCCACATGTCTACTTTACATCAGCACAATTTTGGGACCAAATTTTTTTTGTTACGAAGTATAAGGGTTAAAAGTTGACCAGCGATTTCTCATTTTTACAACACCATTTTTATTTTGGGACCACCTCACATTTGAAGTCACTTTGAGGGGTCTATATGATAGAAAATAGCCAAAAGTGACACCATTCTAAAAACTGCACCCTCAAGGTGCTCAAAACCACATTCAAGAAGTTTATTAACCCTTTACGTGCTTCACAGGAACTGAAGCAATGTGGAAGGAAAAAATTAACATTTAACTTTTTTTGCAAAAACTTTAAATCGGAACCTATTTTTTTATTTTCACAACTGTTAAAAGAAAAATGAACCACAAAATTTGTTGTGCAATTTCTCCTGATTAAGCCGATACCCCATATGTGGGGGTAAACCACTTTTTGGGCGCACGGCAGAGGTTGCAAGGGAAGGAGCGACATTTGACTTTTTCAACGCAGAATTGGCTGGACGCCATGTCGCGTTTGTAGAGGCCCTGATGTGTCTAAACAGTGGAAACCCATCACAAGTGACCCCTTTTTGGGGAAACTAGACCCCCTAAGGAACTTATCTAGATGTGTGGTGAGCACTTTGAACCTCCAAGTGCTTCACAGAAGTTTATAACATAGAACAGTGAAAATAAAAAATCATATTTTTTCCACAAAAACAATCTTTTCACCCCAATTTTTATTTTCCCAAGGGTAACAAGACCCCAAAAGTTTTTTGGCAATTTGTCCTGAGCATTCTGATACCCCATATGTGGGGGTAAACCACTGTTTGGGTGCAAGGCAGAGCTTGGAAGGGAAGGAGCGCCGTTTGACTTTTTCAGCGCAGAATTGTCTGGACGTCATGTTGTGTTTGTAGAGGTCCTGATGTGTCTAAACAGTGGAAACCCCCACAAGTGACCCCATTTTGGAAATTAGACCCCTAAGGAACTTTCTAGATGTGTGGTGAGCACTTTGAACCTCCAAGTGCTTCACAGAAGTTTATAACATAGAACCGTGAAAATAAAAAATCATATTTTTTCCACAAAAACGATCTGTTTACCCCAATTTTTATTTTCCCAAGGGTAACAAGACCCAAAAGTTTTTGTGCAATTTGTCCTGAGCATGCGATACCCCATATGTGGGGGTAAACCACTGTTTGGGCGCACGGCAGGGCTTGGAAGTGAAGGAGCGCCGTTTGACTGTTTCAAACCAAAATTGGTGGAATTGAAATTGGACGCCATGTCGCGTTTGGAGGCACCCTGATATGCCTAAACAGTCGAAACCCCCACAAATCACACCATTTTGGAAACTAGACCCCTTAAGGAACTTATCTGATGTGTGGTGAGCACTTTGAACCCCCAAGTGCTTCACAGAAATTAATAAACGTAGAGCCGTGAAAATAAAAAATCATTTTTTTCCTCAAAAATGATTCTTTAGCCCGCTATTTTTTTTATTTTCCCAAGGGTAACAGGAGAAATTGGACCCAAAAAGTTGCTGTGCAATTTTTCTGAGTACGCTGATACCCCATATGTGGGGTGAAACACTGTTTGGGCGCATGGGAGTGCTTGGAAGGGAAGGAGCGCCATTTTGTAATGCAGACTTTGATGGAATGTTCTGCGGGCGTCATGTTGTGTTTGCAGAGCCCTTGATGTACCTAAACAGTAGAAACCCCTGCAAGTGACACCCTTTTGGAAACTAGACCCCAAGGAGCTTATCTAGATGTGTGGTGAGCACTTTGAACCCCAAGTGTTTCACAGAAATTTATAAACGCAGAGCCGTGAAAATGAAAAATCATTTTTTTTCTCAAAAATGTTTTTTTTAGCCAGCTATTTTTTATTTTCCCAAGGGTAACAGGAGAAATTAGAACCCCAAATTGGTGTGCAATTTGTCCTGAGTATGCTGATACCCCATATGTTGGGGTAAACCACTGTTTGGGCGCACGGCAGGGCTCGGAAGGGAGGGAGCGACATTTGACTTTTTGAAAGCCACGTCGTGTTTGGAGACCCCCCGATGTGTCTAAACAGTGGAAACCCCCACAAGTGACCCCATTTTGGAAACTAGACCCCTTAAGGAACTTATCTAGATGTGTGGTGAGCACTTTGAACCCCAAGTGTTTCACAGAAATTTATAAAGCAGAGCTGTGAAAATAAAAAATCTTTTTTTTTTCTCAAAAATGATTTTTTTAGCCAGCTATTTTTTATTTTCCAAGGGTAACAGGAGAAATTAGAACCCCAAAATTGGTGTGCAATTTGTCTGAGTACGCTGATACCCCATATGTTGGGGTAAACCACTGTTTGGGCGCACGGCAGGGCTCGGAAGGGAGGGAGCGCCATTTGACTTTTTGAACGCCACGTCGTGTTTGGAGACCCCCTGATGTGCCTAAATAGTGGAAATCCTCAATTCTAGCTCCAACCCTAACCCCAACACACCCCTAACCCTAATCCCAACCCTAATCCTAACCTAAATCCCAACCCTAATTCCAACCCTAACCTTAATTGTAACCCTAACCCTAATTTTAACCCTAACCTAATTGTAACCTTAACCCTAATTATAACCCTAATTATAAACCCTAACCCTAAGGCTAGGTTCATTTTGCCGTTTTACCAGCCCGTTCAACACATAGCGTTGACGGGCTGGTAACGGTATAGCATAACACGATCGCGTTATGCTATACCCGCTAGCGCAGAGGAATCAGCAGATGATTCATCTGCGCTAGCGGTGCGGAGCCCAGACGCTGCAGCCCGCATCCGAGGCTCCGTCACTGAATGATGGCACGTCGCAAACGCATCCCGCTTTACGACATGCGTCGCGATGCGCCCTCAAATGGGGGTGAATGGCAGCGTTTAACGGACTGCGTTACACCGCGTTATACCGCGTGTAACGCAGTCCGTCTAATGGACTGCCATAACGCAGTATGAACCCAGCTTAACCCTAACGCTAATTATAACCCTAACCCTAATGCTAACCCTAACCCTAATGCTAACCCTAACCCTAATTATAACCCTAACCCTAATTATAACCCTAACCCTAATTATAACCCTAACCCTAACAGAAAATGAAAATAAATATAATTTCTATTTTTTATTATATGTCCCTAACTAAGGGGGTGATAAATGGGGGGGTTATGTACTGTTTTTTTTATTTTGATCACTG
This sequence comes from Oophaga sylvatica, assembly GCA_033576555.1. Taxonomy (NCBI): domain Eukaryota; kingdom Metazoa; phylum Chordata; class Amphibia; order Anura; family Dendrobatidae; genus Oophaga; species Oophaga sylvatica. Next base: position 54,990,307 of record JARQOD010000006.1, read on the forward strand.
TGATAGTTTATCACAGTGATCAAAAGCACTTTTGGAGAATGAATGAAATCATTTTTGAATCTGCCGCCAAGCAGACGGCGGGGCATGCGCATGCGCCCGCCATTTTTTTTTTGCAGGAAGAAGACGCCGGGATCCTGGGGCCTGCGGGAGGACGGAGGACACCGGTAAGTATAGGGGGGGCGATCGGGGGACGGGGGGGACCTCATTTTTCCCCTTGATGTGCGATCACATCAGAGGGGAGAGAAATCATTTTTTTTTTTTTTTTTTTTGCGTTCGCTCTATGCTTGCATAGATGGATCAAAAACACCGGGTTTCGGGGGAATACCGACCCGGATCATGTTCTCTGGGGTCTCGGCTACCCCCGGTAGCGAGACCCAGAGAATATTTGCCCATCCCCCCAGGACACAGAGCACATAGCGGCAGGCGCACTGAGCATGCGCCGCCATTTTCTTCATCGCGCCGGCCCCGGGGGACACGGAGGGCCTGGGGCCACATACAGGAATCGGGGGCCACATGGGGGTCCCGGGGACCCTTTTTCTCTGTCCTCTGATGTCCGATGACATCAGGGGACAAAGAATTAAATGGACACAATTTTTTTTTTTGTTGCGGTCGCCGTTATGGGTTAATAACGGCGATCGCAACATCGGTGTCGGGTAAAAAAACTGACCCGATTCATGTTTTCTGGGGTCTCGGCTACCCCGGTAGCCGAGACCCCGGAGAAAATGCGCCTTGGGGGGCGCTATTCACTTTTTCCACAGCGCCGTTAATTAACGGCGCTGTGGTTTTAAGTACCCTTAATGACGCCGTTAAAAGGCGTATCGGCGGGCGTTAAGGGGTTAAGATAATATAACATTGATTTAGGCACATTTTAAACTTATGTTCCAAAAAATAATTTCTATAAAAAATCTTTTTGTAATTGAAGTTTTTCGCATTTAAATCAATAAAAAGTCACAACAATCTTAAAAAAAATCAACAAGAGGTGTACTTAAAGGTTCGTTTGGTCTAAAAAAGCACACTACATTACCCAGTTACAAAAGGAACATGATTTATATTTATCCTTAAAGGAAAGGTGGCCATACGCATTAGAGAATTGGTTCATGGTCGAAAAGTAACTAAAGGCATGATCGTCTCATGAACGGTCGGTACCCGTCACCAGACATTATCTGTTCACAGTCACATCCATTAAATGGGTGGTCTAAAACTATCATTGATTTAATCTTAAAATGTGTATCTATTTATTGTAATAATCTAATCACTATTCTGATTATACCGCTGTAAGGAATACAAACGAGAGAGAGCTGGGGGATACGGATATCCCCCCGTCGTCACCAATCTATGACAGAGCTTACACAGTCTCAGCTCTCTGGTGTCTCCCTTACCTCAGATCAGTCAGGGAAACTGCACCTAGGATAAGTAGTCACCGGAGAGGCTGCCCTGTCACGTACTGGTTATCGGGCACTCTGCATTGAGGGTGGTATATAATCACCAGTTCCAGGCAGGGAACATATATATAAACCTCTTATTCATCACTGCCACGATCCCCCAATAACACCAGAATGGTATGCTGCCACCAGTTCCTCGTTAGATATAAGCCCGGTCCGTTAAAAAGCTTATATAGGGTCAGAAACCAACTCCAGATAGCGTATAAGTACTAGCCGGATTCACAGACGTGGGAAATCGGGTTTCGAGACACAAGAGCAGCCCAAAATTATTGATATTTTTAATTGCCGAAGGGTGCATAGATACTACAAATATATACAGAGTATATAAAGATATTACAGCCGAAGTACAGGTAAAAGTAGGGTACAGGTTTGGGATAGCAGTTAGCTGTGTGGTCATGTTACCGTTTCTTATAACTTGTGGATGGAGGGAAGCTTGTAACAATTATGTGGGTACTATGGAATCTAATTGCGTGGGATAAAACAAAACTGAGACCAAAGCTGAGGCAAAACAAGTGTATTTAACAAATAAGTAATTAAACAAACAGAGATTTTCCTGCAATAGTAACGAAGTGCACAGCACAATATAGAAATAAACAGTGAACTGAATAGCGGGGTGTGACCGCTAATACACACAAGTCCAGCTATAATATGAAGTGAGAGTAAGTACGGCACTTAACTTAGGAGTCCAGCAATAATATGAGCAACAGTGTGCACAGCACGACTTAACGTAAAAGTCCAGCAATAATATGAGCAAGATTGCGCACAAGCACTTAACGTAGGAGTCCAGCAATAATATGAGCAAGATTGCGTACAGCACTTAACGTAGGAGTCCAGAATAATATGAGCAAGATTGCGCATAGCACTTAACGTAGAAGTCCAGCAATACACAGGTGGAGCATCAACCGGAGAAGGTTACTAGATGTACCTTTAGGGCTGAAAAGTCCCGCTCAATCCAGCACAGCAGTCCACAACAGAACAAAGTCCAAGAATTGATAATGATGTCAGAATCTCTTACTGACCACAACAGTTCCAGACATGAGCAGCTCCACACTCGAAGTCCGGACAATAAGTAACACTGGCAGGATCAGGAAGCCGCACAGAAGGCTGAAGGCAGCTGCAAGTGGAGAGGCAGAGCACAGAGTAACAAACAGCAGCCTCAGCAGCAGGAGCTCCAGAAGCAGACCAGGAGGAAGCTTAGAAGCCAGCAGCAAGGGAGGATCTCTTGAACCGGACTCAAATAGCAGGACAGACAGGAAGTTCCAGGACAGGACGAGGTACAGGACTCCATCTTGGACAAGGGCAGACAGGCTCAAAGGAAAATCGGAATCCTTACAGAAGCTCTCATATCCACAGGCACTTCTTAGTTTCTGGTCCGTCTCCACGTGTGACGTGATGCGGCTTCCATGGCAGAACAATGACAAAGGCTAAAGGTGTGTAGCTAGCTTTTAACCCTAGTTTGCCCCCTCCCATACTGGCCACCGCCCCTTGGTTGGACTGAATTCTTCTCCCTTGACCTCCTAGCTGAAAAAATTTCCAATATTAGAATGGGTCATAACGTCTAGTGGGAGTTCCAAACGGGACGACTGACGTCTCAATGGGTTTGTTGGTTCTGGACCAATAAGAAAAGCCCAAACTTGGGTCGGCTAAAAGGTTCTGGAGAGCCAGTCTCAATAGCTCGGTATTCTGGACAGCTAGAGAAATATGAGACACTGGGGTGTGTGCAGAGGTTCCCAGGGTTCTGGTGGTATATTGGACTTAACCCTGAGATTTATGGTACTCTCATAATTCATCTATAGATGTCAGTGACTGCTCGGCCTAGAGCTAATATGGATAGCTAATTGATCTTGGCCACCTTTCACAAAAGACAGCAGGTGATCCCAGCTCTGCAACTCCTCACCTTCATCAACACTTGGCCTCTAATTCTCTTCCCAAATGGCGAAGTTATGTTCTTTTGGGGAATTGTGTGCTTATCCCAAGGGTGGGGGCCACTTCAGGAGTGGAGGATGATCTCTGCACAATATATTGGGCCTGAATTAATAAATCTAAAATGGAGCATCCCTCGTCCCTCACAACCGCACTTTAAATTAGTCTCTGACATTCTCTCTCTCTAACTGCTTTATTTTTTTACCTACTTCCTGTTTGATGATGCTTCATTTGAGAATCCGCAGTGCATGCTGGGATATCAAATGAAACATCATCGGGGCAGAGACTGTGGTCACTGCTGCAGCCTCTGTCCTGTCCTGAAACGAAACATCATCAGATACATCTGTTTCAGGGGCTGGGCTGGTTCTTGCTCTACTGAGCATGCGTTGGTTGTCAATTCTGAAGTATGCTCAGCATGAGCCCTTGTCAATATGCTATATGACAAGTTGGGTTGGTCAACCTACAATTTATGTTGCAAGGAAGAGAATGTGTGCTTATTCCAACTGAGGGCCCTACTTGAAATAGCCCTTAAATGAGCGCCTCTACGTGAACCCAGATCTTAACTTTCTAGAAGTTGGGGCCGAAGCCGAGTCCCATAAAAAGAAGCCCCTGTCCTGAAGTGTGCAGTATGGAGCATGAAGTGGACACCCATGGGCCAATTCACATGAAGCTACGTCAGGAAATAAGGGATATCAAGGTGAGCTGCAAAGTATCAATGGAATTCTCGCTAGCGTTGTCCATCCTGTCCTATGGCTCGATGTGAAGAGAGGTTGGAGCAGGAAAGCTGCTTCCCATGTACTCCACCACACTGTGTCCACAGCCAGCCCATCAGTGGAACACGTGCCAGAATGTGGACCTGTGGTGGAAGGGGACATACAGTTGTGCTCAAAAGTTTACATACCACAGCAGAATTTATGCTTTCTTGGCCTTTTTTCAGAGAATATGAATGATAACACCAAAACTTTTTCTCCATCATGGTTATGGTTGGGTGAAGCCATTTATTGTCAAACTACTGTGTTTTCTCTTTTTAAATCATAAAGACAACCCAAAACATTCAAAAGATTCTGATCTGATCTGATTCAACCAAAGAAGTTATGTTTCAGATAATTCTTTGTGTTTAGATAGACTTGTATTTTAGGTTTATTAATCTAAATTTTCATTCTAGCAGTGTTGTAGATGTACAGGTCTACATATTTACAGACTAATACATTTGGGGAGTAGGAGAGCGGTGGCTATTTGCAATGAATGATTGCTTTAGAGAGTTACAAACATTCTACATATTTATGGAGTATCAGATGAATTATAGTACAGAGACCCCATGCATTATTGTTTATCATTTTTCTCTAGAAGCAATTGCTTCTGTCGTGAAAGCAGCTCTGTAATGACGTCTTTACATACCTAGTGTATGATTTAATTATAGCAATTGTATATTTTTTCTTTCGATGTTCACTGCATCTATACAGCTTTTCTATGAAGAATTGCATTATTGATTTATGTGTCTATTTATTTTAGCTCAAAGAACAGAATTTATATGAAAACAAAAATAAATTATTTTAAAGGCAAATGTTAATTTAGTGTCTATTTTTATTGTTTGACAAAACAATTATATCAAGAAAAGGAAGAAATATATTGTATATTTTATATTTTAAAGTATACCAAATTAATAATAATGATCACTACTAGGACTGAGATTACAGTATATGAGCTGAATTCAAGCCTTATCACATTTATATTCATTAGCAGTAACGTCTTGGCTTATTTTTTATTTAAAAATAATGCAGATTCTGCAATTACTATGTTTCCAATTTTAGTAATGTGGTGTATGTGTTAAGTTTATGTACGGTGCATTGTACATACTGTGTAAGCATACCGCCCAGCATTTGAATGACTGAAATCGAAAGGGTATGAGTCTGGTGCAAGTGGTAAAAAAAAATTAGCCATTGTCACCATTTTCCGATACCTGTAGCGTCTCCATTTTTTAGGATCTGGGGCTGTTTGATGGTTTATTTTTGCGCCCTGAGCTGATATTCTTATTGATACCATTTTGGGGTTTGATACAATGTTTTGATCATCTGTTATGCTTTTATTGCAGCGTTGCATTGGCCAAAAAAGTATTCTGTCTTTTACATTTTTCTTCGTCACGCCTTTTACCGATCGGATTAATTTACTTGACGTACATATACATCATCGGTTGTGATGTGGTTAAACAAAACATTATATTTTAAAAACGTAAAACCTTCTGTAGAGCTTTTTTCACTTTTCATGCTAGTTTATCAGTTATATAATGAAGATTACATCAAAAATTGAGAGGCAATAAAAAATTAGTTTAAAGGGGTTTTTGCTTTTAGAATTCTTAACACCATTGGCGTGCCAATGTTAAAAATAATAGAAACAGCGATATCATCCTAACCAGGTCCAGTTTTGTGACTCCAAAAAGCCACTGAGTTTTATGATTGGTTGCAGTGCTGTTTATATAATGTAAGCGCTGCAGCTGTTAACTACCAGAGCAGCAGTGGAGATGCATCACTGGACCCAAGGAGGTGAAGTAACAGCTCTTATTTTTAACACAGTCCACGACGGCATGCAGAATGCTGAGATATTTCCAGTTCAATAAGATACAAGTTCATCAAGTAGTAACTAATAAAAAGTTAATTTGAAGTGTAATAACCAATAAGAACTGAACTCCACTTAAACATTTTTTTCAACTATTTATTTATTGAGTTTTAAAGACATCAGTATAGCAGTAAACTAAATATTCTCTAAATCAGGACCAACTTAGAATCAACTGGAAACCCGTGGTAATCAACATTTGTCACTTGAGGACACATATCTCTCTTATGGCCACTGTAGGATAAATGTGGTATTACATAAAGTCTAAAGATTAACAGGAATAAAATTCATGTTGAAATGACAGAAATTCACTGGACCTGCGATTTCGAACAATTTGCAATTCGCCTCACCCCACCCTTTTACACAATGCAGAATATTGTCTCAGCCAGGCTCATATGACCATGGGCACGGCCGGTCAGGCTTCTCTACGATGCCTTGCAGCTATCACATCAACTTATTAAAAAAAGACTATTCTTAGTCTGTATAAAGGCAGAGGCAGGGAATGCAGCAGCCATTTTAGGATGACTTTGGACTGTGTTATGACATGACAGTTTACAATTTTGCAATAGAGTTAGAGAATGAAAA
>JARQOD010000006.1:54996966-55044185 GCA_033576555.1 Oophaga sylvatica
CCATCATTACTTTAAGAAATGAAGGTCAGTCAGTCCGAAAAATTGGGAAAATTTTGAAAGTGTCCCCAAGTGCAGTTGCAAAAACCATCAAGCGCTGCAAAGAAACTGGATCACATGAGGACCGCCCCAGGAAAGAAAGACCAAGAGTCACCTCTGCTTCTGTATATTTTACACATTGAATTGTTTAATAAAGTGATTATTTATTCTATCCACCTGATTGCTCTTTTTTCTCCTTATTCACATGTTGTCATTGAGCGGGTGTTTCTGTTTCCTGGTGTGGGACTATTGGAACTTTGCCAAAAGGTATTGTTTTTGCTACTGGGGTTTGTTGCTCATAACAACTGTTAAGAGGAGACTTTGTATAGCAGGCCTTCATGGTAAAATAGCTGCTAGGAAACCGCTGCTATGGACAGGCTACAAGCAGAAGAGACTTGTTTGGGCTAAAGAACTCGAGGAATGGACATTAGACCAGTGAAAATCTGTGCTTTGGTCTGATGAGTCCAAATTTGAGATTTTTGGTTCAAACCCCATTTATAAGGCAAGAAATCACACTTATTAAACCTGACAGGGTACACCTGTGAAATGAAAACAATTTCCGGTGACTAGTACCTCTTGAAGCTCATCAAGAGAATGGCAAGAGTGTGCAAAGCAGTAATTAAAGCAAAAGGTGGCTACTTTAAAGAACCTAGAATATAAGACATATTTTCAGTTGTTTCACACTTTTTTGTTAAGTATATAATTCCACATGTGTTATTTCATAGTTTTGATGCCTTCAGTGTGAATGTACAATTTTCAGTCATGAAAATACAGAAAAATCATGGAATGAGAAGGTGTGTCTAAACTTTTGGTCTGTACTGTATGTCTCCATAATTCTTCAGGCTTTATTTCATCCATATTCAGTGCTATAAATCGGTTATGCAGACTACCAAAAAATTTCAGGTATTTTGAGAAAATCAAAGATGGAAACAACCTGTAGTCTTTTCTATTTGCGCAGCTTGACTGCTATTTGCTGTCAAAAGTTATTGATCAGTTCCACAGTCAGCTCCTGGCCTTGTTTTCACGGTAATGATCACCGACCTCCATTTTTGACTAACACATATGTAGTCAATCTGAATTTTATAGGCCCCATTCAGAGATGTCCATGTGTAAAGTCTTCATTTGTGATTTTGGAAGAAGGTGTTCAAGATAGACAGTTGATTTGTCCTACAAAAGTTAAGGAATCTTCCTCCAGCCTGGTTTTTTCACTATGTCCAACGTTTCCAACCATGTTTGCCACTGCCCACTTAGGCATTCAAGTCTCCCATAGTAATTAGTAAGTCTTGTTTTAGCATTTTGTTGGGTTTTTCTTGAACTTGGTTGTAGAATAGTTCAAGGTCCTTCTCCTTGGCTTCTGTTGTAGGTGAGTAAAGTTGTATAACATGAACTGGTGCTCCTTGTAGTAGTATTGAGTTAACTCTATCACTGACTGCATTGTATTTTAGGCCATGCCGGCTAATTTTCAATTGAGAATAAAAGCTACACCATTTCTTCTTTGGCTATCATTGCCAGAATAGTAGACCAAATGTTCGTTTGACTGGAAATGTTTGGATTGAGTCCACCTTGGTTCGCTAATTCCAAGTAAATCTACTCCTGTTCCGTCCATTTCGGCTTTGATGATGTCAAGTTTTATCGGTTCATGGTTCATACATTCCAAGTTCCAAACTTTATGATATCTCTACAGCTTTTGATCTTCCCTTTGAACCAAGCGATATTTTCAGCTTTGTTCCTGGCCCATCATGAGCATTGGTCATACTCAGGTTGATCATCGGCTCTTCACCAGTAGCTTGTTGAGTGCCTTCCGACCTAGGGGTGCATCTTGCAGCACTATGTCGAGTTCCATTAGTTGTACTCTCCAACAAGTTTTTTTAGAAAGAATATAAAAATATACTGTAGGGTTTCTACTCACTTGGCTGCAGACGAGTTAGGGCCCCGTCACACATAGCGACACACCAGCGATCCCGACAACGATATGCACTTGTCAGGATCGCTGGTGTGTTGCTACATGATCGCTGGTGAGCTGCCAAACAGGCTGCTCAGGCAGCGATCAGCACAGCGACACTGCAGGTAACGTCGCTTAGTTATCCGCAGTGTATGTTGGATACCAGCCTGCTGATGCAGGGAGCTGGTAACCAAGGTACACATCGGGTTTCCAGTCGCCGCCCGGCGCCTGGAAACCCGATGTGTACCTTGGTTACCAGGTGATTGCTGGTCTCCTGCCTGCCACACGCAGCGATGCGTGCTGGCTAGCGGGAGACCAACGATCAAAAAAATGTCCTGGCCTTTGGACAGCGATCAGCGATACCCAGCAGGGGGGCCGGTCGCTGATCAGTGTCACACACAGCGATATTGCTGGGGAGATCGCTGTTGCGTCAAAAAACTAGTATCTCAGCAGCGATCTCGCTAGCGAGATCGCTGTGTGTGACGGTGGCTTTAGGCACAGGAAACTGTTTCACTAAAATGTCCAAGCTGGTTTATTTAAGACTTCATAAACAGCTCAGCACATGCAAACTAAAAGACAGCCTTTTCTGGCACAGAGTGAAAAAAACTATGTAAATAGTCATACAGTATTGTGGTTTCACCCACTGAGGTCAGTGTCCTTTAACAAACACACTAGAGGTCTCCACAGCTCCATCCGAAGACACTGAATGAGAAAACTGGTCTCCATTTTATCTGCCACACCAACACAGCACCTGGTACCAAGTGCTGGCTTTTTGGATGAATACATACTTATCATATTTCTTATCATACTGGGAAGGAGGTTGATTTTTTTTTAAATAGATTAAACATTAAACTACATGTCTGTTTCTGCATATCTGTTTTATCAGTCCAATTTAACAACCGTAAATGCCACACCTACACTGCAGCATGCTGCCACATTTTACTTTCTGTTCGTGTATCTGCTTAGGCTAGTTTCACATTTCCGGCGGGCGCCTTACGGCGCCCCGGCATTTTGCCGCAGCGCCGCATGTGAAAACCTTTCACACTTCCGGCGGCCAAAATGCGTTTTTTTGCCGGATGGTTTCTGATGCTTGGAGAGATAAGAAACCATCCGGCAAAAACAAAAAACGTTACATGCAGCGTTTTTTCTGGACGCCGCAATGTACATTTGCGCCGCATCCGGACAAAACCGCATGCAACACATTGACATGCGGCGCCATCCGGCGCTAATGCATGTCAATGTGAAAAAAGCCGCATGCGGCGCATCAGATTTTCTGATGTGGCGCTGCGGCAAAATGCCGGGGGCGCCGCCAGGCGCCCGCCGGAAATGTGAAAGAGGCCTTACCTAGCACTATATAATCTGGGTTGAAAGGATAATAAAAAGTTAATTATAGTGTTTTACACAATACATGGAAAACAACCACAGGAGAAGCCTAGGTGAAACGTTCAGAACGTCAGGCAGCTATGCATTCGACACCAGTAGTCTCACCTTATACTATATATTTTGTTTTGATTTTTCTTGTACTATTTTAGGGCTATAGCGACATCTGATGAATATGCTTTAGGAGGATTGAAGAGTTCTGCATTTCAGTTATATTCATAATATTATGATTCTGAGTATGGTTTCTGTTTCCATTAAGTGAATTTCTTTCATGTTCACTCTTTTTTAATTTTTAATTTTGATTTAATTAATAAATTGTATTAATTTATATTTTTTCTTGACTTATTTGATGTGAGTCCATTTGCATTGTATCCACAGGAATGGAAAAAACAATTGGAGTAGTACAGCTTTATACTTTAAAAGGAACCTGTCACCTGGTTTTGCCCATATAAAGTACAGCCATCACCATTGGGGCCTCATTTACAGCATACTGGAATGCAGATCCCGAAAAGACCTTTATTAAACTCACAGACTGCGTGGTCCAATGGATGTGTGGCTTTGGTCTTGAACCGGCGCCTCGTCTCTTGGAACGATCGCCGTTCTCCTTCCCTGCATAATGTGGATAACATCTCACAAGTCATGCACACAGTGTATCCATCATGCTCCTGCGCAGGTGCACTTCTCTCTGCCCTGCCAAGGGCAGAGGAAAATATTGTAGTGTGAATGCACTGGGAAAGGCCAAAGAGTGTCGATGACCAAGACGAAAAGCCGGCGCATGAGCACTATAGTACTTTGTTCTGCCCTCAACAGGGAAGAAAGAAATGTGTCTGTGCAGGAGCATGACAGGGACACTATGTGGATGACAAAGTATGCATCATCCACATGAAGCAGGGACAGGAGACCGCAAACGTAAGACGAGTAAGTTGAGACCTGATCAAGACCAGAGATGCCCGTCGAATGAGTCTGTACCATCTGTGACTAGAATAAAAAGTATTTTTTGCAATCTGCAGACTGGATAGGGGACTTTTTTCCTTGTATTCCCGTTTACTGTAAAAGAGGCCCTATTGGTGGTGGGCATACTTTATATGGAGAGTGTAGTAGTATTCTTTTGCTGTATTATTTTTTATGGGAGAATGTGATGAAGGCAAATGTTAATTAATAGTTTTTAGTAAAGTATAACAATGTGTACATACAGATAATTTGGGTTTTAGGTGTTTTCATTATTTTGAGGGACTTAGTCTTTCCTATATAACTTTAAACACATAACTAAAGAAGCACTCCCATCAAAGTTTTTATCCTCCTATTATATTGCAATCATCATATTATATAGCACTGTGTACTTACAACTGATCATTTTGCCTTTCTACCTAGCTAATTTTTCTCTTTTCTCTGCTCTCTGTAGAAAGATGAAGTCTCTTGTCCTTGCACAAATCATTCCTCTCTAAAATTCCTGGCCCAACTGCTCCACTCCTCCCCGCCATAAACCTTTGCAGTAACTTATGTCTTGTGCAGAGAAAATTGACCTTCTGTTTCTAAATAGACCTTAGAAGGATTCAGCTAGTCAGTTTTTAATCACGTGATGCCATAGACCTAAAGGAAAACAGAAGAATTGATATAATATAATTAAAAAATTAAGAGAATAAAAAATTTTAAGTGAGTGCTTCTTTAAGAAAACACTAAAAAAAGCACAAACCAAAAACAAAAGAAAGAAAAAATACCACTAAAATCTTCAAACTGCTTGTTTATTTTTCTGTTAGTTCAAAAATAATACAAAAAAGTGTAACATTGCAAAAACTGCATCAGTTTCCATTTGTGAGTCTGCCCATTCTACACTGCAAATTTAAAGTGACTTATCACAGTCAGAAGTTAAAACGAACACATTTTCATTGTGCCATTCTCGTATGCTGCCAGTTAAGACTGCTAGATAAAATCTGCAATAACCATGGAATAAAACCCCCAGAGCAGCCATCATCACATAACATACTTTGCTCTTTCAGGTTACTGAAAACCATCCCGGAACATATAAATTGAAATATATAAATGTGATGATGACTCAAATCTCAAACAATTATGCAAGAAGTTTAAATTCGGCTGATGATATCACAAAAATTCTTTATACTTTAAAGTGATGATAGAATATCCCTCAAAGACTCAGATCCATGAAGTACAAATGCAAATAAATACTTCACATGGCTATAAATTAGGATTGTTTACTAAGAAGTGCGTATGAGCAGAAATCTGTGCAGACAATGACTATTAATTGTTGTGGCTTGGACTTGTACAGTTAATCAAAAAGATTTGAGTTACTGCTGTACATTACTCAGATTTATCGACTCTCCCATAAAAGTTGAGGGACTTTGGAAAGGTAACGCCTCCTGAGCCAATGCAAGAATTGGGGTAGTCCAATTTGGGAATTTTGTCTAAGTAGCGTTTTTTTTTCAAGAGGCTGTCCACTTCTAGACAACCCCTACTCAATCCATATTTTCGCCCCTTATAAAATAATAACACTTTCACTCACTTCCCATGCTGGCACTGTTCCAGCAGTGTTGGCACTCATGTTCCCGTGGCTCAGATGAGGTTGTTTCGACATGTGAGCCTGTGCCCAATCAACACTGGTGTCACTGTCTCTGTTTTTGGACATGTAAGTAATCAAGAGGAAGTCAGAGAGCAGCTGCAGATCTGACTTCCTCTTGATTACTTATTTGTCTGAAGGTGGGGATAATGAAGCTAGCGCTGAATGGACACAGGGCTCGCCTGACATAGTAACATCACGTGAGTCCCGGGAGAGCCAGTGACAAAACCACTGGAATGACATCAGCATGGGAGGTGAGTATAAGTGTCATTTTTTTTACTGGGGGGAAACATTATAATTGAGAAGGGGATGTCGTAGTAGTGGACAGCCTCTTTAAAATCTGTACTTAAGAGAAACCCCTTCTGACACACTGTATGTATAATAGATTCTGTATATAGTGTTTGTGTGTGCATCCTGATTATGACATGGATTTTTTGGAAATTTTATTACAAATAAAAGTATTATGGACAAAAGAAAAAAATGTGAATGTATTTAGTCAGACATAGAATCTAGAGATACCAAATTGTATGTGGGTAATCATAAAACACCATAAAATAAGCAGCAAACTGTAAAAATGCCTGCACACCATCATGCTTGACTGAGTGAATGAATGGAGGGCAATAAAGTCATGTGAAAATATATCTTAATGACACATTATAAAGAGAAGACGCTCTCATTACATAATCTACCCGGCATGTGCCCAGACGTAGACTGGATTGCATCACCATGCCTGGCAGGTCACACATGTGATCAATAATCTGCCATCTGCTCTTCAGCCAGGGATGACTGTTTATGTCCTTCTCTTACGCCATCCATTGCATCAAACAGCACTGTAAAATTTCAAAGGCTGACTGCAGCCAAAAGCATTCAGAAATGTTCTTACAGAAAAAATGGTGACATAAATAGAAAGCAAAGGATATGAAACAATTAAAAAAATAAAAAAAATTCAATAAAGAAACCCTATGGTCGAAATTCTCCCTGCAGACTCTCGCTTCTAGTCATCTACTTGATGCCAAGAGCTGTGAACAATCAGTGTTCAGAATACAGTGAGATTGGTGGCTGATTGACAGCAGTGCATGAGTGCTGAGCTGGCTGACAGTCAGTGCCGGGCTTACAACCACCACTCTTAGGGCTGTGAGCGGTGACTGCATTTGCTCTGGCCTTGCCTGTATGACTGAAAGCTGGAGGCTCCTGAGAGTAGTAAAATTCATTTTCTCTGGGTGTTGCACTTTCAGTACTCCAGTCACCTTCATAACGCTGCGGATCAAACACTGCGCACAGATATGCAAATGTGAAACTAGCTTTAGAAGGTTAATGTCCCATTGCATCTGGTGTAGAAGTCCCACAGCATTTCAGAAAAAGAACATCATACCAACAGTAAAATATGGTGGTGGTAACGTGATGGTCTCAGGCTGTTTTGCTGCTTCAGGACCTGAAAGACTTGCTGTGGTAAATGGAACCATGAATTCTGCTGTCTACTAAAAAAACCTGAAGAAAAATGTCCAGCCATGAAGCTGAAGCACACTTGGGTTATGCAGCAGGACAATGATCCAAAACACACTAGCATGTCCACCTCTGAATGGCTTAAGAAAAACAAAATTAAGACATGGAGTGGCCTAGTCATATTCCTTACCTTAGTCCGATTGAGATGCTGTGGCATGACCCTAAAAATGCCCGGTAACCCTCCAATGTGGCTGAATTACAACAATTCTGCAAAGATGAGTAGGTCAAATTTCATCCAGAGCATTGTAAAAGACTCATTGCCAGTTATCGCAAATGCTTGATTCCAGTTATTACTGCTAAGGTTAGCCCAAGCAGTTATTAGGTTTAGGGGGCAATCACTTTTCATACAGGACCCTGTAGGTTTGTATTTTTCCCTTAATAATAAAGATTTTCATTTAAAAACTGCATTTTATGTTTACTTGTATTACAATTGTGCTCAAAAGTTTACATACCCCGGCAGAATTTCTGCTTTCTTGACCTTTTTTCAGAGACTATGAATGATAACAAAAAACTTTTTCTCCACTCATGGTTAGTTGTTGGGTGAAGCCATATGTTGACAAACTACTGTGTTTTCTCTTTTTAAATCATAATAACAACCCAAAACATCCAAATCACCCTGATCAAAAGTTCATATACCCCATTTCTTAATTCCGTGTATTGCCCCCCTCTAACATCAATGACAGCATGAAGTCTTTTGTGGTGTTTTGTGGTAGTTGTGGATGAGGTTCTTTATTTTCTCAGATGGTAAAGTTGCCCACTAGGTGCTTGAGTTACGGCTTCACCATGTTATTTGCAGGCCACCTGTTGTTCTACAGACCCAAACTTAGATGACCACTAAGATGACTCGGGTTGTCCAGGTCTAAAATTATCCTTCTTCACCTGTATGATAGTCTCACAAATCCATAGACTAGTTCAGTGTACATTTTATCTATCTATGCAATTGGCAAGACCTCCCATGAAGTCCTGTGTATTTCTAAAGTCCCCTGACATATTGTATATTTCATTGTAATTACTTTCTTTGGGGTTCCAGAAAAATCTCACACTTAATATAATCACTAATTTATCCTCATAGGGAAGCTTTAACATTTAACAAATTCTTTAGGTTCACCGGGGCAGTTCCTCTCTAATGGGTTTTCCAGTTTATGCTTCATAACTGAGTATTTTTCAATGTGATCAGAGTGGAGAAATTAAAGAGAGGGTGATATCTGATGTGAGCAGTTGAACATTTATATGCCAACCTCTAGTAAATGAGTGTAAATGTTTCTACTTCTAAAATCATAGTTGAAACGTTAATTACTGTAGTAGAGGCATGCAAAAAAAAATATTTTTTTTTACTTTTTTTGACAATATTAATACACTTTCACTATACAACTCTTCGAACAATAGTTTGAAAATCTCTTGTCAAGAACATCTTTCCCTGGCTGGCAAGATGCAATTTGATTCTTGTGGCATTTTTGAGTTTGCTCCAAGTGTGTTCTATGAATCCAACTCTGCTTCTCTGGGTGCAATTCAGCTCTTTTATGTTTCTGTTTTAGTCTGTTTCCATTGCACATGACCATATCTGGCTCATTCAGCAAAGAAAATGTTAATTCTTCAATGTTCTGATTTTTTTTGCTTTGCAGCCATTTCTCAAGAGCTTCTCCTCAAGGTCTTCTATATAACCCAGCTAGTCCCATCATATCAATCTTTGATTGTTTGTACACAGTTCACAGAACAGTATCCATGTTTAGTACTGTGAACCTTTCCTCGTAAGACTTTGTTTCTGGTACTTGTACTATCTGGTCCCTAGTTATTACTGACATTGTTTCTGCCTTGTACTCTAGTTGCTGATATGCTCTCCTGAGGATGAACGTAGCTCCATCCTAGACAACCTTCCACATTCCTGAGCCACATTTATGTGCTGTGACATTTTTCAGCTTCTTGACATGTTCCTGGTATCATTTATCCTGGTTCCCTCTAAGGCATGCTATTGGTTCATGCTCCCAGCATCTCCTGGTTCTGTAGGCCTGCTAGTCAATGTTCCTAATATCTTCTAGTTGCATTAGAGACCTGCTCTTTGTATGTCCTGTTCTCATCCTGATGTGCTACTGGATTCTGCCTCTGGTATCTTCTGGGTCCTTTGAATCCTGGTTCTGACCTATTCTTGGTATCTATTAGTTACATTTGAGACGTGCTTCTGATATCTCCTGGTTCTCGTCCTGACCTGTTCCTTAGCAGTGCCTCTGGTACCTTTAGGTTTTGTTTCAAGCTCTGGGTTCTGATCCTGACTTGCTTCTTGACACTGCTTGTGCTGAAACCTTAGGTTTGCTCCTAGATTCTCATGGCTTCCACTCTGACCTGCTTTTGATTTCTCATTGTTCTATTTGAGGTCTTCACCTGGGTCTACTTGTCCCCATCCTGACCTGCTACTGGATAGTGATACTGGTTTCTCTTGAGTCTATTTGAGGTCTGTTCCTGTATGTCCTTGTTCTCACCTTGAACTGCTCCTGTGATGCTGTTATTGGTTCATATCCTTGCCTATTCCCACACCCTGCACTTGGCATCTCTAAGTTCTCACTCTGGTCTGCCCACGTTGCTGCTCCTCGTTCTATCTGGCCATTCTTTGTCCATTCTCCAGTTCTGTTTTCTCTCACCTTCCTGTATTGCCATTGACATCTTGCCTTTGTTATCATTTTCAGACAGAAGAAATAGCAATATAACAGTTATACTTATTAGCTGACATCCAACTAAAATACATTAGTAAGGAATTGATAAGAAATGTTGATGTTTTGCTGTGCTGCCCCAGCCATAGCTGGATAATCTGCTTAAAAGAATCTGCAGTACTCGCATTCATTATTCTCAGTTTAGGTCTCCTTCAATACCTGTTTTTATATACTATATTGTCGATACTGTGTCTGCCTCTCCAGTGTTTCAGAGTTTTTTATATCTTTACACATTTGTCTATATTATATGCACATTTAATACCTGTTTTTAATTGATTCATGGGCTCTCATCTACTACAGTGACCCAATGTAACCAATTTCCTTGCTAAATAAAGGTTTTTTACTTGATACCTTTTTGCCCTGACTATTTTATAACCACATATTTGGTGTTCTCTCTTTTGGTTTGTTGCACAGTGTTTAGGATGCCTTTACTGCCATCATTTTAATATGTTTTTAATGAATCTGTAGCAATAAT
Organism: Oophaga sylvatica; assembly: GCA_033576555.1. NCBI lineage: Eukaryota > Metazoa > Chordata > Amphibia > Anura > Dendrobatidae > Oophaga > Oophaga sylvatica. The sequence continues at coordinate 55,007,577 of JARQOD010000006.1, forward strand.
TTCCCACTTTTCTTTTCTCTGTGTACCTTGCCCCCAAGGCTGCTACCTCATATCCTGTTCCTGAGTAGACCGGGTTTGCACTAAGCGATCGGCACATCTCCACAGATTTGTATTCAGTGGAGGTAGATAATTCAATTGAGACTGGATTTACTTAAGCCAGTCTTAATTAGGCATGTGCAGCAATACGATGCACCAAATTAATTAAGAGGTGCACACTACTTAATTACGGTAATTTGTTGCCTCTTATCAGTTTCATGCGCCTCTGTGTGCCTGACCGGAAATGTAACTATTCAATGACCAAGTGTAACCTATTGTGGCGGAGCTGCTGAAATGCGTGTAAACAACGAAAGTTGCAAATTTTTTGCTCAACTTGACATTGCTGAAAAATTTTGCAATTTTTCAAAGTGGTTTACGCCTTTTCTGGCTTAAATATGTCCATGAATTGGGACCTAAGGGTATTTTCACACACACAGCAGATTTGGTGAAGAATGTGATGCATCTTATCTGCATCAAAAGTATTGCCTTAAGATTTTGTTGAAGTTTGCAATGCAAGACGGGAAAATTTGCAATGAATTTTGCACAAAGAATTGACACACTGCAGATTATAAAATCGACACCGCCTATGAATTATAGCTTAAAAATTTCTAGCAACATTTAGAAAGGATGACTATAAATGACATCTATTTAGCCAGTTCTGTATTGCCGTATGGATTTTCTGCATGCAAATATGCAACGTGTGAACATATCCTAAATATTTCTAGCGAAAGACCTCTAGCATAGAAAACCATTGCAGAAACTGTAAGTCATTACATAAAAAATAACATTAATTTGCTAAGCCTGGAATACCCCTTTAAGAACAGATGACAACCTAATCTGAAATATGGAAAGTGTATCCATTAGCGATGCCAGATATTGTTTTCCTTAAATCTCAAGATATGATTTAGAATGGTTCAGAGCATGATATCGTTAGGTTTTGTGGTCGGTTTTGTTTATATTTCACGTGGGCTGATGAAGGAATAGCACCCCTTGACCAGTACAACTACTTGGCCTTACATCTGGAGTTACCGAGTCAGATAAGGAAAGTCATACATGAAGGATATTATTTTCCTGTGTGATGAGGGTGGTCACATTCATTCTAATTATGATACCAACACCTCATTTACACCGGTATAAAACTTTGCTTATAAATTGATTTGAAGTTCTTGGAGATTTCGTGTTCTCCAGCCAATGAAAACTATTTTAATTCCAAGCCTTGAGGGAATCATTTGGATGTTAACAAATACAATTTTAGATGGTAACAGCTCAGCCAAATACCTCCCAGTAGGTTAACCTTTGATTTTGTGTGAATTTAAAAGCTCCACGCACAGGGAAGAATATATCAAGATGTACCGTCTTAAAATACTTTTCTCCACTATGTCAGAATAGGATGTGCCTTCTTTATGCTAAGAAGTTTCTGCATTGTACAAGCTTCCTCGCCCCACCCAACCTTCTATTATAGAATCGCCTTGACACAGTGCCCAAGTTTCAACATTTTTAATAAAAACAAAATAGAAAACTCATCACTAACAGAGTAGTGATGTTTTCCCTTTCGTCCCATCTTGCCAAAACTAACAAAGAAAAAATGTCATTCTGGATTTTTTCCAAAAAGACGGAAATTGAATGGCTTTTTTTTCTTGGTTCTTGACTAGTAGCATTGTATGCAGACTTCAAATTATTTTGATGGATCAGGAATAAGGATAAGTTGTCTAAGACTTAGATTTTTACATTTACTGTCATGCATTTTGGCTATGATCCAAAAATACCACACACACAAATACCGTGTAGAATATGATTTTGCTATAGCTGTTCATGAACACAGATATATCATTTTTTTAAAGGGAATTTGCACCCTAAACTATTTATTTGTGCATGTATTCCTTTCAAATACACATCCAGCAATACCTTTACATGGCTAGTCTGTTCCTCTGATACTGAGAAATCAGCTTTTGAAACGCCATACAATTGAGGCTGTTGTAGGTCCAAAGTCTTTGACACTCCCGCTCTATTCCTTATCTAGCATCGCCTCATCCTGTTTGATTGACATCTCTTTTCCCTAAAGACACAGAGCACTGACTGTAAGTCTAGTAGAAGCAGAAGGAAAATGTGTCACTGGGTGGAGAAAAGAGTCCATGAAGCACAGGCTTCAGATCTACCCTAGTCCTTAAGCCTCATTTGCATATTGATTCAAATATTGATATCTCAGCATCAGAAAAATGGCCTGGCCATGTAAAACTATTACTGAACTTGTCTTTTAAAGAGATACATGAGCATATAAATAGTTTTGGAGGTGAAATCCTGTTGACTGATTCCACAATTCATCAAATACATTTTTTTAAGTATTTTTTTATATATTGTCTATCTGTTTCCTTTGCTGGACTTTCCACCACTTTCATTTAAATAGCATATGATGATTGATGTATTAAGTGCAAATTTAAAGATTTTTTTCTCACTCTTTGTCTTCATTGAACAATCATTGAATAGGTAAATGTTGCACATTAGGCTTCAAGTGCACAAAGAAAAAAGTAGACAGATTTTGTATTATGTTAGGGTACTGAACTACCACTGCGCTAAATTTTTTGCGGCATTTCAAACAGTCTCAATTGATGAATTAGCCAAAAACAAATGGAAAATGAAAACCAAACTTACATTGTCGAGTAAGCTTGAAAAATTAAAGGGAACCTGTCAGCAGGATTGTGCTGAGTAACCTAAAGACAGTGTCAGATTGGCAACGTTACACTGATTAAAATGATACCTTGGTTGATGAAATCCTTCTTCTTGTTGTTGTTTAATCTTTATTTGTGATTTTCAGTTAATGAGATTCTCGTGCTCCGGGGCGGCCTGTGGGGGTCTTCATGTGGTGCTCTGCTTAGCTATTCAAACTGATGGCTTATGACAGGTCACTAATCCCTCAGTGACCTGCCCCCTAGTTTACATAATGAATATTATATGTTTTGAAAAAAAAAAATTCACATTCAGAAGGCAGGAGGTGGCGTCTGCGCTGCAGCAAAATCAAACCTCTAATATTCATGTAATTATTTTATTTGGTGATATAAATTTATTCAGGGAAAAAAAAGTTCTCTCTCAAAATGGAGCCAGCCCAGCCTGCACAGAATCATCTATTGTCAATCTGATAGATGCTACTGCACAGGCACAACCGGCGCCATTTTGCTAGGGAAAAAAAAATATACCCAACGGACGTGGGCTTAGGGATCCATCTCACAAGGTGAGACCATAACATGAGGTCTACTTGATGCTGATCAAATATATATATAAAGGACTGATGCTCAGAGGACTGGATGGCTGGCTGCAGTGGCAGAACAAGTGAGTGGTGAGGTGAGTACTTTTTTGTTTACTGGCCTTTTCAATTCAGCAAAATGATGGCTGACTATTGGTTTGCACCTAGTTCACATTAGTCTGGATGTGCCAGTCAGGTTTTTTTGTCTATTGAATGTTAGCTTGCTGACCGAGCACTCCGCCCCCACCAGGTGGTGATTTTAATTACACCAGGTCCCTACTTTACCCATAAATGCAGGCATTACTGACAGAGGTGCATATTCACCCAGAAATTCAGATATCAGCCTAATAGAGGTATGTTCACATTAGGTCAGGGACTCACCAGTATTGAGACCACCTTGACGATGGTTGGTGGGCTTTAAAATGTTTGGCCAAATGTTTATACTAAGCGTCTCAAATTTTTCCTTATATTCCAAAGCCATATTGCTATTCTAAATTTCATGTATTCCATATTGTCATGCTTTAGTATGCTTGAGTGCAGCCTTTTTTTGTATGTTTTACATGGGGGTAGCTTCCCTTGGTTTGCACCTAGTTCACATTAGTCTGGATGTGCCAGTCAGGTTTTTTTGTCTATTGAATGTTAGCTTGCTGACCGAGCACTCCGCCCCCACCAGGTGGTGATTTTAATTACACCAGGTCCCTACTTTACCCATAAATGCAGGCATTGCTGACAGAGGTGCATATTCACCCAGAAATTCAGATATCAGCCTAATAGAGGTATGTTCACATTAGGTCAGGGACTCACCAGTATTGAGACCACCTTGACGATGGTTGGTGGGCTTTAAAATGTTTGGCCAAATGTTTATACTAAGCGTCTCAAATTTTTCCTTATATTCCAAAGCCATATTGCTATTCTAAATTTCATGTATTCCATATTGTCATGCTTTAGTATGCTTGAGTGCAGCCTTTTTTTGTATGTTTTACATGGGGGTAGCTTCCCTTGGTTTGCACCTAGTTCACATTAGTCTGGATGTGCCAGTCAGGTTTTTTTGTCTATTGAATGTTAGCTTGCTGACCGAGCACTCCGCCCCCACCAGGTGGTGATTTTAATTACACCAGGTCCCTACTTTACCCATAAATGCAGGCATTGCTGACAGAGGTGCATATTCACCCAGAAATTCAGATATCAGCCTAATAGAGGTATGTTCACATTAGGTCAGGGACTCACCAGTATTGAGACCACCTTGACGATGGTTGGTGGGCTTTAAAATGTTTGGCCAAATGTTTATACTAAGCGTCTCAAATTTTTCCTTATATTCCAAAGCCATATTGCTATTCTAAATTTCATGTATTCCACATTGTCATGCTTTAGTATGCTTGAGTGCAGCCTTTTTTTGTATGTTTTACATGGGGTAGCTTCCCTTGGTTTGCACCTAGTTCACATTAGTCTGGATGTGCCAGTCAGGTTTTTTTGTCTATGCTTGCAGCAGATCATAACAGCCGAAAGGTTAGCTCCAACGTACCATATTTTATGTTTTATAAGACGCCCCAGACAATGAAATGAATCACAAATTTTAAGGAGAAAAATAGGAAAAAAAAATTTCAGAAAATGGTGGTGCATTTTATAGTCCACTTTTAAGGTAGCTTACCAGGAGGGCTGCTGCGGTGGAGCTGGGTCCCAGGAGGCAAGGTGCTGCTGCAAGAAGCTGGCGGTGGCAAGAATGGGGTGATGCTGCGGGCCTGGGCTGGGAGGAGGTGTGAGCCTGTGCAGGCTCCAGGACTTTCAGAAAATGTCAAGAGTCTTCGCTCTTCCCATCATTTTCACTGTGGTGGACTTCAGGAAAATGGCCGCTGGAGATGGCGCATGCACAGATTGATATCTCCCAAATTTGTGTCTCATATTCTGAAAAGTACAGTTGTTCTGAATAGGTTGAATAACTCTGAGACTGTTGTCGCAATCAAAAGTGGCATTTTGTGTTTTATATTAAATACACTTGTTATATTAGTTTTGCTGATCTATTTCTATTGTTTTGTTGTTTCCTTTTTTATAGGTTTATTAGAAATAGCAGAAGCATATTAAATGTTGCTAATAAACCTAATTTGCAATTGGGGCTTAATGTAATTGTTATTGCAATGGTTCAGTATATTTAAAGAACCACTCCTCCTCCCATGAAAGTTTTTATCCTCTTAACAATTGCAATCCTCATATTATATAGCACTATGTGCTTACAATTGCTCATTTTGCCTTTCTACCAAGATAATTCTTCTCTTTTCTCTGCTCTACGTAGACACAGGATTTTGTCCCTGCAAAAATTATTCCCCTCTTCACCTCCTGATCCAGTCGCTCTCTCCTCCCCTCTGCCATAGACTTTTGCTGTGACTTGTGACTCATATAGGGAAATTTGACCTCCTGTTTCTACATAGAGCTTAGAAGGATTCAGCTAGTCAGTTTTTAATCATATGATGTCACAGACCAAACAGAAAAAAGAAGAATTAACTTGGTAGAAAGGCAAAATGAGCAATTGTACGTATGCAGTTCTATATAATATGATGACTGCACTATATTAAGAGGATAAGACTCTTGATAGGAGTGCGGCTTTAAGATGCTTTAAAATATCTATCAAATCACAGCAATGTAATAACAGATAGGGTTTCATTGCTCAGCGCTTTCACCAGGTGGAATGTCTCAATGTGGAGGGTCTGGTAATGCTGAACAGGACATTTGTGTCTCCCTAGATGTTCTTTATAAATCTAAACAACAATGAGAGAAAAGTAGATATTCTGATCTGTGTTAGCGCTGACGTGAAAAGCTGACACTGACTCTCCTAATCCCTATAAAATTACAACTTTTATTTCTGACATATTTTGCTGTCTACGGTTACACAGTCTTTTCTTACATTTCCATAATGCTGCAATAAAGATGACTGCTGTGTGTTGTCCATAAGTTTTTTCATTTTTAGCCCATAGTCTGTGGTAAACACTGATTCTCCTTGCAAAGGCCAGTTAGTAATTAGTAGTTCCCTTACTAGTAAAAAAGATAACAGTCTCAATGGGGCCACCTATAGGTGAATACCCTGTAACATCCCTTTTAACCCTTTAAAAACTACCCACTATCTTCTCATGGTTGGTGATGCAGCAAGTCCTAGTTTGTAACAATATCTTTTATTGATGCATTTGTGCTCCTGCAATCCAACTGGAACAGGTCAGTTCTTCAACTGCCAGAAACATCCAGGGAATCTAATGAGAAAATAGAGATGAATAATCTGCAAAATTAATTCAGCAGGTTATTTATGGTAAAATCTGAACAGTATAAAAATTAAGAAATGCTTTTTTTTTCATGGAAAAATATAAATTAGACTGAGTGTACAGTGGTGCTAAAGCACAGTGGTCACCAACTGCTGCAAGCATAGACACCAACTACAAGGGAGTCAATTAGTACCCCGGCCGTAGTATAAACTGTAAGTAAAAGCAGCTCAGACTCATGACTTTTTGAGTCATAACTGCTTTTACTTAGAGTTTATACCACCGGCCGGGGTAACTCTGTCTTATCTAGTACTGAAAGTCTTTTTTGGTCAACTCCAGTAAAGCCTCCCCTTGCTCTTCTTACAGCAGTTGTTATCATTTTGCAAAAGACTATTGGCCTGAACTCTATATGGACTAAGTCTCTCTTAAGTTGTTTGTGTATGTGGTCATTGATTATAATTACTTATTAACCAATTTCTCTTCCCAGCAATATATGCATTGGAGCAGTCATATTCATATCTTTATTCATTTTTCTTTTTTATCTCCTCCCCCATTAACTTCTTCCCCTCATTTTTGTTGCAATATTTATGGGCAAAGTGCAATAAGGATAACACACTATTGGCATTCCGTTTATTGTTGCACAGTTATATTGGCAGTTATCATTTCCGTGCATTTTAACAAGTAAAAATCACATCTTGTACATTATTATTTGTGGTTCTTCAGCGCGAATCTACCTTTATCTATTGAAAAATATAAATTAAATAGTAAAACAGAGCTAATAAATAATACAAATAAAAAAGCAAACAAGCAAGACCTCCTATAGCCATAGAGGGGCAGAATTGAAAAAATGGCTGGTCATTAATAAGGACCTATAAACTCCTTGAAAAGTTCATAAGGTAAAAAGAGACCACAATGTGGGGAAACTAAACATGGTTGAAAGTTGAAATGCATTGAAAGACTAAGATAACTCCTTTAGAAGCTGCTATGTCCTCCTCTTTCCTATAAACATTTTTGATGCAGCTAATTCCAACTCCTATAGAGAATTCTTTTCAAGCACCTATTTTTTTCTTCAGGATTGAACCTTCAGATGTAGCCATGTCCTCCTCTTGCAAATTAACCTTTTAGAAGCAGCTGTATCCTCCTCCCATATATGGGCTGCATAATATACAGAAACATCTTATTATATGGCTGAGATATATATCATTCTAGCAGAAGGTAGGGAAATATTTTTGACTGTTGAGACAGTCTATGTAACTGTAATGGGATCTTTAGAAAAGGAAGGCCCAACCTTAGTTACTACTCACATTCCCCTTACGTTGGTGAGATACTGTGTAGGACATCTTCTAAGAAGGAACTACATGGTTAGCAGGTAAGTCATGCAAATAAATAAAAGAATAAGAGGAAGGATTTAGTTTGATCTTTGCCAAAGAAAGACCTCTTTTATGCAACCAAATTTAGATGATTGTTAGCGGGTACGCACATAACCAAATTGACAACAAAAAAAGAAACACTATAACTAGAATGACAGTACTTAAATGTAAGTCAGTATTCTTTTAGAGGGCAGCACTGTGGCTCAGTGGTTAGCACTGTTTCTTTGCATCACTGGGGTACTTAAATCAAGTCTGTATGTTCTCCATGTTTGTATGGGTTTCGTCCAGGTTCTCCGCTTTCCTCCCACACTCCAAAGACATAGTGATAGTTAATGTGTATTGTGAGCCCCAATTGGGACAGTGATGATAATGTCTGGAAAGTGCTGTGGAATATGATGTGTACACAAATGGTGCATGGAAATAACTGATGCGCCCTAAACCAAGTATAATTACAAAAACTGAAGGGCAAAAAAATCAAATCAGATACAAGCAAAAAAAATGTACAAAAGGTTAAAAATGCATTATATGATAGAATGGTGGCATCAACATGACGGGAGAGTTACTACATGATTCATGGGTATATATATATGATATTATGATATGAAAAATTCGAGGCAAAATACATATACAAGCGTGTACTAGGCAGCAATGAATTAATCACAATGAAGTGCATGTGCAAAATGTAAAGAAACTGACCTAGCTAAGCCTAAATGAGTTAGTCAAGAATTACTAACTACTAAAAGAACATGCCTTAAACCATGATGGTGCAAAGAGACGTATTTAGAAAATGTGTGCATACGTACATAATAGTAAGGGCTCTCTCAGACTAGAGCATAGCCAGCGTATAACTCAGACTTGGGCTATCCTGTTTCATCCAATAGCTCTCGATCCAATGTTATGTGAAGGAGCAGTGCCGACTAGCATTTATTTTATCATGCCAAATCGGCATGAGAAAGAAATCGCTGCATGCTGCGATTGGCAGCATATATTGGTTGGTGCACACCCATACAAGTCTATGGGTGTGGGAAAATCGTCAGACTGCACTCAGATGTCATCCAAGTGCAGTGCGATTCCCGCTGACGCCAGCAATGGAGTAGATGGAGAAATTATTTTCCCCGTCTCCTACGCTCTTGTGCAGCGATTCTGTCACACGAGAGGATCGGAGCACAGAGCACTGACACTCAGCTCACACTTGCAATAGAGGGTATCCAATGATATACGCCAATGTGATCCTGGCATAAGTCTTACCTCCAGGATGGATCCAGTCCCGATGCCCATATTGGTATGAACCTTCATACCAAAATGTTTGATATCATATTTTTTAGTAATTCTTGACTCCCTTATTTAGCAAAACGAGGTCAATTACTTTACATTTTTCACATACACTTTTTTTCTAATTTATTTATTGCTACCGCATATCCATTTTTAATTTTTTGCCTGGGCTTTTTGCATCATGCTATCATGTATATAAACCATCAATCATGTAATAGTTCTCCCCTCCGGCTGACGCGGCAATCCTATCATGTAATTGATTTTCAATATTTTTCTTTTGTGTATTAATAAAATGCATTTTGCGTTTGTAGATAGTTATTGTCAGTGGGCACAGTATAGGATCATTGTAAATGATATTTCATCCTTCTCCACTGCTAACAATAATGAATCGCGTTAATAATTGCTCATCAAATTTCAACATTTAAGGTACTTGTAATAAATTGTATTCTATCTCCATGGAGAACAGGAAAATACCAATTTACAAGCTCAGATTTTTTCTTTTTTTTTAACCTGAAAAGTAAAACGCTAATGTGATACTCTGAAAAATGTTTGCTTTGATGTACAATATACTTAGTATTTCTATAAAAGTGAGTTTATAGGTTTGAGCAATAGTATGAGCACTATAAACCATCAGGATGACATTTAGTTGGTGATAGTGAGGAAGGCAAGAAAGGGAGCAGCCTTTAGTCCTTGGGTTCATCCATTTCACTAAATGAAAAGACGTAAGTACGAGAAAAAAATAAAAACTAACCAAAATATATGGGCAACATGCAAGGTTTTTTTTTCAATTGATTACAGTATAGACCAAAGTTGTGCATTAAGTTTAATACTCTGGGAAGGTTAGCATGTATATTCTGACCATACTGAATAGTATCATGTAATCTGCCTATGATATATTCAAGCTCAGACTGGCCGATAGAGTAACCGAGGAATCACCCGGTGGGCCACTCTGCAAATCTGGGCCCCTAACCCCACTGTAGACGGCAGTAATTGACATAATTCACTTGATTTTCTCTGTACATAAAAAAGCAGTATCTCATCATTCATTAACCAAACTACCCAATTTATTATTCTATAGAGATATAGGTACATTTGTGAACGAGGGTGGTGTGATATTTGTATGCAGGTGAAAAGTGGCCTCCCAAAGTCCGTACACTGGATATATCCTGTAATGTTTGGTTTGTTTCATTTTATCAGCCTAAGGCTAGTTTCTCACATCAGTTTTTTTCCGTCAGGCGCGATCCGGCAGTTTTTGTAAAAAACGGATCCTTTTTTTTACCGCCAGATCCGTTTTTTTTCTCATTGACATGCATTAGCGCCGGATTGCGCTGCATGTCATTGCATTAGTCCGTTTTCTGCCGGATCCGTCATAGATTTTAATTCCAGCGGACGGACAGGATGCATCATGTAACGTTTTTTTTTCTGCCGGAAACGCCTGACAGCGCCTGAAGTGGCACATCAGGCAGCCGGAAACAATAGAACTCAATGGTACCGGATCAGTCTTTTGTGCAATCCGCCAAAAGACTGATCCGGATTCTGGAAACCATGGTCTCTCTCTCCTCCCTGCCAGACATGCGTATTATACATTTTCCGGGTTCAAAAGTTGACGACAGATCTGGCTAAAAACCGGATCCGGCACATAAGTTTTTTACAATCTAAGCCGAATCCGTCTTTTTAGCAATTGGAGGGATTGTGCCTGATTCCAAAAAACTGATGTGTGAAACAGGCCTAAGATAAGCGCTCCATAGTTATTACAAAAATTTAGTGCACAGTAGTCAGTGCGGAATTTACCTCTATACAGTCTTCTATTAAACCTTACCCACAAGTGCAAAGAATGCTCCTTAAAGGGAACCTGTCACCATGAAAATGCCATCTAATCTGCAGGCTCTAATAGAGCAGGAGGAGCTGAGTAGATTAAATATAATTTATTAGAAAAGATTCAGTATAACCTGTGTTTTAACCATTTAATCTGTTGAGATTTTCGATCAAGTGGGAGGTCCTATAAGTGACTGACAGGTTTCTTTGTATAAGTGTACATACAGAGGTAGCTGTCAGTCACTGATAGGACCGCCCACAGGACCAAAAATCCAAGAAAGAGCAGAGGATTAAATAAGTGGATCGGCCGCCAGGGCGGTGGGGTACTTGGTACCTGGCCGGTGTCTTAAAGGGATGTATTACGGCAGCGGTGACCCGGTCCGTGGCCCTGGGCGTCCAATAAAAGGGGAATATTTACAAGCGATGATAGAGTTTGTAGAAAAGTGTTTGTGATGCCACCTGTGGTATCTGGTCAGAGGTGACCAGCGCTGCAGTGGAGATCCTCTGGGACTGGTGGTATGATGCAGCAGAGTTGGAATAGCTCTCCACAGGCAGAACTTGTTGTCCCAGGGCAGAGGTAAGTTGTAGAGGATAATAGTGCTGGTTGATGTACCAGTGCTGAGTAAGTGTTGCAGGAAGAACTTGAGAAGACACAGTCAGATGCAGTTTCCAAAGCTTTACTCACAGTTCTGGTGCGCATAGATGCCCGCTTGGTGCCACGTCCTCCAGGTGAGGGATCCAGCCAACTTCCAGGCAGATGGAGAACACCTTTCCCGAACTCCCTGTCAGTATGTGCCTTCCCTGGCAGTCTCACTGTGCTGATTTCCACTCCTCTTTCTTCCCAGCACCACACAATCAGTGTCCCAGATCAGCGGCTGCGAATCCTGTCGGATAACATGCCCAAAGCATTTCCTTGATTCTATATAGCTGCCTTCCCAGAGAAGATGATTGTGGTTGTTGGCAGTGACCCCTAAAGTTGCCACAGCTGTTGGCTTGCTAGCTGAGTCCTTTTGCACGCTCCACTAGGCTAGGGGCCGAGACCCTTCTGTGACCTGGATTCTCCCAGCTGACATCCGTCAGCCTGGAACGAGCCCCACGGGTAGCCTTCAGCTCAGCCATGCCTCTGAGAAATCCCTTTTCCCTTCCAGGGAGCTTCTTTCTGTTTTTCTTTCTGCCAGCAGCTCCTCCGGACTAGGAGTCTGCTGCACGGTTCTATCTCTTCCCAACTTCCCCTATTGGAAGGTTGACTATGCACGTCTTTCCCCTTCTTCCCTACAGGAAGACTCACTCTTACTTCCCTCTATTCTCCTGCTCTAACCCTCCAGCTCCACCCACCATCTGACACCCTTTCCTAGCTAGCAGGCATGCAAGAGGAACTGCTGCTAGTGTGTGTGATGGATGTAGTGTTGTCAGAGCCAGGTTCAGTGTCTCCATCTTACCTGAAAGGTGGGATACCACATCTCTGGATTAATGCAGTACCTCAGGGGCGCCACATAAGTAAATCAAAAATTATTCTGAATCTTTTCTCACAGAACTATATATCAATATGCTCAGCTCCTCCTGCTCTACAACATGGTACCTGCAGATTAGATTGTATTTTCATGGTGACAGGCTACCTTTAATAACATTGCTATTAGAGCTTTCCCTTTATGTCATCACATAAAGAGTAAATATCTTCTTGCCACCAGAATGTGTTCCTAAATAGTCTGATAGAAGCAGCCAGGTGGGAAAGTTTTCACACAAGTCCAGGGAAAATAACAGAGGGATACCACAATTCACAATTCTAAGATAAAAGATTACTAAACCACATATTCGGAGAGGTGACAGCGCTCAGGGCTGTAGTCTCTTCTGTGCTCTGCAACATGGAATGACTTTGCACAGCACCCGTGTAGTTGATATGGTATCTGACCATTATATGGTTACTGTTTGGAAGTATCTCTGGTTACAGTAGAGCTTGTATAAAGCTAGCTTACATTCAGGGACATTCACAGAAATCACGGGGCCACATATCAGAAGTTCTAATTAGGCAACCTCCCTCCCCTCAAAAATAAAAAATGATATCTATCACGGTGCATAGACAGTCACAGAAGGGCATATTTCATAAGTTTTAAAGAATATTGGCCCCAAAACAGCTTTTCACATAGTCTGATCACCCCCATATTTAGTTGATGGCCCACATCCCCTTACACACAGTATGTTGGCCCCACATCCCCTTACACACAGTATGTTGGCCCCACATCCCCTTACACACAGTATGTTGGCCCCACATCCCCTTACACACAGTATGTTGGCCCCACATCCCCTTACACACAGTATGTTGGCCCCACATCCCCCATGCACACAGTATGTTGGCCCCACTTCCCTTACACATAGTATATTGCCCCACATCACCTTACACACAGTAAATTGGCCACACATCCCCTTGCATAGCACTGTGTACTTACAATTGCTCACTTTACCTTTCTACCCAGTAAATTCTTCACTTTTTTCTGCTTTATGTAGAATCAGGAAGTCTCTTACCCCTGCATTATTCATCATGAATATGGGATGCAGATTTGGGCTTCATGTTAAAAAAATATATTAAGAAGCAAGAATCAGTTCAAAGGCGGGCAAGTAATTATTGAACTGTATGAGAGGTCTTTGTTGAAATGAAAATGTGTGTCCAATACTAAAGAGACCTGTCACATAATTTACTGACACATTAAAACAAATAAATAGGAAAAGGTTCTTGGCTGTTAGAGGAATCAAACTGTAGCATACCCAACCACAAGAGTTAGGAATGAAAAATAATATATCAGAATTTTAAAAATGAGAATGACTAAGGGTTTTAATAAACATATCTAATTAAAAAATCTACATAAAGGTTATACTTCATAGACCTTTGTCCTTTTTCATTCTAAGTGACAATATAAATTAATCTGTTACATAGTCTTTATTCTGTATATACTAAATTCAGTTTAATGCTACACTGGAGAGAACGGCTGACCAGGCACTATGAAAATAGTTATCTCAACAAAAATGTATTAATGTAGAAAATTCATGATTTCCATAAAAGTATTGCTAACAATCCAACATATGTGATCTACCATTACCACCTCAATAATGAAGTACTAGACAAGGTCAATGGCTTTGAATGCCCGCCCTGTAATCTTAAAATGTTCAGGTTTACTTCTGTCCCTGCCAGATAGGTTGTCTGTTTCCATTCCATCACTGCAAAAATGTCTGAAATGTACTTTCCCACTATTTAATTAGACTTTAGTTATCAAATGAAGATATGATGTCTGTGTTTGGGTGCATTGGTTTGGAGTCTGTGACCCATGATGTCATTACTTAGCTGAATGGCACATTTGCTTGTATTTAGTTGCCATTGCTTACTTTTTAACATGTGAATACAAGTGTAACCAAGGTAATCTGGTATAATATAGAATTCGGGAAATAATGATAGCTAAGATTGGCTATTGTAAACTATAAAGATTATTTTTAAAAGGGTTGTCTGGTTTTAGAAACCTATTTCAAACATCCATAGGGAATTTTTTGACAGTCCATTAAAGTGATTAACACTTTTCTAAATTATATATCATGGTCTTACAACAACAACAACAAATTGATACTCACCTACCGATCACATCACTATTTACCGTATATACAACTATTATTACACACACAGATTTTTCTGCATCTGATGGCATAAAAATAAAACTTATCAAAGAAGGTTGAAATAATGACTGACCATAAAGAATACTCCAATTGGTGCCTGTATTTATTACTAAGCACAGGCACACTATATAAGTATTCAGAAGTCTGTCATCTTATTGTATTCATAACAAGAAATAAAAAAATCTTGAAGGCAAATTATCAGATTTTTTAAAAAAAAAATCTTTGGAGTTCATGTTAAAAAGCATATTAATAAATGTATACTATTTTAATGCTGCTTTTTTTAATAACTTGCTCACTGAGCTGCAGGGGCTGCCATTTTTATTTTATAGTGAGTAAGGCTAAGTGCACACGTTCAGGATTATTTGCGTTTTTTTCGCGGGAAAAAATGCGTCAAAAATGCATGAATTAAGCATCCTATCATTTAGAATAAATTCCGCAATTTTTGTGCACATGGTGCGTTTTTTTTCCGCGAAAAAAACGCATTGCGGAAAAAGAAGCAACATGTTCATTAATTTCGTGGAATTCTAGCGTTTTTCCCACTATATTATTGACCTAGAAAGTTCAGTGGAAAATCACGGTAAAAACGCATCAAATCCGCGCAAAAAAACGCACCAAAAATGTGCAAAAACGCGCAAAATCCGCTCGTTTTTACCGCGAAAAAAGTTTTTGCTCAGGAATATTCTGCAAATATTCCTGAACGTGTGCACTTAGCCTTAGTGTCAGAACACGACATTTACACACCACAAATATGGCAGCTCCAGGTCATAAGAGACTGAGGTCTGCGCAGACCCTATCTCCTATAGAGTGGCCACATCAGCTGTAAACTGAGAATACCCCCTGGGTTGCCCAGTCCATAGCTGTGGAGGGAGCGTGGCACCATATTGCTGATAACCAATGAGCTGACTTCTGGCTTATAATTTCCCTCTGTTACCGATAATTCTTGTAATCTGAGCAGGGCCCACTTCACAGTAATTACCTGAATGCTAACAATGCCCAGGCATCAGTACTGTGCCAGTGATTTTAACCAGTAAATGCAAAGGAATAGGAAGATTTCATCCGCGCTGCTCAAATGATGAAGTTCCAAAAGGCAAATGACTTTAAAGCGGTTTATTTTCAAAGCGTTTCAAGGTTATCGCAACCCCTTCTTCAGGAAATACCACGTAAAACATATGTATGTCTGAAAATAAACCACTTTAAATGTAATTTACCTTTTGGAACTTCATCATTTGGGCGGCGCGGATGAAATCTACCTATTCCTTTGCATTTACTGCTTCATATAGTCGGTGACCGACTTGTGGATCTGCGGCAGCCCTTACATGCTTTAACTACTGATTACCAGGTGAGCAGCTTTCCGAGAAATCACTTGTCATACTGTGGAATAAGACCCTATTTTGAGCTTGTGTCTCTGTCTTCTCTTAAATACTAGTGAATTTAACCAGTGAAGTGTACTCACCGCTGGATGATATTCATAATGCACCTGTGGTGCCCGGGCTTGATACTGGTAATAACAATGATCTGAGCGCAGCTGTGATGTCATTGCAGCGGCGGCGCTCAGATCACAGTGATAACCGGTAAGTGCTCATCAGTATTCTGGCATGGTCTTTATCTAATGGTGAGTTCACATCAACGGATAAAATCACCACTGCAGCGTGGGTTGCTGGAGCTGATGAGCATTCACTGGTGATTAGTGTGATTTAAGGGCCACAGTGATATAACTGTAGTGCTCAGATCACAGCAATTGTCTGCTGAGCAGTGTATCTAATCCCATCATGTGTGAGACAGTCCGTTGAGCTGTGTTTCTAGTCCTATCATGTGTTCTTATATAGAACTCAGCATAAAGTAAAAAGTTATTTTAAAAAAAATAGATATTTAATTTTAAAAAACCTAAATATAAAAGCAAAATTCTAAATAATATATTTTTTATCAGATAAAAAACCATAAAACATAACGGATAACAATTAATTTTGATCATCAATAATAATAAAAGGATGTGAGGTTTCAGAATCACACTTTTCTCTGATTATGTGAACAAAATTGAATGAAAACCGATTTCGGAAGGACGTACATCACAGTCAGAGTGCAGACCACGATGCCTGGTGTGGCCGAAGCTAACAGTCTTGTAGGTGGATAAAAGGCTGTCTAGCTTAGGTCAGCAGATCCACGATCAGTACGAATGTCGTGGTTCAAACTCGTACTGTAATACAAGGACATCTGAATTCGGCTTACTACTGATAGCAAAGAGAATATACTGTACATTCCCTAATGCTTCCTTCACATACCCAAGTTTACAGTACGTGTCGTATTCGTTTTTTCATGTATACACACGTACCTTTTATAACTTATGTTGCCATGCACATATCTGTGTTTTTACACAGACCATGTGTCCATGCAAAACAGACACAGACATATCCATTTGCCTTCCGTGTGCTGTCCGTTTAACATTGCAAAGTATAGGAGAATCTTTGCAATTTACTTTTCTTTATCTATCCCGGAAAAATATTGATGACACTGATGGTAAAAACGGACACACTGATGACACTTGGATGGAAAACACTGAGGACTCTGCTACCAGTTTTTCATGTACCTATTTTATATGGACATATGAAGGAGGACTAAAGTTGTAAAAGTACAAAATATATCTTGTCCCAAAAGAACAAGACCCAATATTTCTCAAAATTGTTGGCACCCTCAACTTAATATTTGGTTGCACACCCTTTGAAATAAATAACTGCAATCAATCACTTCCTATAACCATCAACAATCTTCTTAAACCTCTCAACTGAAATATTGGACCACTCTTCTTTTGCAAACTGCTCCAGGTCTCTCATATAAGGGTGCCTTTTCTTAACAACAACTTTAAGATCTCTCCACAGGTGATCAATGGGATTTAGATTCTGACTCATTGCTAGCCACTTCAGAACTCTCCAGCGTTTTATTTCCATCCATTTCTGGGTGTTTCTTGATATATGTTTGGGAGATTGTCTTACTGGAAGACTTATGACATTGGATGCAAGCCCACTTTCTGACACTGGGCACTACATTGCGACTCGAAATCCTTTGGTAATCTTCAGATTTCATGATTCCTTGCATACAGTCAAGGCCCCCAGTGACAGAGGCAGCAAAACAACCCCAAAACATCTTTGAACCTCTACCATATTTGACTGTAGGTACTGTGTTCTTTTCTTTGTAGGCTTCATCATGCTTTCGGTAAATAATAGAATGATGTGCTTTACCAAAAAGCTTTATCATTGTCTCATCTGTCCACTAGATGCTTTGCCAGAAGGATTTTGGCTTACTCACCCACATTTTGGCCAACTGCCATTTAGTTTTTTTTTAATTTCTCTATGTCCACTGTAAGATCCTCCAGGGTCTCCTGCCATAGCGTTTCATTCATTCAAATGTCGATGGATAATTTGCGCTGACACTAATGCACCTTGAGCCTGCAGGAGAGCTTGAATTTCTTTGGAACTTGTTTGGAGTGGCTTATTCACCATCCGGACTATCCTGCGTTTCAACTTTTTATCAATTTTTCTCCTCTGTCCACATGAAATGAGATTATCTACACTGCCATGGATTGTAAACTTCTTGATTATGTTGTGCACCGTGGACAAAGGAACATCAAGGTTGCTGGAGATGGACTTGTATACTTGAGATTGTTAATGTTTTTGAACAATTTTGGTTCTCAAGTCCTCAGACAGTTCTCTTCTCTTTCTGTTCTCTATGCTCAGTGTGACACACACAGACACACAATGCAAACATTCAAGTCAACTTCTTCCCTTATTATCTGGTTTCAGGTGTCATTTTCATATTGCTCACACCTGTTACTTGCCAAAGGTGAGTTTGAGCAAGCATCACATGCTTGAAACATAGTTATTTACCCACAATTTTGGAACAGTGAAAACAATTTTGTCCTGCCCATTTTTGGGGTTTTGTGTGAAATTATGTCCAATTTGCCTTTTTTTCTCAGTTTTTTGTGTTGTTTCAATGTACACAAAAGAAATAAACATGTGTATAACAAAGCATATGTAATTGCCTGTGTAATGGAGAAATACTTCATTTTCTGAAACAATTTCAAGGGCGACAACACTTTCGGCCATGACTGTATATACTGTATACACCTAATTTTCATCCTTTTTTGGTCTGTGTAACCATTTTCACCACTAATATGGCACTTACTTTTCACAAGTGCAAAAAAAAAAGAAAAAATCCCAATATCTTCTCCTACCCACTAAAACATGGACAGTACTCAGATGACACACAGATGGCATCCAAGTAGTATGCATTTTTGTCACAGACCTATTGACTATTTTGATCTGAGACTTGGATCAAAAACGAAAATGTCCAGGTTTCCATTAGTGGACACTTGGTCTGCAAAAAAAGTACTGTTGCCCCATAGAAACATGATAGGTATCTAATGTGAATTTCCAGCTTACATGTATCCCTAAAATGTGTGACTGGCCGCAGCTTCCCTTCGTAACCACTTAGGGTGGGAGGGCCATCTAAAGAAGTTGTTTATTTTTAAAAATTGGTTAAAGCTATCAAATATTTTACTGCAGTGTGAACAGAGCCTCAGATATTCCTGGGAAAAACAGGTTTTTAATCATATTGCACTTTACTGTGAGATTTTGCCTTGCAAGATGTTTAGTGGAAAGAAGAAATATTTCCTGATGGTTAATGGATGGGAAGTCTCTGCAGGTTTTACCTTTTCCTTGATTAATGTTAAAGAAAATATTCCTGCTCCATAATATGTTATGTTGGTTTAAATTGTTATTTGATGTTTTCTTTTTGTTAATATTGCTCAGACAGCTGCATTTGCCATCATACCATGACACATCATAATTCACCCGGCTACTGCAGAAAACTCCCTCTGTATAGCGGGATACTTCTCATTTTAAATTGCGCTCATAAATTTGCTCAGTTACTCAGAACATGTAAACCACATCGTCTAGATGCAGTATCTCGTAAAATCTTGCTAATGAAAAAATGGTTCTTAGAAACTGGTAGAATGTTTGTTCCACTCCAGTCAGAAAATATCCAGACGAGAGTGATGTACAAAGGGAAACAGCTCCTGGGTTCATGCACTGAGATTGCCACGGGATGATTAATCTCTACTAATATAGCAGAAAGGTTTCATTTATGTTTCATACATCTAGATCTACAAACAAAAATGAAACCGGCAAATTAGGTGGTCAACTTTTTAAATATGTATTCACATCCAGAGAGGGGATTCATTAACCCACAGTCTACGCGTGTACAGACATTGACATGAATGACCTTGCTGCTCCCATATTGAGATTAAATCAGGCAGATGCTGATGCATTATTAAAGGGAATCTGTCAGCAGGTACTTTCTACTTCATCTGAAAGCAGCATGATGTGGCCAAAGAGACCCTGAATCTAATGATGTTCACCTAGTTTACTGGGTTCAGCGGTTCTGACGCAATCAGAGTTTTTAGATGTAGAATGCAGCAGAGCTGAGAAAGCTAACCCCACTCACACCAGGCTCTCTATGTACATTGTCTATTGACAGTAAGCTACTTAGCGCAGGAGGGGGCTGAGTGAGACTAGCAGTCGCGTGCACATCAGATCGGCAATGATAGTCTACTAGTGATAAAATCCTTCACTGTAAGTAAACAACAGCACACAGCTTGATAAGTGACACAATATTGAATTCTGTGTCTTAACTAGTGATGAGCAAATTTGTTCGGAAAAAGAACGCCAAACACGAATATGGCACATTTGGATTTGTGATCAGAAACATGAGCAAAATTTTATAAAATAGGTAAAAATCGGTAACATTCGTTATTTTCAGCACTTTTGCAACGATACTGGTGGTGTATCATGAGCGTTTTGCATGTGTTTGATGAGGGGAGGGGGTTTGCAGAGCTCAGAGGCGCGGCGTTCTTGTAACTTTTTGTGTTTGTTTTTTTTCTTAATGTTATGTGTGCACATTGCGGCTAGCCAATCAGGGCATAGGAAACACCCACAATGTCCTGACACAACAGCTTGCGTCATTGGGGGCTGAAATCACATGTCCCTCTCCATATAAATAGTGGACATCTCGTTTTAGCGACATTTTGTCACTAACAGCGCTTAGAAGCTGCTCCAGACGCTGGCACTGTTAGCAGCAAGATTTTAGCTTGTAAGCTAGGCGGTTGTATATCAGTCAGATAGTGTAGCGAGCTAGTGTCCAGTGTGGCTGTTAAATTTACCTTCTAGCACTTTTTTTTGGCCATTACTGAGGTCCACAGACAAAGCCAGCAAGGCGTATGTCCTACAAGTGTGTTGTGCACTGCTTCTATTGTGCTCCATGCACAAGTATAGCATTCTAAATAATATTTTTTCACTAGCTAAGGCTAGGTCCACATTTGCGTATATGTGCGCAGCGTATCATCTGCATATGCAAATGCATGTAAAAACGCTAGCAAATGCATGTTTATGCAGTGGTTTTTTATCCGCATCATCTTACGCATGACGCAAAAAAACCCGCTGTGTTTGTATGCATTTTTGCATGCGTTTGCGTTGTTTATGTGCATGCGTTTGATATGACAGACACCAAAAGGGCGTGTCTCATGAAGAATGCATGCGTATTGAACACATCCGTACGCATGTCCTTGCGTACCAATGCGTTCCCATAGACAGTAATACGTTGTTTTGACGCATTCATCCGCATGTGCATTAATGCGCATATTTGATGGAATTTTGACGCTTCAAAAATGCAACATGTTGCGTTCGCCAGACACCATGAAATGACGCATGCGAATGCATGTCTCTGTGTACACCATGTTAAAGATATGTAAGCATGACGCATGTGGATCTATGTGGATGAAACACTGTGCACACAGATGCAAATGTGAAACCAGCCTAAATGTGAAACAGTCTGCTGTATCCCACCTTGTCATTTAGTGCTGTGGTGATATGAAACTATGAAACTGTCTGCAGACCTAATGCACATTAAAAAATATATATAATTTTTCAGCTGCATAAAGTTAGACAGACTGCCATATCACACTTTGTCATTTTGTTGGGTTGAAATTAAGCTGTCTGCAGACCTCACGCACATAACCAAAATTATTTTTCTGTTGCTAAATGTCATACAATAGTGGACCTCACTTTAAAACAGTTTGCAGTATCTAGTGTGTTATAGAGGCCTGATCCAGAGGCCACAAAAAATTCTTCTGTTCCTAGTGTCATACAGTAGGGAACGTGACTTTAAAATTATTTATAGCTTATCTTCTTTGTAATACAGGCCTCATCCACACTCAAACAATTCTTTCTTCTGTGACTAGCGCGATACTGCACACCATATTTCACCTTGGAACTTGCTGTCGCTGAAATTCAGCTGTTTGCAGAGGTGGTGCAGAGTTTAAAATCTATTTTTTTGTTGCGAATACTGTGCTCCTACTACAGTATCTGAGCAACTTGCCTAGGAAAAAGCAAAACCATGGTGGAAGGGCAATTAGGCTTTGTGTTCAAGGTGTACGTGGGGTAGGTGGAAAGTATAGTGAAAGCACTAGTGAACCAACAATGTCACATCCTATGCAAAAACAACTGATAACTTATGTTACTGGTCGGGTTACTCCACTATATTTTTTTGGCAGACGTACAGTGTTACGCCTTGTTGATAAGGCCCAGAAAGAGCTTGTGCTCAAGTGGATGGCAGGCGCAGCTTCAAGTGGCCTCTCCTTCTCTTCCTCCATCTCAACATCACACCCAGTACAGTCCACAGAGGTGGCACCCAAATTCCCTTTGCTTCCCCCGTGTCCCTACTCTTCAACCATACAACTGACTGTACGTAACCACAGATCGGTGAGTCTGAAGAGCTGTTCACACATTCTATGCCATGGTCATCAGAAGTGTACTCAAAACCTTCACAGAGACAAGAGGAGGAAATCTGCACTGATGTCCAAAATTTTTTAGCTTGGATCCGGGGCAGGACGAAGTAGGGTCCTAGCAACATCCTGACCCTCGTCATCAGACGTTAACCCCTGGGGGGAGGTGATCCTGATGAAACTCAGATATCTGAGGCTCATGCGGACTGTGCTGTGCTGTCAGTGCAGAAAGAGGAGAAGGGTGACTCCAAGAGCAAGGAATGTGATAACACAGAGGATGATGATGAGGTGTTAGATCCCAGTTGGCGTGAACATAGAGACACACAGCTGAGTAGGTCATCTGACAAGGAGGTTACATTGTGCCGTAAATCACAGACACATAGTGATGCAGCCATGACGAGCAATGTATCCTCGGCCACAACTGTGGCTGTGACCAGCAGTGTGTCCGTGGGTCTGCAGCTTGCAGGGGTGGCAAGGGTTGCCCAGCCTGGGCCTTTTTTGACACTGCAAAGGATGAGCCAACTCACATAATCTGCCAACCTTGCAAAAAAACTGAGTAGAGGTAAAAAGTGCAATAATTTTACCACTACATGTATGGACCTTCACATGCGCAATCAACATGTGTTACTGTGGGAATCCCACTGTGCAAAAATGTGGACCAGTGGACCTCAACAACCATCAGCCGCCCCATCAATCGCATTTACTGTTTCTTCCTCCTCCTCTGTTACCGTGCCAACTATTGAGATGCAAGTCTTCGACTGCAGAACCTCAGGTTCTTTACCGGCTCCAGTCACGCTGACTGAGAGCCCACTGTCAGCTGTAACGGAAGCAAACATGCCTGCTGTTTTTGAATGATCTCAAAGAATCAGCACACCACAACTTTCTCAATCCACCTTAACATCTCTGCCTGTACCTCTCTCATGGTCCAGCAGTTTGTCCTGTTCACCGTACTCCGCCCTCTCTCAGCACAGCAGCCAGCCCATGGTTCCACAGTTGTGGTCACATAAAAGATTGTTTCCTCCTTTGCATGACAAATCTAAGAGGTTGAACTCCACCATTTTCAATCTGTTGGCCACAGAAATGCTGCCTTTCCGCCTGGTAGATACAGACAGAAAGCTGATGGCCGTCGCAGTCCCCCAGTACCAATTGCCCAGTTGTCATTACTTTTCTAAGAAAGCTGTGCCTGCGCTACACCAGCATGTCACAGTTGACATCACTTATTCCTTGACTAAATCTATGTCTGCCAGGATACATTTTACCACTGAAACTTGGACGAGTAAGCATGGCCAAGGATGTTACATGTCGCTGAGTGGGCACTGGGTGACTCGGGTGGCTGTGGGGGCAGGTGCTTCTCCACAAATCTTGGAATCCCCAAGGCTTGCAGGACAAACCACTACATTTAACACTTCCTCCACTGCTTCTGCCTCCTCTTCTATCTCCTCTAGGGCCTCCACACATGCCCTAAACCTCTGCCTTAATGAGACATGCTTTCCAACAGTGCAGAGCGAAACCCCACCACTACCGGAATGTGCAGCAAGAGCTCACCGCAATCAGGCAGTATTGAAATTGATATGCCTTGGCGATCACAGTCACACAGCTGAAGAGTTGTGGACAACTATTCAGGCTGAGTTTGATCAATGGCTGTCTCCACTGAACCTGCATCCAGGGAAGGCCATATCCGATAACGGTGCAAACCTAGTGGTGGCCCTACGGCAAGGTAAGCTCACACACGTGCATTGCATGGCTCACATCCTCAACGTGGTGGTACAGCATTTTCTCTGCCAGTATCCTGGCCGGGGTGAGCTGCTCCAGAAAGCACAGAAGCTGTGTGCTCATTTCCGCCGTTCGCACCCCTCATGTCATTGACTTGCATCGATACAGAGGTCTTTGTCTATGTCAGTTAGTAGGTTGATATGTGATGTGCCGAAACGGTGGAATTCCACTCTGGACATGTTGCAGCGACTGTTGCAGCAACAACGAGCTCTGACGCAGTATGTCATGTCATATAGCCTGGGCCAACGCAGTACAGTCATGGTACATACCACGTTTACAGAGTGGGCACAGATTAAGGACCTCTGTACCCTTCTGCACAATTTTGAAATGGTTATTAAGATGTTAGCGCTGACGACGCCATCATCTGCATCACTATTCCGGTCATCTATATGCTAGAGCAGACTTTGAATAGACTGCGGGAGGCGATAGTGGTTCCAGAAGAAGAGGAGGAAGCAGAGGAGGATGTGGAAGGGATAATATTGTCTTTAAGTTCCAGACTGTCATCACACAGGCGGGTGCCAAGGGAGGGTGGATTACTGTGATCAAGGGGGCTGGTGATAACAGACAAACTGTTATCAAAGGTGCAAGATCCAAGGAACAAATGGAGGAGAAAGAGGTGATGGGCAAGAGGTGATGGGCAAAGCAACTGTCAGATAAAGAGGATAGCCCTCCCATCTCTGATGTTCAAGGTTGGTGGGAGTTGACAGAAGAAACAAACATCATTGTTACTCAGCCACCAACACAGCATGGGCTTGGATCTCATGGTAGAGCCTGACATATGAGTGCCTTCCTGCTGCACAATCTGCAACATGATCCCCATATTGTTATGATTAGGAATACTGTTGACAACTGGGTTGCTACTCTGTTAGATCCACGTTATAAAATCAAATTTTCCAGATGCTTCCCAGCCTGGAAAGGGACCCGCGAATGCTGGAGTATCGAACAAACTTTTACACAACCTTCAGAGAGCTTTTCCCCAAGAGAGCAGTGAGGCACACAGCTCGCATCACAGCTCTAGACTTTCAACCTCCGGCATGTCAATTCGTCAACTCCAAAACATTAGCAGCAGCAGTGGTGTAAGTGGAAGAAGCAATTTCTGTGAGTCCTTTGACATTTTTTTAGACCAGCTCGTGCACCTGCACAACAGAGTCCAAGTCTTACATGTGCTGAACAAAAAGAGAGGATGGTGTAGGAGTATCTAGAACTGAATATAAATACCATCTGGGAGGGTTTGGACCTTTTCACATTTTGGTCTTCCAAAATCGATGAGTGGCCTGAGCTCACCTCACACATTTTGGAGGTTTTATTGTGCACATCAGCCAACGTTCTCTCAGAACGTGTCTTCAGTGCTCCTGGTGGTGTCCTGATGGATAAGCGCAGAAGGCTGTCCCCTGACAGTGTAGACCACCTAGATTTCATCTAGATGAAAAAGTCAAGGATCTGCAAGAACTTTTTGCACCCCAATTGCAGACTGTACAGACTAGGTGATATTGCATTTTTTAGACCTGTTGGATCATAATGTACTATTTCTACTGTGGTGAAATTGATGCCACTTTGTTATTGTCTGCCAATTATTTTTGGAAATGTGAACACTCCTGGTTGGGTGTCCATCTGCTGGATTGGGTGTAGTGGAAGACCTGTCAGTCCCTATTATACTATTTCTACTATCGAGATATTTATGCCTCTTCTGTGGTGTAAGGCCCTCATTTGTTTAAATGTGAACACTCCTGGCTGGATGTCCATCTGCTGGATTGGGCATAGTGGAAGACCTGTCGGTCCCTATTAAACTATTTCTACTGTGATGAAATTGATGCCACTTTGGTATTGTCTGCCAATAATTTTTGGAAACGTGAACACTCCTGCAAAAATCATTCCCCTCTTCAACTCATGACCTAGCTGCTCTGATCCTCCCCCTGCCAGGGACTTTTGCAATGACTTATGACTCATGTAGGGAAAATTGACCTTCTGCTTCTACATAGAACTTAGGAGGATACAACTAATCAATTCTTAATCACTTGATGTCATAGACCGAATGGAAAACAGAAGAACTAGAAAGGCAAAATGAGCAATTGTAAGTACGCAGTGATGTATAATACGAATATTGCAATATATTAAGAGGATACAAACTTTTATGGGAGTGCTTCCTTAAAATTATGATATCTATTTCAATTTCCTAGTGTGATTATAGTAAGGCAAGCCTTAAGGTTAAAGAGGTTGTCCAGTTAAAACAGTTAAAGCAAGTTGTCACCTATCTGGATGGATCAGTGGATGTCCTACTGCTGGGACCTGTAACAATCACAAGAACAGGAAATTTTTATCCCCAAATTGTTATCCTTATTAAAAATAGCAGGTCTGATGCCCGACTGACACAGCATTCATTCCTTAAGGGGCTGCCAAAGAAAATGGAGCGCTTGGCAGCTCCATAAGAAATGATTGCCTGTGACCGGGTATTGCACATCCAACCCCTATTGATTAGAACATGAAGTGGATGTGCAGTACTTAGCTGCAGCCACTACAGTGTCGACAGAGCAGTTCCGCTCCTTAACTAAACAGTTCCAGTTGCCGCCGACACCAGGAACAGCTGATTGGCGGGGTGCCAGGTGTCACACCTCTATTGATCAGACATTGATGACATCAAAGTTAAAGTCTCGGACAATATTTTTAATGAATCAGTTTGAAAGAATGTACAGTATTCATCTCACTAGTATTCTGGCTCAATTTATCACAAGATCTCACTTTTTTTCATAGGCTGGTATTGTCACTCCGCTTTATCCACTTAAATGGGGCAGACACAATCCATGGGTAGAGGCAGTACTATTTCCTGGAGGAAAAAATACATTGTGTATTTTATAGTTCTATTCTGCAGGTCTTTGAGCTGTCTGAAAGCAAATAGGTTTTCTACTAATCCTGAAAACATGCAGCGCTTTACTTGGAATAAGGATTTATATTTGTACAACCATAAAACTGTAGTCTGAACATCAGTCACACATCTTCTACATAGTCATTTGCCTTCTAAATTGTCATGTTGGAAAAACAAATAAAAGCCAGCTAATTTAAGAAACACATACCACTAAAACAACCTTAAAAACGTTGTAATTAAAAGAGAAAGTTCTGGGGAAATGCTCCAGGAGTTTTCATGAACAAGTCAGCCATGCACAAGAATAGGTATCCTTTCTACACAATTAGGATCAAACCAAAGAATACATCACCACATTTATGGAAATATGCGACTGGGTAATTCACAGCACTGCTGACAATTAGTGGTTGACTGGTTGTCCTTGGCATAACAATATCATTGTCCAAAGTTTCCTTTCATCAGCTCTTGATGAGGCTACAAACAAAGGAAAACTAGGCAGCTTTTACTATAGACAGATTTTTCACAGGTTTTTTCAGGTTACCTTTGTGTGTTCCTGTTCACTTCCTAAGTCAAAAAACTGAAACATTATCCATCACTCTATTATAACTGGTAAAACTGGGACTTATATATGGCATTCTTGTTAAGAATTATTCTAATGTGGGGCTCATATAAAGCATGCTGTGGCTCTAACTTTCACTCCTTAACACTGAAATTACAAAACCAAGATGGAAAAGTCATGGAATTGCATAGTTGCATAGATTGAAAAAAGACCTAGGTCCATCAAGTTTAACCCCACCCCTTCAAAACCTATAACGTATAGGTATGTTATAGGCTGTGAATCCCCCTTTGATGCGGGCTCTGGCGCTGAGCCTCATCTTTTCTGGCACATGACAGCTGATCCGATCTGTGAATATTGGCCCCTTCCCAGCCTAATAAGACGAGCCCTCAGCCCTCCCAGAAATGGCGCATCCATTAGATGCACCAATTCTGGCGCTTAGCCTAGGCTCTTACCGATTGCCCTGGTGCAGCGGCAATCAGGTTAATGGGATTGTGGGCTTGATATCAGCAACTGGCTGACATCAAGCTCAGGGGTTAGTAATGGAGAGGAGTCTATCAAACACCCCCATTACTAACCCCATTTTTAAAAATAAATAGACACAGAAAAAAAAAGTTTATTTGAATAAAGACATTCTGACACATTCCCTGGTTCACCCATTTATCACTAAAAAATAATCTCCACAGATCCAATGTAATCCATGGCATTCCCACGACGTCTATTAATTCTCCATTGCAATCTATGGATCGTCATTCTGAGGATGAGGCTCCATAGATCACTCCCTTTCATGTCTCATGGGCGATGACGTTACTGAATTACTAACGTCATTGCTCGTAGACATGACCTGGAGTGATAGTAACCCCTCTATTACTTACCCCAGGGCTTGATGACAGCTGACATTACAAGGCTGACATCAACCCCAAAAACTATTGCACCATTTGCCAATGCACAAGGGAATTCGGAAAGAGACAAGCAAAGAGCCAGAATTGGAGCATCTAATGTGACTCGCCAGCTGCAGGCTGATATTTTTAGGCATGGGCCCAATAACCATGGCATTTCCCAGCCTATTTATATTAGCTCACAGCTGTCTGATTTGTCTTTGCTGGTTATCAAAAATAGGGGAGACCCAACATCATTTTTTTAAGGGTCCCCATTTTTTATAACCAGCAAAGGCAAAACAGGCAGCTGTGGGCTGATATTATCAGGCAGGGCTACAATTTTGTTTGCGGTGTCCTTCGACAGCTCTTTGGTCTTCAGCATAGTGGAGTTTGGGGTGTGACTGTTTGAGGTTGTGGACAGGTGTCTTTTGTACTGATAACAAGTTCAAACAGGTGCAATTACTACAGGTAATGAGTGGAGGACAGACTAGCCTCTTAAAGAAGAAGTTACAGGTCTGTGAGAGCCAGAAATCTTGCATGTTTTTCGGTGACCAAATACTTATTTTCCACCATAATTTGCAAAATAAATCTCACCAAATCAGACAAGGTGATATTCTGGATTTGTTTTCTCATTTTGACTCTCATAGTTGTGGTCTACCTATGATGTCAATTACAGACCTCTCTCATATTTTTAAGTGGGAGAACTTGTACAATTGGTGGCTGACTAAATACTTTTTCCCCACTGTATATTATTATTTATTATTATTATTATTGTTTTGTGATTTTTTAAAAAATATATTTTTACAATTATTTTACTTTTTGTTAGCTTTTCTTACTTAGTTCCACTATGGGACTTTCACTTTCACCATCCTGATCACTGTTATAATGCATTGCAATGCACCAGAATTGCAATGCATTATAACTGTCCGTCTGCTCTCACACAAACTTGTTAGATCATGCACTGCGCTTGATCTAACTAGCTTGCTAGAGCCTGGTGACCCGGATGTCATCATGACGATATCAGGTCACCATGGCAATGATCGGGCCCTTGCAATGATATTGCGGAGACGCCAATCGGAAGGGAGAAGAAGCTCCCTCTCCCTGTCTTCTAAATGCTGCAATTGATATCGATGACATCATTTAGGGTGTTAAACTGCCGGGAGCGGTATGGTGACTGCTCATGGCAGTGAGGGCCAGGTGTCAGTTATGATATTATCTGAAGACCCGGCGGCGATCGCGCGTGCACAGCTCATCTGCGCACAAAATCGACATGGCATATCCATGCGTCATAGGGCGGGAAGTCCTTGCCTTCCATGACGTATGGATACGTCTAAGGTCTCAAAGGAGTTAATAATTGTAAAAATATTTAAGTTATAAAAAAAACAATAAAAAAACCACAATATTTTACTTGATTTTAATCCACAAAATATGCTACTCTTTCCATTGTTAGGCATGAAATTTATTCAACTGTATTTTTTACCAACTTAATCCAAATAGAAACACTAGTTCAACTTCAAGATGTACTTAGTGACGTCATTTTGTAAAAATAATCTTCCAGAGGCTAGTTTAAGTTCTATTTTCAATTTAATAGATATCAATCTAAAAAAGGTAAGCAGCAGGTCAGACTTTTCGATTTCACATTAATACACAGTTCACATTCATACACAACTAGCGATTGTATGGTTTTAAATAGAAGGCAGGAACTTGGAGGAAGGTATCAGACATTGCCAAGCTTACGTATTTATGAATGGTTCAGATGTAAAGTCATAGTTGTTGATATAAAGGATCACCAGCTTCGGTTACGTAATGGTACAATCCATATCTGTCTCTGGACAAACTCTTCCTAAATTAAATGTTGATTCGGATTTCTTACATAATTTCCTAATTGCCACACCTCTAGCTGATCAAGGTCCAGTTAAGTTGCGCTGTAATATTTTTGCAATGTTTTGAGGTTCTCATGCCAAATCCATTTTCAACAATATACCATAATTTGGCAAAATAGATCAGGGTCAAAGATCTTCAATATTGCAGTCAAATATGATTCCTTTATTGTACGTCACAATCTATTGCTGCTTTCTCAAAATAAATAGAGCCCTTTGTATGTTTGATGTACAGTATATTCAAAAGGATTGTTTGATCATATAACCCAAAGGAAAGAATTATTAAAATAACCTAGAAAGAAAATTTCTTGAGACTGAAATAAGGACAGCTACGTTTTATTCAGAAATTTTGACTGCACCACATTCTGGCAAAACCCACCCACTTTTCAAAAAGGTGGAAGAGCCAGTCAGTACTAGCATAAAAAAAACAAAAGTCACAAAATGTTTGAGCTACTGCAAGAATTCCAACACTAACTGTTTCATTAATCAGCCCCACAGTTGAAGAATGAGGCCAAAAAAGAAGGAAGATTCAAGGAGAAGACCCCCTCTGGCTTTTCTCCGTCTCCATGATTGATAAGTCCCTCTCTGTGCACAAATACGGAGAGAACTGTCAACCAAGGCAAGCTTAGTGTGCAGAAGCCAGCAGGGGTTACCCCTTTATTTTTCTCCATGTTCCCGCCTTGTTTTTAGACTTTTCTAGACTTAAAGCCACAGAAAGAGGAATTAAAATTGCCCCCAAATTTCAAGAATTAACACAGTAGGAAAGGGCAACAGTATCTACTTGCCCAGGTCATAGAACTAATGCATCAGTATACAGTAAACCCACGTAATAAAGATGGCGGCAACGCAGGTGCAAGAAGCAGGTTGCGAGCTTTTGTATTTTGGCCATGATATTGCCCAATACTTCATGTACAGTGGCATGTAAAAGTTTGGGCACCCCTGGTCAAAATTATTGTTATTGGGAACAGTTAAGCATGTTAAAGATGAAATGATCTCTAAAAGGCCTAAAGTTAAAGATGACACAGTTTCTTGTATTTTAGGCAAAAACTTTTACATGCCACTGTACATTATATATTTTTTTGCAATTTATTTTTATTCAGGGTGCAGCCAAGCCCATAAATTTTAGTCTTGTAAACTAGGGTGTCTGTCCTCGTGGGATGCACTGAGATAGATAGTGTTTGGCAGCTCGCCTAATCTAATAGTATGGGCGTCACTAATAAGCTATAAGCCAGACACTGAGCATCACTTGTTTGTGATCAGTGCCTTATACAAGCTTTTTTTGGGAGCAATTTTAATATTACGCAATCACCCTCTCTATAAATTAGTAGGTTGTGAGTGGTTTTCTCATTAGTATTTTGCATCTGGGTTGCCGCCATCTTAGTTGTATAGATTTGCCTCATCCTGCATTCGTTCTGTAACCTGGGCAGGTAACTACTGTTGCTCTTTTTTACTGTGTTGTCTATTTCTAGACCCCACATTTATTCAGAGTAAAACAGAAGAGATGAGTAAATAAAACATACTTTTAAATAATGTACCTAGACAAGCCAGTATCAAAATGCTCCATATTAGTCACAGTGGTACACACTGGTTGATAGATCTGGTGCATCTTTAGACTGTCTAGTTTATGTTTACACCATCTATTAGTTGGTTATCTTTGTGCCAGAAATTTGTGGCAAAATGTTGGCACATTTTTGATACATAGTATCACACATTAAACCTTGTCCCTTTCTTCTAAAATTACTCCTCTTTTAATCTAAGCCATGCCACCTTGTCTGGCAAACCACAAGGAAATGTCTACAACACAAAACTGTAAAGACTACCACACATATATGAAACTAATGTTGGCCAAACCAAACGGTTTGTCTGACACTCTAATGTGTATGGGGGCAACAGCTATCTGATGATCGGGAGGATGTCGATTAGGCAGGTCTGATATACCGAGATAGGCTATTGGCGGACATGTTATGCGTCCTTCTCATAGAGAACACAGGAGTGCTCTGCCAAATGGGTGCTCCTGTGGAAGGTTGAGATAGCCAGGATGGCTGCTGGACAAGCGCTCAGCTGGAACATCATTCGGCTGACAGCCATCAACACGTATGAGAAGCTTAAGAAATGTATTTTATTGCAAATAGTATCAGAATTCTGTATTTTTTAGCATAGCACAGTGAATCTTCCCCAAAGTTGCTTCTGAACTGGGAGTCTGTCCCTATATTATCCTGCCCCTAGCTAGAGGTGTGATTAGGGATGTGGCTAGGGCATGGTCAATGATTGGCTGCAGCGTGCCCCATGGTTTGCCCCTCTTTCTGTTCTATAAAAGTTGGGAGGTATGTATCTATCAGTCAGAAAGCTGTTGACCATTTACAGTAGCAGTAACACTTGAAAATAAAGCTAGTAAAGAAAATAAAATGAACAGCAGTTATTCATATCCTTATGGAACAGTAAATAGTAATGGACACCTAACAAGAAAACATGCAAATTCCTGTCAACATAATTGGAAAACTCAGACTTAAGTATGAATAAAGGAGAGAATATGAACAGTAGATGGAAATGAACAAGTATGCACTCAAGTACTGACAGTTGTGATTAAATGTAGACTATTAACGCAAATGATATCACAAAGATATGTATTGCCTAGATTAATGGCACTTCCAGTTATGAATAAATCAAATGAAAAATTGGGAAGCTTTTTACCATAAAATCAAATAAATTTTATTTAGAATATATTAAAAAAAGATTACATAATATAATAGTATGATAGTACATATGGGGACAACAAAATGCAAAAAAATGGCCTAAAAAGGTACTGGGGATTCAGAAGGATGCATGTACTGTATATGGATCCTATACTTGTTATTGATGTTAATATCATATAGTGATTTAGAAAGCACTTAAAAAAATGAGTGGAGCAAAGAGTATATAGCTTCCAAAAATAAATATAGTGCTGCGCATCTCAGATATACTCAAAAGAGGATCATGAGCGACACCCCTTATAGTAGAAATCCAGCTAGGCTCTCCTATCTAAAAGCAGCAATATTATACGCAAGGGTATATAAGTGCATAGTGCAAAGTATAACATAACATGCTAGCAAATAAGTACAAATGTAAAGAGCCAGAAGAAAATAGAAAATATAGTGCTGCTTGTAAGGAAACACTGTACCTTAGAATGGCCGTGGCATCCTGACGCTCGTTTCGCGTTGAGCTTTTTCACAAACACTTCCTTGTGAAAAAGCTCAAGCGAAACGCGCGTCGGGATGCCACGGCCATTCTAAGGTACAGTGTCTCCTTACCAGCAGCACTATATTTTCTATTTTCTTCTGGCTCTTTACATTTGTACTTATTTGCTAGCATGTTATGTTATACTTTGCACTATGCACTTATATAGCCTTGCGTATAATATTGCTGCTTTTAGATAGGAGAGCCTATTTTTGGAAGCTATATACTCTTTGCTCCACTCCTTTTTTTGAAGTGCTTTCTAAATCACTATATGATATTAACATCAATAACAAGTATAGGATCCATATACAGTACATGCATCCTTCTGAACCCCCAGTACCTTTTTAGGCCATTTTTTTGCATTTTGTTGTCCCCATATGTACTATCATACTATTATATTATTATGTAACCTTTTTTTAATATATTCTAAATAAAATTTCTTTGATTTTATGGTAAAAAGCTTCCCAATTTTTCATTTGATTTATTAACGCAAGTGCCAATATTTCTATTGCACTGGGAAATAAAGGTACGGGGAAAGAATCATGTCCGAAGACTTCCACAGTCAAAGCAGTTGCTGGGATTATAAACCTATCCTTGCTAATATATTGTAGACTTTGGAGTTGAAATTGAAAAACTTATTGTTATGTTTCAAAACAATGCTTACATAGCACCGGGGGTCAAGATTGGGAGTTCTTTAATATCTCATAAAATCAAACAAGTCATTTGTCAATAGAAATTCAACAAATCATGTGAATCAGACACTTGTTACGTACTCGATACAATAAAAGTATAGTAGTATTATTTTTACATTTTTCAGTAATGTGTTTTTTTCCTGTTTTTTTTTGCTAAGAATATGTATTTTAATTAAAAATTATTTTCCACTGATATCTTGGTATGAGAATGAACAAATGTTTCTGCTGTGCAAGAAATACGCACTGTTCAAATAGATTTAACAGAAAATTCCAGGTCATAGTTCACTATCATTTCAATTGGCAGAGCAACTTGACAGGAGTGGGAAATGTTTGTCCAAAAATTGTTTTTCCAGGATGGTTTTCTCACATGATCACATGTGCATATGAAAGAATACAAATATATGGGGTTCAGCAGCATATGCCAATCATTTTTTCACCAAAAGCCTTTAGATGACACCTACTGCACCGTTGCAGGTTTGGACTTTACCCATTTTGTGATGTTACAACAATAGGCTCTCCAGACATTTAATACTACTATCATTCTAATCATTAGGGCTTCCAACAACAATATAAAGACACTAAAAGCTCAAATGACCAGTGACCTGGTGATGCATCCCCATTACCCCTACTCTTTTTCCATAGTTAAAAAAATAACGCTAGTATAATTCTCACAACTTGTGAAACTCAAAGGGAAATGGTTAATTTTGATCTTTATACAGTCCTTAAGCCCATGTCATATGTTTGATGGGTCCTTGAGCAGTGAAAAAACATATCAACTAGAATTTCCTGAAATTTGTAGGTCCACGCAAATTCGAATGAATGGTTAGTGACTTACTTTGCGCAAATTGCAAAAAAATGCCACGCATCATTTCAAACATGGCTTTTACTCCATCCCGACATGCATCGTCCATATACTGATTTGCGGGAGCAACGATCGCGCGGCCTCAAACTGAGCGCCGCCGTGATCAGGTGTGGGTATCAGCTCTATGTCAGAGCTGACACCCTGTAGCAATGCCCACGATCGGTGCTAACACCGATCGAGGACGTTTAACCCCTCTGATGCCTCTGTTGATGGTGACAGCAACATTGAGGAGATCACAGGTAGGGAGGGGGCTCCCTGTGTGCTCCCATCAGAACAAAGTGATGCGATCATGTTGTTCTGATGGTCTCTCTGGAGAACCCCGGCCCCACGATGGCTGTGGGGTCCTTCACGGTCTTGCAAGGAAAGTGGCTTGTGAGCACCTGATGAAAGCAGGCGCTGACATTCCTCCTTCCCTGCCTGTCAGATGCTGATGTGATACTCTGCAGTGCATAAGCATTGCAGAGTATCAGATCAGCGAACTGATACTATACAGTGATGTCCCATCCTGGGACAATGTAAAAAAGTAAAAAAAAGAGGCAAAAAACAATGCTTTATCATCATAACAAAAACTGCAATAAAACGCGATCAAAAGAACTAATGTAAATACAAATGGTACCGCTGAAATTGTCATCTTGTCCGGCAAAAAACATGCCACCATACAGCTCCATCAGCAGAAAAAATAAAAAAGTTATAGCTCTCAAAATAAAGCGATGCAAAAATAATTGTTTTTTCTATAAAATGGTTTTTATTGTGTAAAATCGCCAAAACAAAAAAAAAATATATAAATGAGGTATCTCTGTAATCATACTGACCCGAAGAATAAAGCTGCCTTATTGATTTTACAATACGTAGAAAAAAAACAATTCCTGAACTACTGGTTTTTGTTTATTCTGCCTCCCAAAAATCAGAATAGAAACCAATCAAAAATGTCATGTGCCTGAAAATGGTACCAATAAAAACTTCAACTCGTCCTGGAAAAAACAAGCCCTCACATGACTCTGTCGGCTGAAATATGGAAAAATTATAGCTCTCAAAATGTGGGGATGCGAAAACTAGTTTTTACAATAAAAAAAAACACAAAGTAAGTGCTCAGCGTAGCATGTCGGATAAATGTGATCCCAAATGTTATGTAAAATGTTCCCAATAAAAGCTTCAACTCAATCCACAAAAAAAGCAAGTCCCGACTCAGTCTGTCATCTGTTAATGGAAATATAGGGGGCTTCCACATTGCTAGTAGTAAAAAGGCTCTGGAAAAGCAAAATGGCCCTCATCCTCCAAAAGAAATTCAGAAAATTCTGTGCTCTCAAATCTAAATGCCCCCTCCCTTGTGAGCCCCAGTGTGTCTTAACCACATACAGCGCCCACATTGTTGGCATTTCTGTAGTGATGTAAACCCGCCTAATTTACGGGTACATGTTTCCAGAAGCATGGGTGGGG
>JARQOD010000006.1:55044285-55078461 GCA_033576555.1 Oophaga sylvatica
CTCATGCTATTTCAGTCTGCCTAACGGGAGACATTTTGAAACCTCATTGTCTTGGTATGTTTCAGACTAATTTTATTAACTCTCTCTGATAATGCTTCCCCTCTTCCTCATTGTTCTGCTCAGGCTTTCGTAGATTCTTGGAGCAGCTATTAACCTATGTATTATGATTTTGCTAAAAACTGTGGGTTTTTCCACCTTCTACCCCCTACAGAAGTCCTTCCCTTTACTGGGATCGATTCCTACCCTACCCCCCCTATGGCTAAATAAACCCCATTTTCTACTCAGGTGATTTTGGCAGCCCTTTTCCGGAAGGGTCTGTCAGATAATGTAAAGGATGTTATGGTGGGATTCCCTGTCCCCTCTGGTCTCAATGATTCTATGTCATTAGCGATTCAAATTGACAGACGTTTGCGTGAGCGGAGAAGTATGCGTGGAATGGTGTTGCCTTGTGAACCAGCTTCTGAACCCATGCAGTGTGATAGAGTGGTGTCTGGGGCACAGCGTCATGAGTTTCGAAAGCGCAATGGGTTATGTTTCTACTGTGGTGATGCCTCTCATGCTATTTCAGTCTGCCCTAAGCGGGGAAGACGTTTTGCATGCTCGGTTGTCTTGGGTAGTGTTCAGACTAAGTTTTTATTAACTGTCACTCTGATATGTTCTCTGTCCTCATTTTCTGCTCAGGCTTTCGTTGATTCTGGAGCAGCTATTAACCTGATGGATTATGATTTTGCTAAACGTTGTGGGTTTCCCTTGATACCCCTACAGAAGTCTATTCCCTTACTGGGATCGATTCTACCCCTTTGGCTGAGAATAAACCCCAGTTTTCTACTCAGGTGATAATGAGGGTTGAACCTGATCACCAGGAGTGCTGCAAATTTTTGGTTCTGTATAATCTGCATGACATTATCGTGCTGGGTTTCCCTTGGTTACAGTCTCATAATCCTGTTTTGGATTGGAAATCTGTGTCTGTAACCAGTTGGGGCTGCCAATGTGTTAATACCAACACTCCTGTTTTTTTCTGCCTCCCCCCAGGCTCAGGATGTTCCTGACTTTTTGATTGATTTTTCTGATATGTTTAGCGAAAGTAAATCTGCATCCTTGCCTCCCCATAGGAGCTATGACTGCGCTATTGAATTAGTGCCGGGTAGTAGAATCATAGAATCATAGAATCATAGAATGGTAGAGTTGGAAGGGACCTCCTGGGCCTTCTGGTCCAACCCCCTGCTCAAAGCAGGATTCTCTAAATCATCCCAGACAGATGTCTATCCAGCCTCTGTTTGAAGACTTCCATTGAAGGAGAACTCACCACCTCTTGTGGCAGCCTGTTCCACTCATTGATCACCCTAACTGTCAAAAAGTTTTTTCTAATATCTAATCTGTGTCTCCTCCCATTCAGTTTCATCCCATTGCTTCTAGTCTTTCCTTGTGCAAATGAGAATAAAGATGATCCTTCTACAATGTGACAGCCCTTGAGATATTTGTAGACAGCTATTAAGTCTCCTCTCAGTCTTCTTTTTTGCAAGCTAAACATTCCCAAATCCTGCAACCGTTCCTCATAGGACATGGTTTGCAGACCGGTCACCATTCTGGTGGCTCTTCTCTGAACTTGCTCCAGTTTGTTGATGTCTTTTTTAAAATGTGGTGCCCAAAACTGGACACAGTATTCCAGATGAGGTCTGACCAAAGAGGAGTAGAGGGCAATAATGACCTCACGTGATCTAGACTGTATGCTTCTGTTGATACATCCTAGAATTGCATTTGCCTTTTTTGCTGCTGCATCACACTGTTGACTCATGTTAAGTCTGTGATCAATTAGTATACCCAAGTCTTTTTCACATGTGCTGTTACTTAGCCCTATTCCTCCCATTTTGTATATGCTTTTTTCATTTTTATTGCCCAGATGTAGTACTTTGCATTTTTCCCTGTTAAAATCCATTCTGTTAGTTGCTGCCCACTGCTCCAGTTTATGTATATCTTTTTGAATCCTCTCTCTCTCTTCTCTAGTATTAGCTACCCCTCCTAGCTTTGTGTCATCAGCAAATTTGATCAGTTTACCCTCAATTCCTTCATCTAAATCATTGATAAAGATGTTGAACAATACAGGGCCCAAAACAGAGCCTTGTGGTACCCCACTTGAGACATTCTTCCAACTGGATGTGCAGCCATTTACAACCACTCTTTGGGTCCGATCACTAAGCCAGTTATGAATCCACCTAACAGTTGCCTTGTCCATTCCATACTTAGTCATTTTTTCAATAAGGATTGTGTGAGATACTTTGTCAAATGCTTTGCTGAAGTCAAGATATACTATATCTACAGCATTTCCCTGATCCACCCAGTCAGTGATTCTGTCATAGAAGGAAATTAAGTTAGTCTGACATGACTTATTAGTTACAAACCCATGCTGACTCTGTTTAATCACTTCATTCTTATCCAGGTACTTGCATACATGTTCTTTAATAATTTGTTCAAAGATCTTTCCTGGTATAGAAGTCAGACTCACCGGCCTGTAGTTCCCTGGGTCCACCTTCTTCCCCTTTTTGAAGATAGGAACAACATTTGCTTTTCTCCAGTCTTCTGGGACTTCTCCTGTTCTCCAAGAATTTTCAAAGATTATTCACAGTGGTTCAAGAATTTCTTCTGCTATCTCCTTCAGTACCCTGGGGTGTAATTCATCTGGACCTGGAGACTTGAATTCATTTATGTTAGCTAAGTGTTTCCTCACTGTCTTTCTGTTTATAGATATCCTGGATTCTTCTATTCCTTTAATAGGACAGTGAAGATCAGTTGATGTTACATTTCCTTTCTGAGAGAAAACAGATGCAAAATAGGAATTTAAAAGTTCAGCCTTCTCAACATCCTGACTTACCATTTCATCATTTTCATCCTGTAAAAATCCTATAGCATCTTTGACTTTTCTTTTACTTTTGACGTATCCCCAAAATCCTTTTTGTTGCTTTTGACGTCACTTGCAAGCCTTAATTCATTGTCAGCTTTAGATAATCTGATTTGTGCCCTGCAAGTTCTGCAGACGGCATTATATTCTTCTTTAGATATGCCTCCCTCTTTCCATTTGATAAACATTTCTTTCTTCCTTTTTAGCATGTGTTTAAGTTCTATGTTCATCCATCCTGGTTTCCTTAAATGCTTCCCATTCTTCCCTCTTTTCGGAATTGTTAACGATTGTGCTTTGAGAATCTCATTTTTCAAGATTTCCATCCTTCCTGGACATTTTTGTCCTTAAGGATATCCAGCCATTGGATCCCTCCAATTCTCTTTCTGAGTTCCTTAAAATCTGCCTTTCTGAAATCTAACCTTGACGTCTGAGTCTTCACAGGTCTTCCTCCTCTTGTTATCCAAAATTCTAAAATAGCATGGTCACTACCTCCTAGAGTCCCAGCCACTCTTCCTCCTCCACCATTTCCTCCCTGTTTATGAGGATTAGATCCAAGGTAGCAGATCCCCTTGTTTTCTCCATTACCTTTTGGAAGATAAAGTTGTCAGCAAGAGAGGATAAGAATTTCCTGGACCTGTTAGTTTTGCCTGAGAGAGATTCCCAACAAATGTCTGGATAGTTGAAATCTCCCATGACCACTATGTCATATTTTTTGGAGAACTTGGCCATTTGATGCATAAAGAGTTCATCCATATCTTCAGCTTGCACAGGCGGCCTGTAGTAAATGCCTACAATGGTGTCCTTTCCATTGTTCTGTCCTTGTATTCTTACCCAAACAGTTTCCACAGAACTCCCAGTCTCTGAAGCGTCAATCTCTGTGCAGATATACGCTTTTCTAACATATAATGCAACACCTCCTCCTCGTTTATCAAGTCTGTTTCTTGCAAATAAGTTGTATCCTTCTAGCCTTGTATTCCAATCATGTGTATCGTCCCACCAAGTCTCAGTGATTCCAATGACATCATATTTCTTCTCCTGCGTTAGTAGCTCCAGTTCTCCTTGTTTGTTGCCCATGCTTTGTGCATTCGTATAGAAACACTTTAGTTTGTGATTGGTTTCTCTTCCTTCAATATTTTTATTATGTAAATTTTTTTGTCTTTGTTCTTCCCCTTCACTTCTAATAGCAGAAATCTCAATAGTATTTGTCAAGTGTATGGCTTTTGCTGGCGTTTTGCTTCCCTTCCCACATTGTTCTAGTTTAAAGCTCTCCTGATGAGTGTAGCAAGGCGACTTCCAAATACATGTTTTCCAGTCTTCGTAAGGTGCACCCCATCTCTAGCAAGTAGTCCATCGTATAGGTAATTCACTCCGTGATCCAGAAATCCAAATCCTTGTTGACGGCACCATCGACGTAGCCAGTTGTTCACCTGCAGAATCTTATTCCACCTCCTTGTTCCATGGCCATCCACTGGGAGGATGGAAGAGAAGACCACCTGCGCTCCCAGTTCTTTCACTTTCTTACCTAAGTTTTCAAAGTCACTGCAGATGGTTTCCAGGTCGTTTCTAGCGGTGTCATTTGTCCCCACATGTATTAGCAGGAATGGTAGTCATCTTTAGGTCTGAAGAGTCCTGATATCCTGTCAGACACATCTTTAATTTTTGCACCTGGAAGACAGCACATTTCTCTTGAGGTTATATCCGGTCTGCAGATAGCGGCCTCTGTTCCTCTCAACAGGGAATCGCCCACGACAACAACTCTCCGTTTCTTCTTCACAACAGTTTTCTTTCTCCATTCAGGAGGACTCTGAGGGCGTACAAGGTTGTTTGTGGGCAAAGTCTTATCCTGATGTATTTCTTCATCGTTCTCCTGTGTAAGAGCCTGGTATTGGTTCCTGAGCAGAATTGGTGCTGACTGCCTCCTTATCCTCCTGCTTCTCTGGGTCACATGCTTCCATTCCTCTGTTTCTTCAGTTGCACTTCGAATTTCTTCTCTTTCTGTACCATGAAGAGATAATTCTGCTCTGTCTAAGAACTCTTCACCTTCCT
Source organism: Oophaga sylvatica (assembly GCA_033576555.1). Lineage (NCBI taxonomy): Eukaryota > Metazoa > Chordata > Amphibia > Anura > Dendrobatidae > Oophaga > Oophaga sylvatica. The sequence continues at coordinate 55,049,228 of JARQOD010000006.1, forward strand.
TAATGGTCTTCAATGTAGATAACCTCTCTTCCAGATTTTGCAACTTTTCCTCCAACAGGGACACAAGCTTGCATTTCTGGCATGTGAAGTTTGGCTTTTCCACTGGTAAGTCTATGAACATGTAGCAAGAAATGCAGCTCACCACATGGCTCCTAGCCTCTTCCATGTTCTTATTGTTCAAGAGATAATCAAGCGGTGAAATATAAGCCAAAACTCGCTTACTGATGTCCTCCTTTCAGCTGCAACAGCCAAAATCCAGTGTTCCTTGAGCTCGCGGAGACTCTTCACTTATCCCAGAAGGCACTGGGAATATGCAAATTATCTCCTCGGGACTCCTCCCCTGGTTTACTGATGTCCTCCTTTCAGCTGCAACAGCCAAAATCCAGTGTTCCTTGAGCTCGCGGAGACTCTTCACTTATCCCAGAAGGCACTGGGAATATGCAAATTATCTCCTCGGGACTCCTCCCCTGGTTAGTAAATTCCCTAAAGGTCGCCTTTTTAACTTGTCTGTACCTGAACATGACGCTATGCGGTCTTATATCAAGGAATCATTGGAGAAGGGTCATATCAGGCCATCCTCTTCACCCTTAGGTGCCGGTTTTTTCTTTGTGGCCAAAAAAGATGGTTCATTAAGGCCGTGTATTGATTATCGTCTTTTGAACAATATTACTGTGAAATATCAATACCCGTTACCCTTGATTTCTGACCTGTTTTCCAGGGTGAAAAACGCTACTTGGTTTACCAAGCTTGACCTCAGGGGGGCGTATAACCTTATTCGCATTAAGCACGGGGATGAATGGAAGACGGCATTCAATACCCCTGAAGGGCATTTTGAGTACCTAGTGATGCCCTTTGGGCTCACTAATGCTCCTTCCGTCTTCCAGTCCTTCATGAATGACATTTTCAGGGATTTTGTGGACAAATTTCTGATTGTTTATTTGGATGATATCTTGATTTTTTCTAATGACTGGGACTCTCATGTGAAACATGTTCGAACTGTGTTCCAGATTTTGAGAGAGAATGCTCTGTATGTGAAGGGATCAAAGTGTCTTTTTGGCGTACAGAGGATCTCATTTCTGGGATTCATTTTGTCCCCATCTGTTATTGAAATGGACCCGGTCAAGGTTCAGGCCATCTGTGATTGGGTCCAACCTACTTCATTAAAGGCTCTTCAGAGATTTTTGGGTTTTGCCAATTTTTATCGTAAATTTATTGGTAATTTCTCGGTTATTGTTAAACCATTAACTGATTTGACCAGAAAGGGTTCTGATGTGGTGAATTGGCCTCCTTAGGCAGTCTCTGCGTTTCAGGAACTTAAGCAGAGATTCACTTCTGCTCCTGTTCTACGGCAGCCTGATGTTTCTCTGCCATTTCAGGTGGAGGTTGATGCCTCTGAAATTGGGGCAGGTGCCGTTTTGTCCCAAAAAGATCCAGAGACCTCTAAAAGTAACCCTTGTGCCTTTTTCTCTCGAAAATTTTCTCCTACTGAACGTAATTATGACGTGGGTAATCGGTAGTTATTGGCCATGAAGTGGGCTTTTGAAGAGTGGAGACATTGGCTGGAGGGAGCCAAACATCAGGTGGTGGTCCTTACGGACCATAAGAATCTGGTCTATCTGGAATCTGCCAAGCGACTCAATCCTAGACAGGCCAGGTGGGCCTTGTTTTTCACACGTTTTAATTTTGTGGTTTCCTTTCTTCCTGGCACTAAGAATGTTAAGGCGGATGCCCTCTCGAGGAGTTTCCTTGCGGACTCTCCTGAGTTATCTGATCCTTCTGTTATTTTGAAAGAGGGTGTAGTTCTTTCCGCCATCTCGCCCAATTTGAGACTTGCTCTGGAGGGGTGTCAGGAGGATAGGCCCGAGTGCTGCCATGTTGGAAAATTGTTTGTCCCGGACCAGTGGAAAAAGAGTGTGATGTCTGAGATTCATTGTTCCACATTGGCTGGGCATCCCGGAATTTTTGGTACCAGAGACTTGGTTAGTCGGTCCTTTTGGTGGCCTACCTTGTCTCGTGATGTCAGGGAATTTGTGCAGTCCTGCGGGACTTGCTCTCGCTCCAAGCCTTGCTCTCGCTCTAGTGGTTTGTTGATGCCATAGCCTGTGCCCAAGAGACCATGGACCCATATCTCTATGGATTTCATTTCCGACCTTCCTGTTCTCAGAGAATGACCACCATCTGGGTAATTTGTGATAGGTTTTCCAAAATGATACATCTTGTGCCATTACCTAAGTTGCCTTCCTCCTCTGAATTGGTGCCGTTGTTCCTTCAGCACGTGGTTCGTTTACACGGCATTCCTGAGAACATTGTGTCTGACAGAGGAGTCCAGTTTGTTTCCAGATTTTGGAGGACTTTTTGTTCTAAACTGGGTGTTCAATTGTCTTTCTCCTCGGCATTTCATCCTCAGACCAATGGTCAAATTGAGAGAACAAACCAGACATTGGAGACTTATCTTAGATGCTTTGTGTCTGCTGATCAGGATGACTGGGTCTCTTTTTTACCTTTGGCTGAGTTTGCTCTTAATAATAGGGCTAGCTCTGCCACTTTGATGTCTCCGTTTTTCTGTAATTCTGGGTTTCACCCTCGATTTTCTTCAGGACAGACGGAGGCTTCTGTCTGTCCAGGTGTTGACTCTGTTGTGGAGCGTATGCAACAGATTTGGGACCAGGTAGTGGAGAGGTTGTCCCTCTCTCAGGAGAAGGCCCAGCGGTTTGCTAACCGGCATAGGACTGATGGTCCTCGGTTTAAAGTGGGGGACTTGGTCTGGTTGTCCTCAAAGAATATTCCTATGAGAGTAGCATCTCCTAAATTTAAGCCTAGGTTCATTGGACCTTATAAGATCATTGAGATTCTTAATCCTGTTTCTTTTCGTTTGCTTCTTCCAGGGACATTTAAGATCCATAACGTGTTCCACAAGTCCTTGTTGAAGAGGTTTGTTGAGCCAGTGGTTCCTGCTGCTGTGCCTCCTGACCCTGTTTTGGTTGAGGGCAATCTGGAGTATGTGGTTGAGAAAATATTAGATTCTCGTTTTTCTAGACGGAAACTCCAGTATTTGGTTAAGTGGAGAGGTTATGGTCAGGAAGACAATTCTTGGGTGTTTGCTTCGGACATCCATGCTAGGAGACTCATCCGTGCGTACCATAGAACTCATCCTGACCGACCTGGTTGCTCAAATGAGGGTCCGGTGACCCCTCCTCAAGGGGGGGGTACTGTTGTGAGTGGGCTTGGGATGAGTTCTGAGCAGAGGCTCCCTCTGGTGGTTACAAGCGGTACTGGTCTGTTCAGTGAAGATTGTGAGGACTGGGAATCAGGTGTTACTGACTGGTCTTATATAAGGGAGTCACCTTCCCATCAGGGTTGCCGGTGATCAATTGTTCTGGTCTGAATCCTTCATTCCTGTTTCCCTTGTAGCCTGCTGTGTCGTGTCTGCATCTCCTGCTAACAGATAAGACATTTTCTTCTTTTTGTTTTTGTACTATATTTTTGCATTTTGTCCTGCACTTCTTTGGGGGCCTTCTGGGTCCCCTTCGGGGGCTTTTGCCCTCTCAGTTTAGTTCAGCCACTGATGTTTGTACTTTTGCTTTTTCCAGTTTTTTCAGTGGCTGCTGTTTTGATTTTGTTACACCAGAGAACTAATTTAGGTGGTAGAGGTCGTGTGATCTCAGGTGATTTTGAAATTAGTAGAGTTGGTGCTTTTCAGGGTTTTCTGGGATTGCAGTAAGTACCCTTCCTATCCTTTTCTATTTAGTTAGTTTGGGCCCCAGCGTTTGCTCATACTATTTTCTTTCTGTGTCAGTATTTCTTCTTGTCTAACCGCCATTACTTGTTTGGGGGCTTTCTATTATCTTTGGGGTTCTGCTCCGGGGCAGATAGCTTTCCTATTTCTATCTTTAGGTGTAGTTAGTTTCTCAGGCTGTGACGAGGCGTCTAGGACCAACGTAGGAACGCTCCACGGCTGCCTCTAGTTGTGGTGGTTAGTCAGGGTACTGCAATCTCATAGATTCCAACTGCTCTGGTGTATTGCCTTTTTTACCTGCACTCCTCAGCTACCGACACATAACAGGAAATATCTCCAAGAACTGTCCTACTGATGTGTTGTGGTGGGCTTGTGTTTCTATGTAGCAGTCAATTCAAATATTTAGAGCTGCAATATAAAGCTTTAATGAGTCAAATCATAGAATCATAGAATGGTAGAGTTGGAAGGGACCTCCTGGGCCTTCTGGTCCAACCCCCTGCTCAAAGCAGGATTCTCTAAATCATCCCAGACAGATGTCTGAGCCTGTAAGGAATAAGACTCATTCACACTTCCGATTTCCCACATACGAGAAAAATAGACTGATTATTCTGATCAAACTGTGATTAGAGTTTGATCAGAGTGTGGCACGAGTGTCAACTAATTTTCTTGTTTGTGAAGAAATGTAAAAAAAAAAAAGAAAAAAAGTTTCTCCACCTTCTCCATTCTTACAGTCCATGATGATTTTTCCTGGTATCCATTGACTTTCATTGTCAATTTGGTCAACCCTCAAATAAATCGGATATTTCTCCGATATTTTCCATGGACCAATCAGTCTGAGGAAAAAATTGGACATGTGAATGGCGCCACAGAATATCATGGGTACGAGTGCTATCCATGAAAAACATGGATAGAACTCGTACGTGGAAATCGGAGCCCCTAGTGTAAGAATTTCAGACTATCTCAGGCTCCCATTAGACAGCGCAATTAAGTTGCAGTCACTGACCATATCTCTGATCTTATGTATTGAAACTTAAAAGACTAACATAAAAAATAACACAGGTATGCAAAATTTGGGTTTATGAAAATTTTTTCAAATCAAATGACTGATTCTTACATTTTTTCATGCCCTGATTTTAAAAAAATGCATCTATTTTTAACCATCACGTATGGATTTTGCATAAAACGAGTGTGAAATTATGTACAAGCCAGATGAACAAGAAAACTCTTTATTGTAGCCAAAAATGTACACAATTTTATATATAAAAATGCAGTAAATATTCATTCTGCAACTTTATTGGAAATTAATTTTTGCGCCTTTTCTTTTTCTCTTCAAAGCGTCTCTTGATACATTTTTTCTTATAGAATGCCTGTGAATGTTCGATGAGAAGCATCCAGCAGTTGTTCCCCATCATGTTCACGTCCCATCTACCTTGGTATTGTCATTCCATCTCCTTGATATTCTGATGAAATTTTTCTCCTTGCTCTCTGCTAACAGCACCAAATTTTTCAGGAAAGTAGTCCAAATGGGAATGTAAAAAATTTAACTGTAAAATTCATCAGACAACCCAAGGCTTTCAAACGTCTCTGCATGTTCTCTGCAATGGACTTAAATTCTGGATCTTTGCTATTACCTAGACATTTTTTTACAACTTCTTTAAAAGAATTTCAAGCCCTTTTCTCAGCTTATACTTTTGTTTCGAACACGTCGTCCTTCATGAGTTTACAAATTGCCGGACCCACAAAAATGCCTTCCTTCCGTTTTGCTTCGGACAGTCTTTCAAAGTTGGTGCACAGGTACTTAAAAGTCTCTTTTTCTTTCAGTAGACCTTTCACAAACTGCTTCATCAGTCCAAGCTTAATGTGGAGTTGTGACAGGAGAACTTTAGCGGGATCAACTAAACTTTCCGCAACTGTGTTCTTAAGTCCAGGTTACAAAGATGTTATTGTTGGCTCCCGGCTGTCCCATTCAAGCAAAAATAATGGGTACTTTGTGTATCCTCCTTGCTGCCCAAAGAGAGAATTTTCAGATCACCTCATATTGACCATTCTCATGGTTAAGTTTCTTGAGAATAAAGCCTAAATTCTCATAGCTTTCCTTCAAGTGCACAGCATGCCCTATTTCAAGATTAAAATACAAAAAATTAGCCAATAATAATGGCATAAGGTTAACAGGACGACCAAAATTAGTCCCAGTGTCATGCAAAAAAAATATTGTGGAATATCAGTTGGGACACTAGTTGGGACTAGTGTGAAAATCTTTGTCAGAATCCTGCTCTTCATGTTCTGAATCTTCTGATTCATATGCATCTTCAAGTTTATCCGGAAGTGAAAGGAGGTCCAGGTACAGTACAGACCAAAAGTTTGGACACACCTTCTCATTCAAAGATTTTTCTGTATTTTCATGACTATGAAAATTGTAGAATCACACTGAAGGCATCAAAACTATGAATTAACACATGTAGAATTATACATTACACTTTACAAAAAAGTGTGAAACAACTGAAAATATGTCTTATATTCTAGGTTCTTCAAAGTAGCCACCTTTTGCTTTGATTACTGCTTTGCATGCAGAAAAGGTGAACAGATGGACTCTACATGCCTGGTTCCCATCGTGAAGCATGGAGGAGGTGGTGTGATGATGTGGGGGTGCTTTGCTGGTGACACTGTTGGGGATTTATTCAAAATTGAAGCGGTGAGTGGTCCAGCTCACCCCAAACCATCTTGATTGGGTTCAGGTCTGGTGACTGTGGAGGCCAGGTCATCTGACATAGCACCCCAACACTCTCCTTCTTGGTCAAATAGCCCTTACACAGCCTGGAGGTGTGTTTGGGGTCATTGTCCCGTTGAAAAATAAATGATGGTCCAACTAAACGCAAACCGGATGGAATAGCATGCTGCTGCAAGATGCTGTGGTAGCCATGCTGGTTCACTATGCCTTCAATTCTGAATAAATCCCCAACAGTGTCACCAGCAAAGCACCCCCACACCATCACACCTCCTCCTCCATGCTTCACGGTGGGAACCAGGCATGTAGAGTCCATCCGTTCACCTTTTCTGCATGCAAAGCAGTAATCAAAGCAAAAGGTGGCTACTTTGAAGAACCTAGAATATAAGACATATTTTCAGTTGTTTCACACTTTTTTGTAAAGTGTAATGTATAATTCCACATGTGTTAATTCATAGTTTTGATGCCTTCAGTGTGATTCTACAATTTTCATAGTCATGAAAATACAGAAAAATCATTGAATGAGAAGGTGTGTCCAAACTTTTGGTCTGTACTGTATATAATCTTCTTATTTTTAAGGTAGAATCCCTCCATGTTGTATGTTCAAAAGTAGCAGAAAAAAGCCTACAGAGTCAATGTTTGTAAAAAAAACTGTACATGAAGGAATTTTTTCGATATTTTTACTGAGTTCATCAATCAAAGGTATATGAAAATCACCTGTTACTTTTCAAACAATTTTACCCTTACAGACCTGTGTTGGCAATTAAGAGTTATACAGCGGTAATGATTTTATTTTGCATCGATTAGATAAGTTAATTTTAAAGATTAGTGAATCTATCAAAATTCGATTTGCCAGGTTTGCTGAAATTTTTCCAGGAAATTCAATTTGCAATAAATTTATTTTACGCTAATCAAAATGCTGGTAAAAATCCATTTATTATGCTCTGAGGTTTCTCTAGATCCCAGGGAATAATAAAAAGAGGAACTCACTTTTCCGTTCACCTGTCTAGGCGCTGCATTTCAGCAGGCCTCACAGAATATCATGACCTTGTTGCTCTGTGATTTTATGATGTCACTTGAAGCCTAGTGCACCCCGGAGGGACCAAAGAGTAAAGAAGACTTGTGACAGAAGAGAATGCTGGAGACAGAGGGAGGAAGCAAGCCAAAGAGAACAGGCAAGAAAATGCGGCCCCAGGAAATCTGAGTGGTTAAGTAGAAACAAGCAAATCACAATTAAAGAGGTTTTCTGCTTTTGAACCCCCGCCCCTTTTTCCATGTTATATGACACATTTAAAAGGGGCGTTTGGGGCAGCTTCCTGGGTGGAACTGATCATTGATAAAGAATATCATTCAGTTGATGTTTTCAATATACTTAGACTAAAACTTTATTACAAAAAGTATTACAAAATAATTATTTTACTGTAAAACATTGTATTATAGTTACAAATAGCATAGCCAATTGATCATTTATGATCAAAGACTGGTCAGAACTTCAAAATATTTTTTTTTTCAAAAAGTTTAATACCATAATTGTGTAATTGTATTACCTAAATAATTCTTTTAAGTGGCAAACAGGGGGTGAAAAGACAGCACTTTCAAAATCTATAGAGCTACATAAGATAATAGTAAGCTATGTATATCACTATTGAATGCCTTCATCTAAAGAAGCACTCCTCCCATCAAAGTATTTATCCTCATATAGTACTATGTACCTACAATTGCTCATTTCCCCCTTCTATCCGTTAATTCTTCCCTTTTTCATTAGGTCCATGACATTACATGAATAAAAACTGACTAGCTGAATCCTTGTAAGCTCTATCTAGAAGCATCAAGTCTATTTTTCCTGCATGAGTCATCATTAGAACTAAAATTCTACATCACTGCAAAGTCACTGGCACTCCAGTTCTACCCACTCTTCAACTCTTGACCCAGTTGCTCCACTCCTCTCCCTGCCAAGGACTTTGCACGATGTAGAATTGCAGTTCTAATGATGACTCATGCAAGGAAAATAAACTTTCTGATTCTACATAGAGCTTAGAAGGATTCAGGTAGTCAGTTTTTAATCTAACGATGTCATAGACCTAATGGAAAAAAGAAGGATTAACTTGGTAGAAGGGGAAAATGAGCAATTTTAATAAACAATGCTATATAATTTCATGACTGCAATATGCTAAGAGTATAAAAACTTTGACAGGAGTGCTTCTGACTGCTGGAGATGGGTTCAGTGTGAAGGAATGGACTGCACTATTGATTGCTTACTTTCTTGTTTTTTCTCTGCACAGGGACGATGTTCCCAGTCATCCCCTCCAGTGCAGGTCCATTCAAATTAATGAATCCAGCTGCAGTTTTCTGTACAGCCAATTACCTGGGAGCAAGCACAGTATAGGACAAAGTTGTGACGAGGATACAATGCTAGAATCAATGGGGGTTCCAGAGGACAGACCAACTGAGATCATTTAGTAATGACATTTGCTAGTGACTGAGATTGGAATACACCGTTAATGGGGTTGTCCAGGCTGGGGATAAAAGTTTCCAGTTACTCTATATGAATGTAGACTGCTGAATCCTGGCAGCGTATGGTGCGCCTGTTGCCACATTTCCCTGCTGTTGCCTTTGAAGTGAACGGCCACACGACAGCAAGTATACAATTTGTATAAGTGTGGATACACGCCGACTAGATGTGTTTGGCTTCACTTCACAAAAGTGAGTTGAAAGAAGCCGGATACGTCTAGTTGGCATGTGACCACAAATATATAATTCACATGTATGCCCGCACGTGAACCCTCATTCACATCGGCAATACTGAGGAATCATGTCGACCTCTTAAAACAATTATATTGGTTTCCAAATATATCAGGCCTGTCATAGTGACAGGTACTCTTTAAGGCAGTGTATCTTATTTGCACTGCACCAAGTTCACATTAACCTTCATTGCTGCAGAGTGCACGTTCTGTCGCCTTCTTCCATAGTGCACATAACCCAATGCTCACAGCAGTGCTTATTTGTAAAGCTTGAAAACAAGACAGCAGACTAAAAAGCTAAAAGTAGAGAAAAGTCTGAGCCTCTTAAACAAGGATTTGGTTTGATTGTAGAGACTATCCTTACATTTTGCTGAGTTGGTTACTTTAAAAAATACAAAGTGCAGTCCTGCTGTGTGAGTAAACTGATGACTCACATTTAATATAGGGCTGAGCCAGAATTTCATCTCTGCCAAGTGACCTCCACAGGGAGTCCCACTTCAACCCACTCAGGTTTCATCCTAACAGAGCTGTATTTTCTGCAGATTGCTTGAGCTAGTCCTTGTGATCTGCAAACTGCAGCATGCTATATAGTGGGGCACAATTGCATGACAACGTTCTTGGAAACACAATGTTGAGATGGATTTTGCAACATAGGAATTGTTCAATGTCATAATTACTGGAGGAGATGATTTGCTTGTGCACTTTTTTCAAGGTCTTTACACAAATCTCAAACCATATTTTTCTATCCTTCACATCATTTCTTTTTATAGTTTTTATAGTCTTGAGTAAAAAAAAAATCTTACGTGTAAAGCTTTTATATGCTTTAAAATAACAACTTACATAACTACATCACTAGGAAAACATTTTATTAGTCTTAGACATGTTTATTTGGAATCCCTGGATCCCCATTTACAGAAAATTTAGGAAGCGCAGAAATGCCCCGAAGACAGAAACTCAGCCCTGGCAGATTTAGAACCTGTTCCTTTTCTGGAGTTAATAGAACAAGAAAAGTTTAACAGCACAGATCAAAGATTTGTATTTTACTGACCTGGACACAATATTGCTGCATTAGGTGTCATCATGAACTCTAGATTTGATGTTACACATGTAAAATGTATATCACAGACCTATCACCACCACCCCCACTACACCCCAAAAAATATTTATAATGTAATTTTAATCAACGTCAGAAAATGATCATCGACAAGTTTCTAAAATGTCAGTGAACTATGTTTTCAGCATTAGATCTTTGAAAATTCTTTATCCTTTCAAGGAAAAAAGGATAATAACTGAGATTCTATCAACTGATCCATAGAGGATTTTTTTGTGTAATCACTAAATTTATTTATTTAGTCATTTATTTTACTCACTTATACAGCGCCATTAATTGCACAGACACTTTTTATCAGCACTGTTCCCTATCGATATGTTTTTGGAGCTTGGAAGGCAACTGGAGAACCGGGAGGAAACCCAAGCAAAGAACATACAACCTCCTTGCAGATGTTGTCCATGGTGGGATTTGAATTCAGGACCCCAGCGCTGCAAGGTTGCATGCTAACTACTGCGTCACCGTGCTGCCCCTATTATAAACTAGCTCCATGGATAATGCCTTCCTCACTCAATATTAACATAAATAGATTTGCATTCAGATTTGCATTCATTGCCATTATTTTTTGAGAGGAAGAAGTAATCAATTTTTGAAAAATACCAATCAATGAAAATTCATACAGCCATCTTTCAAAGGGTAACTGTGCTTTCAAGCAATTTTTGAGAATGTTTGCTGTATGTGTATATGAGAAATAACGCTATATCTCGTCATTATGTGACTTATTGTCAGGATCCCGTCTGGGTTGGAGCCGATGTTACTGCAAACACTAGGGGAAGCAGAGGCAGGTAGCGTAGTCAGGTGGCAGGCCGAGGTCAGTTCACAGGAGAGCAGTGTTTGTAGCAGAGGAGCAGGCAGATAACGTAGTCAGGTGGCAGGCCGAGGTCAGTTCACAGGAAAGGCAGTTCGGTAGCAGAGGAGCAGGCAGATAACGTAGTCAGGTGGCAGCCGGAGGTCGGTACACAGGAAAGGCAGTTCGGTAGCAGAGGAGCAGGCAGATAACATAGTCAGGTGGCAGGCCGAGGTCAGTTCACAGGAGAGCAGTGTTTGTAGCAGCAGGAACAGCAGGAGAAAGAGCTTGACTAAAGGCTGGAAGCACAATAATCTCGCAATGACACACCCACAGGGCCAGGTTTATATAGGGCGTGTAATTGGTAATCAGAGGCCAAACGAGAGAGCACTGGGTGAAGCCGATCAGGAAGAACAGTCAATGGTATCCGGGTTCAGCAAGGAACTTTGTAGCCAGCAGAATAGCTCAGATGGTAGAGCTGCTGGCCGGTGGACAAGAGACACTGGGTTCGATTCCTGACAGTACTCCCCTCCTTCCAGGATGGCCTCTGGACATCTCAGGGGCTGGCCTATCTGGGTACCTCTGATGGAAGGCTCTTGTAAGTCCAGGAGCATGGACGTTGTCCTTTGGTTCCCATGAATTTTCCTCTGGTCCGTAACCTTCCCACTGCACCAGATACTGCAGTTTACCTCTGAATTTTCGGGAGTCCAGAATCTTATTCACAATGTATTCTTCTTCACCACGGATCCTTTCTGGTGGAGGAGGTGGCTGAATTCTTCCTGGAAACGGGTTTTCACAGAAGGGTTTGAGCAAGGATATGTGAAACACTGGATGAATCCTCAGATTGTTGGGAAGTTTTAAACGAAAAGCAACCTGGTTAATTTTTGCAGAAATTTGAAAAGGTCCAATGAATTTCTGACCCAATTTGGAGGATGGCACATGAGTCTTAAGGTTTTTAGTGGACAGCCAAACTTTGTCTCCAACCTGAAGAGCAGGGGGCACTCTCCGATGTTTATCTGCTGCTTCCTTATATTCTTCCTGGGTCTTGAGTAATATCTCTGATAATTCCTTCTGGGATTCCTGTAATTTTGCAAGTCTGTCATTAACAGCAGGAATGGGAGTGTTCACTGGCAGATTAGGGATAAATACTGGATGTACTCCATAATTAGCAAAAAATGGGGTTTGAGATGTAGCGCTATGTATGGAGTTGTTGTAGGCAAACTCTGCTGTTGGTAAATAGTCCACCCAGTTATCCTGAAGATAGGAAATGAAGCAACGGAGGTATTGCTCCAAAGTCTGGTTCGTTCTCTCCGTCTGGCCATTGGACTGAGGATGGAAAGCGGTAGAAAGATTCACCGTGACTCCCAAGGCTGTACAGAAACTCTTCCAAAATTTTGACGTAAACTGAACGCCTCTGTCAGACACCACGTTGTCAGGAATTCCATGTAACCTGAATACCTCTTTGATCATCGGTTCTGCAGTTTTTTCAGCAGTAGGAATTCCTTCAGTTGGAATAAAGTGGGCCATTTTTGTGAGTCGGTCCACTATGACAAGGATGACGGTCATCTGTTTGGAAGGGGGTAGTTCCACAATAAAATCCATGGAAATAGATCCCCAAGGCCTGGATGGAACTGGGACTGGTTGCAAGAGTCCTAGAGGAGACGATCGTGGGGTCTTGTTTCGTGCGCATGTTAAACAGGTTGAAACATATTTCCTCACGTCCTTCCTACAATTAGGCCACCAAAAGAAACAAAGTAGTAAGTCTTGTGTTTTTGCAACTCCAGGATGTCCTGCCAGTTTAGAATCATGGACACTTTTGAGGACCTCAAGGCGAGAAGATTCAGGTACATATATTTTGTGTTTCTGCATCCAAAACCCCTCTTTGAATGAAAGATCGACGTCTTCCGAAGGATGGTTAAGGAAAGAGTCCTCTTGATATCCATCTTTAATTCTATTACATAGTCCTCTAGAGTGCAATATTCCCAAAAAAATTTTAGGGCCTAGAATTGTATCGTCATTACTAGACCTCTCCTGAGGTTCCGAACACATCCTGGACAGGGCGTCAGCCTTGCCATTTCTTGAACCAGGCCGGTAAGAGATTATAAAATTGAATCTTGAGAAAAATAAGGCCCATCGTGCTTGTCTTGCAGACAATCTTTTTGCTGTACGGAGGAATTCAAGATTCTTGTGGTCCGTGAGGACATTCACAGGGTGATTGGCACCTTCCAGAAGATGTCTCCACTCGAGAAGGCAACTTTAATGGCTAACAGTTCTTTATTACCGATGTCGTAGTTCTTTTCTGCAGATGACATGGTGTGGGAAAGAAACGCACATGGGTGAAGTTGCATCTTGTCCCCAACTCGCTGAGACAGAATGGCTCCCACTGCAGAGTCTGAGGCGTCCACTTCGACAGTAAATGGCAATTCAGGATTTGGGTGTACTAACAATGGAGCAGACGTAAAAAGAGTTTTCAACTTGTCAAAAGCCTCCTGTGCCTCCGGAGACCAGAAAAATGCTTTGGTCTTTTTTGTTAGTGTAGTAATTGGTAGTATGATCCGTGAAAAGTTCTTTATAAATTTTCGGTAAAAATTTGCAAATCCTATGAAACGCTGGACGTCTTTTAAATTTCTTGGAACAGGCCAGTCCACTACAGCATTGATTTTGCCGGGATCCATGCTCAGACCTTCTGGGGAGATGATATATCCCAGAAATTGGATACTGGTTTGTTCAAACTCACATTTTTCAAGTTTAATGTAAAGATGGTTCTCCTGTAGTCATTCCAAGACTAACTGGACGTGCCTGCGATGCTCTTCCAAGGTGTCTGAAAATATAAGAATGTCATCGAGATAAGCCACAACGAATTGGTCCAAGAAATCTCGAAATACATCATTAATAAAATGTTGAAAGGTGGCTGGGGCATTGCTAAGGCCAAAGGTCATAACCAGAGATTCAAAATGTCCATATCTCGTTCTGAAGGCGGTCTTCCACTTATCTCCTGGGCGAATCCGTATGAGGTTGTAAGCCCCTCTAAGATCCAGCTTCGTAAAGATTTTCGCAGAACGGAGTCTCTCAAATATTTCAGGAATCAAGGGTAGCGGGTAGCGATTCTTGACAGTGATATTATTCATCTCTCTGTACTCAATACATGGCCGCAGAGTGGAGTCTTTCTTTTCAACAAAGAACAGGGGTGCCCCAGCTGGAGATGTGGAAGGTCGAATAAAGCCTTTCTCTAAATTTTCATCCAGGAACTTTCTTAATACCTTCAATTCAGGTTCGGAAAGATTGTAAATCCGTCCAAATGGAATGGTTGCTCCTGGCAGCAATTCAATGGGACAGTCGTAAGGATGGTGATGAGGTAATTGATCTGCTTTCTTCTTACTGCAGACATCAGAGAACTGCTGATATTGAGGTGGTAGTTTCTCTTTCTTCTCATGCGAAATCTCAGAGATTTGGACTTGTTGAGAACAGGGGGTTCCTTATGACAATTATTCTTACAGTAGTCAGATGGAAAGGTGATGGTCCTTGATGCCCAGTTGATAGAAGGGTTATGGACTGAAAACCAGGGGATCCCTAGAATAACCGGAAATTTCGGAGATGAAATAAGGTGGAAACTGACAGCTTCATGATGATCCGGGTCGATACAAATCTCCAGTTCGATTGTCTCATGCGTGACAGGTCCAGAAGACAAAGGTGATCCATCCACAGTTTCCATTTCAATTGGTGTGGATTTGGTCCTACTGGAAATATTATTATCACGTGTAAATTTTAAGTCCATAAAATTTCCTCCTGCTCCCAAATCCAACAGGGCAGAGCATTGTATTTTTTGGGTGCCCATTACAACCTGAATGGGGATAACAAAATGAGATGATGTGGTATGTATTTTGTCTATTTCTGGCGTTACTGATGAGATAGTCTGCAAGATGGAATCCGACTGCTGAGAAAGGTCCATATTGCTGGCAGACCTGTTGTTGGTAAAGGCTATAGTCCTTTTGTTAGGACAGTTGATGGCATAGTGTCCAGGGTCCCCACAATAGAGGCAGAGATGTTCTGCACGTCGCCTCTCCTTCTCCTGTGCAGAGAGTGGTCTTCGGATGACGTCGATCTGCATCGGTTCAGACACGCCTTGCGTCTTTTCTTGGTGGTCTGATGCTGAAAATGAGAAGCCAGGGCTATTCCCAAGTGCTCGCAGTCTCTACTTTCTCCTTTCAGTAAGTCTTTGGTCAATCCGGATACATAGTTGAATAAAGTCCTCCAACTGATCAGGGTCTCAACCCTGGCAAGCTCGTCTTTCACTGGTTCTGATAACCCTCGTTGAAATTGACTTCTCTGGGCCGCTGGATTCCAGGTGGTGTCGGCCACCCAGCGACGGAACTCCGATGTATATTCCGCAACAGAGCGACGTCCTTGGCGCAAATTATGTAATTTGGTTTCTGCTGTGGCACAGCGGTTTGGGTCATCAAAAACTTGATTCATAGCTGCGATGAAAGCTTCCAGGTCATTAAGGAGGTCATAGTCCTTTTCTACATAAGGTGAAGCCCAAGCAAGAGCTTCATCCGTCAGGAGATTTATCATGAAAAAAACTTTCTTCCTCTCACTGGTAAAGGGAGCAGGTTGCATCTGGAAGTATATGCGGCATTGATTGAGGAATCCTCGGTACTGCTGGCGATCCCCACTGAACTTTGCAGGCAGCGGCAGCGCGCGTTTGATTCGGACCCTGAATTGCGCACGTCCAGAAGTTGTTTTTGTAGCTCAATTACTTCCTGTTGTATCACCGTGAAATTAGTTTGTAACTTGGAATATTTTCCTTGAGAATCAGTACAAAAACTTTGAAGCTCCGTAACTTGCCGCCTCAGGGTACTCCATTTTGGCGCGAGATTATTCTGTCAGGATCCCGTCTGGGTTGGAGCCGATGTTACTGCAAACACTAGGGAAGCAGAGGCAGGTAGCGTAGTCAGGTGGCAGGCCGAGGTCAGTTCACAGGAAGCAGTGTTGTAGCAGAGGAGCAGGCAGATAACGTAGTCAGGTGGCAGGCCGAGGTCAGTTCACAGGAAAGGCAGTTCGTAGCAGAGGAGCAGGCAGATAACGTAGTCAGGTGGCAGCCGGAGGTCGGTACACAGGAAGGCAGTTCGTAGCAGAGGAGCAGGCAGATAACGAGTCAGGTGGCAGGCCGAGGTCAGTTCACAGGAGAGCAGTGTTTGTAGCAGCAGGAACAGCAGGAGAAAGAGCTTGACTAAAGGCTGGAAGCACAATAATCTCGCAATGACACACCCACAGGGCCAGTTTATATAGGGCGTGTAATTGGTAATCAGAGGCCAAACGAGAGAGCACTGGTGAAGCCGATCAGGAAGAACAGTCAATGGTATCCGGGTTCAGCAAGGATCTTTGTAGCCAGCAGAATAGCTCAGATGGTAGAGCTGCTGGCTGGTGGACAAGAGACACTGGGTTCGATTCCTGACACTTATATTCTTCATCTTCACCAGTACTTTTCAACCCACTGGGAGTTGGGGGAGGAGATGAGCTGAAGCAATTTATCCACAGACAGCACAGCACAGCATATATTGGAGGGTTCCTTCTCTTCATATACTTTTTAGATCACAGAGAAAAGCTGCAATGACATGGAGGACTTTATACAGCAGAGCTGAGTTGTCTTAATCTGAGTCAAGCTCTGATTTGTGTGAGCTATGCACAATGTTTTTCTGTCTCCCTCTCCCTGCTCTCTTCCTTGCTCTATCTCATCCTCTCCTCTCCCATCTCTTCTCCATAAATAATAATGGACTTTGTCACATGACAACTGCAGTCCGTCTCCTATGAACAAGATGGACTTGAGCTGCTTTTTCACTGTGGATGACAAGTTCAAGAGGCAATGGGGGATGGGAAGAAGTGTCAGATAAGTGGGGAAAGAAACTGATTTCTGTGATAAGATACATTACAAAGTTTAGTTAAATATGCAATATATGCAATATTTCTCTTCAGAGAGGAAGGGGACTTGAAACCTAGTGCCACTTATAGGAATTAGCAATCCTACTAGTCAATATCAACCCTTTAACGAGCCTAAAAATATGACTTAGGATAAAAGCCAAATCAGAATCAGTGTTTTGGGGTACTGCCCCTCGTCAGTGCAAAGTATGAGATCTGATTTGGCAGGGTGAGTTTAGTTAAATCACCTGTACTATTAATTTATGGAAAGTTTTTTGAAAGTACTTTTCCTTTTTTAGCACTTTCTATAGACTCTAAATGGCATATTCGATCTGTGAAACAGATGACATATGCTATATTTTGTAAAACGTGAAGGAAAAAAGACAAGCATGAAAATAGACCAATAGATTTACATTAAAAACGTATTACTGCCTGCAAAAAGTGTTCAAATATAGATGATAAAAATGTACATCTGAAAAAAGCCTTAGCTTCATGACTTCTGTCTTGACAAATCCAAGACAATTCTGTTGAATACATTTACAAAAAGATCAACACAAATCTCCACCCATCAACCTATTTATTTTAGTGCCTTATATAACACCAACATAGGGCATTATAGACATTGTCACTTCCCACTGTCCGCAGTAAGGCTGATGTCTTTGGAATGTGGCGTGGACGCAGAAAAGGCATAAAGACATTCTTCTAGAGGCTCTGTCACTTTTTTCCAAATAAATACAAAAAAAAAATCATAAAATCCCATAAAACACCACTCCAACTTTGTCAGTCCCCTGTCTGATACTCAACTTCCAGCTTCTTCATTTGTTATCACCTCCCGTTGATCTCCGGCATGGAGCGCGGAGGTCATAGACTAGCACTGAGAGCTTGTGATGTAGCTTCTGACTTCCGGTCAGTCAGAAGCTGTGATCCCAAGATGGCGCTGCGGGACCAGAGATGCACAACAAAATGGTGAAGATGCCAGAGGGAGAGATGTTTACATTTTTATTTCATTATATTAAAGCAAAAATACATTATTTGTATACTTGTTGATACTGGTATTATTTCACAAAAAACTGACTGTTCTCCTAGAGGGTTGCCTTAATTTCTTCTCTATTTCAGTGCCTTTTATTTGGTTTGATTTCAAGAATCCCGGAGTGGAAGACCACCTGGCTCAGCAGTCACCCCACATACCCTAGAAAAGAAGAAGCTTACATCTATATTTCCAAAGGTGAGCAAAGAAAACGTCTTAAAATAATTGTAGAAATTACATCCTGCTACATCCTGGACATGGTACACAAGCTGTGATTCTCCTGACTATTTTTTCCTTGAACACCACTTTGGAGTGTCAGAGGAAACCCCACTCCAACATGGGTTGAATGAACAAACTTCTCATAGATGTAAACATGGATTTGAGGTCCCTCAGAGGTTTTTGTTTTTTGTTGATACTTTTGTAATACCGCAGAGTGAACCCCTAAAGAATCTAACTACTAAATTTACCTACAGTCTAAAAAAACTAAAATTCTTTTGAACAAAAAAAGGGCTACAGACTTCTTCAGCACTACAACTTCTTCACAATTTTTTTCTGCACAATATGTGCCCAGCAGCATTGCTTGCAGCAGAAAAGTTCAATGGGCCTCCAGTATGGCAAGAAATCTAATGGCTGTACATTCCCCACTACTGCACATCTTAGTGATAGGATTGCTACACCAGTTAGGCGACACTAGAGTTCCAGTCGTCTTTATTCTCTGAAAAGTCTATTTCCATATTTAAATTCCCAGAGGAGCATTGAATGGCCTATAAGTCTCTTAAGCTGTCATGGTACTCTCCATAAAAAGAAACTTTACACTTTGGGCTCCCTGTCAGAAGCCTTTCACCCAGCCGAGTTGGGTCTCCTGTAGTGTTGAGCGATACTGCTCGATATCTAAAAATATCGGATCGGAATGGTATCGCCGATATCACTAAATATCGTCGATATCCGATTCCGATACCGGAAGTCCCATGTAAGTCTATGGGAACAAAATATCGCAACTAAAAAAACACTTTCTTTCCTTGTAAACACAAAATATACACACATAGAATACACATATTATATATATATATATATATATATACATGTCATTGTGACATATATATACATATATTTATAGTTTATACACTTCTACATAGTAAAATAGACTCTGATTCAATTGCCGGGTAAAGCCGTGACATACCCCATAGAAGTCGACGGGCTCGGTGCCGAGTACCCCCAAAACCTCTGGCTCTGTGCGACTCAACTTGGGCGTCACGAACAATATTCTGTAGCTCGCTATAAGCGAGTCCTGTGTGCCTGAATTGAACTGGTTTTGTGCTTGAGAATTGCTAAAATCATCAGAGAATGTATTTGCCATTTTTCCGCCATATCTGCATCACGACGAGGCACTGGTGAAGAAGAAGGGCGTGCTCTTCGTGGGTGTACACTCACTCGGTGGCGCGAAAACGATGGCCGACCACTCTAAATGGTACTGCAATGTAAGATCGTGCCCCACAGCTCTTGAGTTCCGCCTCCTCATCCTCCTCAGTGTGCGGAAACTAACACGAAGGTCCCGCCTCACTACAAAAGAGGGGCCCTCTCCAGATGCTAATGACACATGTGACTTGGCAGAGATGGCTAATGGACACGAGCAGAAGTGTGAAGGGATGGAGCAGTCAGAGCTCTCCCCCCACGGAAGCGACCCGATCGCCACGGAACCACCGTTGGGCACCCGGCCTGGAAACCCTCCTACGCTGCAAGAAGCGGAGGATACCCTAAGAGCCTGGCCCGGCACCGGGAGGAGGTCGCCAGGATGGAAGCCAGCTGGCGTTCCCTAAAACTAAACTTGGAGCGGCGCCAATCCCTCTTACCTGAAGTGTCTGTACCGGAAGGTGAGGCACCCGTTCTAGTAGAGGAGTCCGTGCAGGCATCCCAGCCCTTGCAATGTGATCCGGTTGACGTTGTCGCAGTGGAGGCACCCGTTCCTGCAAAAAACGCTGCACCGGCAGCACCCCAGATCCCGCTGTCAGCCCCCGTCGCTGGGACAGAAGAAGCGACACCCGTCCTCATGGAGGAGGCCGCGCAGGCACCAGAGGTCTACCTGTCTGTACCGAAGCCCCGACTGTCATCTGTTCCAGAGCCGGCTGCTTCCTCCGCAGGTGAGCGCCGCCAGGACTGTCGGGCGCCAGGAGAGCTGCCGCAAACCGGACATCGTAAGCTGCAGTTTGATGGTGGAGACATGGAGATGCTGGTGGAGGAGAATTACAACCGGCGTCAGGAGGAAGAGTGGAGACGTCGGGAGAGAGAAGCCGAGCGACAAAGGGAGCAGCGCGAATCCCAGAAGCTTCGCCAACGTCACATCGAGAAGGACCGGGCAGATAAGGACCGGATGAGAAAAGATAAAGGAACCCTGAGGGAGCCGCGGCGTAAGGGTGCAGTACGGAGCTTTAAATTGAAAGCTGGTTGGGGCTTCATCCAGGAGCCTGGACTTTATTTAGAAGTGTTTGTGACCCGGTGGGACGTGGAGACTCACCTCCCAGAAGGACACCCGGGGAGGGACCTGTTGCCAGGAGACTTGGTAACTTACACCCGACACTGGGGTTACAATGGATGGTATGCCCTAAATGTCACCAGGTTCGACCCCTGGTCCCCAGAGTGTCAGGAACCTGTGAGACCCTCGGAGCCTTCAGCCTCCCACATCCAGGCCTCTGCACAAGTGCCCACCCCACGCCGTAAATCTCCCCAGCCTCCCTCAGTGGTCTCCTCAGCAGCCCCAGCTATGGACATGATAATGATAGCTTGCCCGTACCCAGCGCCTGTTAGGCCCCCTGGGGTTCGTTCAGTCCGGGACATAGGGCTCCAGACCCGGAGGGAGATGAAAGAGGTGGCCACACAGACACAGATAGCGGGTCACGACTTGACTGTACAGGCCACACGACGTCATCAGGTCCTGGTGGTCCTTGGTGTCTCGGATGTTTGGCAAGCATCAGAAGAGTACCAGGTGGTACCTGGAACACCCCTGCCAAAGAATTATAAATAACCCGGACAGGGTCCCTGTATGTAAATAGTTAAATTGTTGATGTACCCGGACGGGTGAATGTTCATAAAAAAGTTTTTTAATTTAATAAAAAAAACAACACAGTTTTCATTACTTTTATTACAGTCTCATCCTGCGACGCCATCGATCTCCTGTAAAAAAATGAAAAAAAAAACAGCAGTATACCACCTGTCCGACGCAGTCCATAGTAACGAGTGTCCCACGACGATCCAGCTCTGCTACATCAGAATGACATCAGAGGCAGGCAGGCAGAGCCTGTTATCCCGGCGCAGCACAGCTGATTACCTGCTTCCCCGGCGGTGACGTCATCGGACTGGTTTACGGCCGGGATTACCCTGCAGTCACTGCAGTTATCGCAAAAAACTGCATGTGACCGCCAGGGAGAAGATAATGGCGGCCATCAAGCAGTCCAGGACGTGACGCCGGAGATCTTCTGCCAGGTAAGTGCCGCTGACTCCTGACAGACCCGACCGACGGACACTGACAGTGACAGTGACAAATCCGATTCCGGTATCCGATATGACGAAAATATCGGTACTCGGAATCGAAAGCCCGATACAGCTAATATCGGCCGATACCCGATATTTGCAGTATCGTATCGCTCAACACTAGTCTCCTGCTTTCCACTGATGGGGAAACCTCAACACCCCAATACACGTGTATGCAAATGGAGCTGGCTTTTTATCCTAAGTCACGTGACATGGTCCTTTAGAACAGGGTTCCCCAACTCCAGTCCTCAAGGCCCACCAACAGGTCATGTTTTCAGGATTTCCTTAGTATTGCCCAGGTGATAATTGCATCACCTGGGCAAAACAGAGGAAATCCTGAAAACATGACCTGTTGGTGGGCCTTGAGGACTGGAGTTGGGGAACCCTGCTTTAGAAGATCGGTATTGACTTTTAGGATTCCTATATCAAATAGATAGCACTGGAATTCTAGTCCTTTTCCGATATTTGCATATTAGTGATATGTCATAAGAATAATTGATGGGAATACCCCTTTAATAACCCTTCATGTTTTTTGCGAAAATTGTCTCCTAGGGTAAACTTTCACTGTGAACTACTTAGTATAGTGTTATGGAAAATCTTGATACTACATAGATCAGTAATAATCCTACTCGCAATAATAATGATTGTACATTTTGTTCTTTTAAGTTATTTCTTTTTTGTACATTAGTTACTTATCTCTAGAGGGGTTTGCATTAATACTGTGTATTGTTTTTTTTTATAACAGATATAATGCAAATGACAGCTCATAGTAATTAATATGGCAGCTGTTACAGCAGCTATTACTCAGTTCAGATGAACCCTCTAAAGACTTTACAGCGGGGAGAGGCGGTAGCCAGTAGGGAGTGGAAAATTGCAGTCCAACACTTCATGCCAAAGGTAAAACAGAGAAGATAGCACTGTCAGAGAGACAACTGGGATTAGCTATTCCTTTGGCTGGATGACAGAAGCGGAATCTTAGTTCCTCATCCGCAAAAGGTTATCTGCAATGGATGAGGTAACGTGTCGCAATGAAATTATAGTTTTAGATTGGAATATAGGTCAAATGCTATACCTCAGTGATCTCTCACCTGAGGCTTCTTATTACTTGCAAATCTATTACGCCAAAGGTGCTCTGACACACGCAGATTGTTAGAACATGCAGAGAGTGGTCGTTTTTCAACAGCTGGTGAGCCCCAGCTTGGCTCCTTTATTAACATTCTCAGAAATGGATAAAACCTCTTGTATCCTATCACACGAACATGTTCTATTTTATTGTCACGACTATCTTCAGCATTCCAAAAAACAAAGAAAAAGTTATATAGTTTAAAAAAAGACACAATTGCCTTTCTCAATCGATTACACATTATCTATTGCTAGATTATTTATTGCCCAAGACTGAATTTTGAAAACACAAATACGGTATACCAATGTTTAAGCATTTTTCTGAACATTCACCCCTACGAGGGTTATATGTATAAGTTTTTATCTTACAGACGTGCCTACATGCAAACCTCAGCAATGTTGAAATGTACACCTAGTTAAAGCACCATCACTAATCTAAGCTTCCTGCCCCTAGTAATAATCTAAAATAACTTCATCTGTTATCTTCGCCTCTCCGGTTGGTCTTCTGCAGGTTGTGACCTGCCGGCTGGTTCCAGTGTTTTCTACAGCAAGCCAAAAGGCACAACTCAATGTAAGTCTATAAGAGCCAGAACAAGGCCAGAACAAGGCTCTCATAGACATATACAGGAGAGTCATATGACCATGTGATATTTCAGTTTTTCTTTTTTAATACATTTGCAAAAATTTCTGCATTTCTGTTTTTTTCATTTAAGATGGGGTGCAGAGTGTACATTAATGAGAAAAAAATGAACTTTTTTGAATTTACCAAATGGCTGCAATAAAACAAAGAGTGAAAAATTTAAAGGGGTCTGAATACTTTCCGTACCCACTATATTATGGTTGTATGGAGTATCGTTGGAGGGAAAAAAGAAACCACGGCACTAAGTTTGTATTCAACAGTATAAAGCAAGTGGTAGGAGAGTCTTACTCACCTGGTATAGTTGGGCTAATAGAGACACAACTCCCATTTCAGTTCAAATTCAAACATAATAGACTGTAACCATTCCTGGAGGAACAATGGAAACTGCTTCCAGGCGTAGAAAATTCAGAGGTAAGAACTAGGAGCAGCGCTGTCTTTGGATAGCCAAACTGTTAAACTGTAAAGCGCTGCGGGATATGTTGGTGCTATATAAATAAAGATTATTATTATTATAGATTATTATTAGCCAAGTTTGAATGAAGGACAGGGTCTGGTAGATGGCTTCCATAAGCATTTATTCAAACCAATAAAGCAAAAAACTTTGCAAAAAAATTAAACATATAATGTCCACACAGCGTGTTTCAGCTGTATTGCAGCCTTCTTCAGGTGTATAATGAAATGTATGTGTATACTTGTCCAGTCTTATATCCTCTGCTATCTGAAATGGGGAGGAACACAGGGTAGAGGGCATGCATATTTAATTTTTATTTAACCAAAATCCTATCTATTAACCCCTTAACGACCAGAGGTATTTTTGCTTTTGCATTTTTGTTTTTTGCTCCCCTGCTTTCCAGAGCCATAACTTTTTTATTTTTAGGTGAGGGCCATGTGAGGGCTTGTTTTTTGCTGGAGAAGTTGTACTTTTGAATGACAGCATTGGTTTTAACATAACTTTACTGGAAAACAAGAAAAAAATTCCAAGTGCAGTGAAACTGCAAAAAAAGTGCAATCACCCAGGTATTTTTATTTTTTTTACCATGTTCACTAAATGCTAAAACTGAACTGCCATTATGATTCTCCAGGTCATTACGAGTTCATAGACACCAAACATGTATAGGCTCTTTTTTATTTAAGTGGTGAAAAAAATTCCAAAGTTTATTAAAAAAAATGCAAAATTTTCCGATACTCATAGCGTCTCCATTTTTCATGATCTCGGGTTGGGTGAGGGCTTATTTTTTGCGTGCCAAGCTGATGTTTTTAATGATATCATTTTAGTGCAGATATGATTTTTTGATTGCCTATTATTGCATTTTAATGCAATGTTGCGAAGACCAAAAATCATAATATTGGCTTTTTTTCTTTTTTTTCTCATTACACCGTTGAACGATCGGGTTAATTTTTTTATATTGCTAAATCGGGTGATTCTTGAAGGCTGCAATACCAAATATGTGTATATTTGATTTTTTATTGTTTTATTTTGAATGGGGTGAAAGGGGGTGATTTTATTTTTTTATATTTTTGTATATTTTTAAAAACATTTTTTTTTTACTTTTTGCATGCTTCAATAGTCTCCATGGGAGACCAGAAGCTGCAGTTGTCTGATCAGCTCTGCTACATACAGGCGATGATCAGATCGCCTGTATGTAGCCGAAATGCTCAATTGCTTTGAGCGCCGACTACCGGGATCGCGATTCCACCCGTGGCTGTTGCGAGCACATGTCAGCTCTTTATATCAGCTGTCATGTGCCTGGAAAGGTGTGAGCTCAGCGCCGGAGCTCGCACCAAACAGGGGGGAGTCCGATATCGGTATACTATTATGCCCGATGTCAGAAAGGGGTTAAAGTCACAGATTGTTGTGCTGGCATGATCCTTCTATTTTGATTCTCTTTTCCTAGAGCTTGTTCTGAATCATAAAATAAAAATAATAAAATAAATGCATATTAGTGTAACTACCTAACATGTACAGATGCACACATAATTATCAAACATATATTGTATATAGATCGAGACATTTCTTAAAGTTATGTATGCAGTAAAAATATGTATTAAAAATATATATATTTTCAATACATATTTTTAATGCATTTACTTTAAGAAATTTCAGATGATAGAGGATATAAGGCTGGTCAGGTACAGTATACACATTCTTATCATACACCTGAGGAAGCCCGTAGCAAAACTGAACTGCGTTGTGTGGACATTATATGTTTTTAAATTTTTTTAAAAAGTTTTTTGCTCCATTGTTTTGAATAAATGCTTATGGGAGCAATCTACCCGTCCCTGTCCTTGATTCATACGTGACTATCCAAAGACAGCGCCGATCCTGGTTCCTACCTCTGAATAGACTTATACTGAGTGCTTGTAACTGTTACCTTTGACTTACGCTCAGTCAGAAGTCACAGTTACACAATGGTGGCGTGGGACCAGAGAAACGCCGGGAACAGATGAAGACGAAGGTTGGAAAATATAATACTCAGGTCAGTGACTTATATAAGTGGCACCATTTCAGCGCTGAAATAAAAAAGAAAATGCTGGAATGGTTACTTTAAAATTGCTTATTGCTGCCAAGAGTCTTATCCACATCACACTAGCAGTTTACTTCTGTTCCCGCTTCAGGCCGTATGCTGTACATTTAAAAAAAAAAAACAGTTAATAAAACAACTAACGCTATTAAAAGCAATAGGGCATACTCCAAGATTAGATTATATACAAAGAGAAGAAAGGAGCAATAAGACCCATATAAGGTAAAAATTCTATATATTTATTAATTAATGCTCATTAAATAACCATTTGTATAAAAATCAGAATTATTACATATACTGAACAAATGCTGTGAAGGTCACAAACACGTAATAAGAAATGACTATTAACTTCTAATAGGACTAGGAGTTACAGACTCCAAAATATATATATACCATCAAAATGTAAGATTCAACATATATCTACAAAATTATCATGGTACTAGGTAATTGCAATGTCATACATATAGTGCCACTCACAGTATCAGTGTCCAAAAAACAGACCACTGCAACACCCAGTATACATAAAAAGAGTCTCACCCAGGTAAGTCCAGAGAACAGTCAAATCGTGCAGCCCCGACGCACGTTTCGCGTGGGCTTCCTCAAGGGCTGTGCACAGATTTGTGTGTTAGATACCTATATATAACCCTAATACAGCTGATCAACATAAGGACATAATTAGCGGCGCATGTAGATGAGACTCGCAGAGCAGAACGTGACGCCTCTCCCTGAACTCCAATGCGATGAACGCCAGTCCGAACCGCTGTCTTAGCAACCCAGACTAACGCTCACCGCACTAAGGATGCCGGAAGTGACGTTCCCACCCGCGAGCGTCATGGACATGCGCACTCGTCCAAGATGTCGGACCCGGCGCCATAGCAACCTGTGCCTCCCCTTGTCAGTAATGAAGATGAAGCAACTCCCCGATAACAGCCCGAGAGACCGAAAGTGCCGGATCACCTAGGTAACCAGGACACACAGTTTCCCAATGCAGCGATCAGGAGAAGCACTTCAATAATAAAATGTGCATATAAAAAATCAAAAAAATATCTCTGGAACAATAAATTGTACCCATATACATATATAAAGTGCAACAGTGATCATAACAATTGATATTATAATCCTATATCATATATTAAAGTGACAAGTGCAAATTCCATAATAATTACAAACAAAAAACAGCAAGTCATGTGATAGTAATCATTAAAAAAAAACAAATATTATAACAAGTGATACATATCATATCATATATAAAGTGTAATTCAATCTTGTTTCGTGTATGGGTGAATATCTTCATTCTGTCTAGATCCAGAATTTCTCAAATATATCAAGATACGCATAGTTGATCAACCAAGGGGCACCAGAATAAGCAACCAGAACCAAACATCAGGAAAGAAAGTCATGATTAAATCTAAATTAAAAAATAAAAAACAAGAATTAATAAAAACACAAACAAACAAACATAATAAAACCAAATCCATCTTAAAGAAATGAAGCAAAGCTGATTTGTTCATTCAGGCCATTGGCACCATAGTTCCAAGAGTTGCAATCCACTTACATTCTTTTTGGGCTAAACTACGTTTGTAGTCTACCCCTCTAACACCTAACCGAACCCTATCAATTCCAATCACACTCAGTTCCTTAGGATTGCAGTTGTGTTTTTCCCTAAAAAGCTTGGGGAGAGTTTTAAGAGCACTGACATCCTCAACATTGCCTGCTGCCATGATATCTCTCTTCTTATATGAAGTTCTCTTGTGGTAAGTCCCACATAAATCAAAGAACACGTACATCGAGCGTAGTACACCACATGAGTAGTATTACATGTAATGTACTCACGAATTTTAAATTCACGAGAGGAATCACTTGAGCAAAAGATATAGCCCTAACAAAATTGTTACACGCTAGACAGTTACCACATGGGAAGAAACCCACTCTAGGTGCTCCCCCCCAAAATGGTTAATCGGTCTAGCTACATAATGACTATCCACCAAGATGTCCCTCAAATTCCTCGATCTTCTAGCTGTCATCATTGGCCTCTCAGGTAGACATCTTGCAAGGATAGGGTCTGTCATTAGTATGGGCCAATGTTTGGACTTGATTGCTCTCATACTCTCGCACTTGTGATTGTATGTGGAAATAAATCTAACAACTGCCTGCCTATCATCTTTCTTTTTATCATGGTAAGAGAGAAGGGAACTCCTATCCGTCCTCTTAGCTCTATCATATCCTTTCTTGATACTCCTCTTGCTGTACCCACGCTCTAAAAATCTCTCCCTCAGATCCGATGCTTGTTCCTCAAAAGAATTTAAAGAGGTACAAATCCATACGGAGGAACTGTCCTGTTGGTATAGCTTTTATAGTGGACCCGACATGTGCCGATGACGCATGAAGTAGAGCATTAACTGATGTTTCTTTCCTATATACATGAGTACAAATGGAGCCATCTTTCTCGACTTGTATCTTAAGATCCAGAAAAGAAATCTCCTGATGATTGTAATTGTAT
The DNA here is from genome assembly GCA_033576555.1 of Oophaga sylvatica. Classification (NCBI taxonomy): domain Eukaryota; kingdom Metazoa; phylum Chordata; class Amphibia; order Anura; family Dendrobatidae; genus Oophaga; species Oophaga sylvatica. The sequence goes on from JARQOD010000006.1 coordinate 55,077,577, forward strand.
GTGAGTCTGATGTTTGAGTCGTTACGGTTTAAATCAATCATAAATAAATCTAACTCCTCCATTGTTCCTTGCCAAATAAACAAGATATCATCAATATAGCGGAACCACCCTATAATCTGGGAGGTGGCATTGCGCCGTCAGGAAAGATGGTTCTCTCCCAAAAGCCCAAAAAGAGATTCGCATAAGCCGGCGCACATGCCTCCCCCATGGCGGTCCCGCGTTGCTGTAAATAAAAACGATCTTTAAACGTAAAACAATTGTGTGTAAGAATAAATCGCAACAACTCAAGCACAAGACTCCGTACATCTGTATCCAGATTGCTGGCTTCCAAAAAGAATTGTGACGCCATCAGTCCTTTTTCATGGTCAATACACGTGTATAATGACTCTACATCAGCCGTCACCAGCAACATGTCGGGTTCCAAATATATTCCATCTAATCTCCTCAGGACGTCCGTTGTGTCTCTGACATAGGAGGGCAGTGTCTCAACTTGTGATCTTAAATAATGATCAACATATTTACATATAGGATCACACAGCCTCCCTATGCCAGAGACAATAGGACGTCCTGGAGGATTAATCGCATCTTTATGGATCTTCGGGAGAAGATAGAACGTGGGCATCTTAGGACACTGGATAAGGAGCCCATCTCAAATTTTTTTTCGAAATGATACCCCCTCATACGCCATTTGTAGTATGTTCTCAATTTGGTTTTGGAATTTACTCATAGGGTTCTCCTGGAGTAGAGTATACGTGGACCTATCACGCAACTGCCTGAATACCTCCTTTTCATATTTATTATGTCCTTATGTTGATCAGCTGTATTAGGGTTATATATAGGTATCTAACACACAAATCTGTGCACAGCCCCTTGAGGAAGCCCACA
>JARQOD010000006.1:55078561-55198461 GCA_033576555.1 Oophaga sylvatica
AGGATCAAAGGGTTGCGTGTGGGTGGGTACGGGAGCCCATGCAAGATGTAGGAGGAGAAAGGTTGGGGATGGCTTTGTATTCAGGGTTTAAAGGGTTTTGAACTGGACCCTTTCTGGCAATAGGAAAGCCAGTAAGGGCCTGGCATAGTGGGGAGGCAGGGAATAGCGGGGAAGACAGGTGGATTAGTCGTGCAGCAGAGTGTAGGATGGACTGGAGTGGTGCCAGAGTGCTAGAGGGGGGCGGGACAGTAGGAGGTTGCAGTAGTCGAGGGGAGATGATAAGGGCATGCCTAGTGTTTTTGTGGTTTCATGGTTGAGGAATGAGGGGAAATCGGGAAATATTTTGATTTTGAGGCGGCAGGGTGGCGGGGCTTGGTATGTGTTGAAAGAGGGCAGAGTCGATGATCACCCCAAGGCCCGAGCATGTGGGACTGGGAAAGCGAGCAGCCATTGACATGATGGATAGGCCTGGTGGATGGGGTTTGAAATGAGGTGGGGAAAGATGATGAATTCTGTTTTGTCCATGTTCAGTTTGAGAAAGCGAGCAGAAAAGAAGGCTGAGATAGCAGACAGACACTGTGGGATTTTGGTCAGTAGGGAGGTGAGGTCAGGTCCAGATAGGTAGATCTGCGTGTCATCGGCGTAGAGGTGATACTGCAAGCCGTGGGATTCTATGAGCTGTCCCAGGCCGAAGGTGTAGATGGAGAAGAGTAGGGGTCCTAGGACTGAGCCTTGGGGAACACCGACAGACAGGGGGCGAGGTGAGGAGGTGGTGTGTGAGAGGGAGACACTAAATGTTCGGTCTGTTAGGTATGATGAGATCCAGGATAGGGCCAAGTCTGTGATGCCAAGAGATGAGAGAATCTGTAGGAGGAGGGAATGGTCTACGGTGTCAAAGGCAGAAGACAGGTCCAGGAGAAGGAGGACAGAGTAGTGTCGCTTGCTCTTGGCGGTTAGCAGGTCGTTAGTGACTTTAGTTAGGGCAGTTTCAGTTGAGTGATGCGGTCGAAAGCCTGATTGTAACCGGTCAAAGAGGGAGCAGGAGGAAAGGTGGGAGGACAGTTCAAGATATACATGCTGTTCCAGTAGTTTTGAGGCGAAGGGGAGAAGAGATATCGGGCGATAGCTAGACGCTGAGGATGGGTCGAGGGAGGGCTTTTTGAGGATCGGGTTGATTGAAGCATGTTTGAAAGACACCATTTGCAAGTGAAAGGTTGAAGAGGTGTGTGAGAGTAGGGATGAAGACTGTGGCAAGGTTAGGGATGAGGTGGGACGGGAGTGGGTCAAGCGCGCAAGTGGTGAGGTGTGATCTTGACAGGAGAGTGGAGAGCTGATCTTCTGTCATGATGGGGGTCATGTTCTGTTTGCAGTGCCCCAGATGTGCCTAAACAGTGGAAACCCCCCACAAGTGACCCCATTTTTAAACTAGACCCCCTAAGGAGCTTATCTAGATCTTTGGTGAGCACTTTGAACCCCCAAGTGCTTCACACAAGTTTATAATGCCCGAGCATGAAAATAAAAAATCCTATTTTTTTCCCACAAAAATGATCTTTTAGTCACTAATTTTTTATTTTCACAAGGGTAACAGGAGAAATTGGACCACAAAAGTTGATGCCCAATTTGTCCTGAGTACGCTGATACCCCATATGTGGGGGGGAACCACTGATTGGGCGCACAGCAGAGCTCGGAATGGAAGGAGCTCCATTTGACTTTTTCCAAACAAAATTGGCTGGAATTGAGATTGGATGCCATGTTGCATTTGAAGAGCCTCTGATGTGCCTAAACAGTGGAAACCCCCCACAAGTGACCCCATTTGGGAAACTAGACCCCCTAAGGAACTTATCTAGATCTTTGGTGAGCAATTTGAACCCCAAAGTGCTTCACACAAGTTTATAACGTAGAGCCGTAAAATTAAAAAATCATATTTTTTCCACAAAAATGATCTTTTCACCCCAATTTTTATTTTCCAAAGGGTAACAAGACTCCAAAAGTTACTGTGCAATTTGTCCTGAGTACGCTGATACCCATATGTGGGGGTAAATCACTGTTTAGGTGCATGGCAGAGTTTGGAAGGGAAGGAGCGCCGTTTGACTTTTTCAACACAGAATTGGCTGGATGCCATGTTGTGTTTGGAGAGCTCCTGATCTGCCTAAACAGTGGAAACCCCCAAAAAATGACACCATTTTGGAAACTAGACCCCAAAGGAACTTATCTAGATGTGTGGTGAGCACTTTGAACCCCGAAATGCTTCAGAGAAGTTTATAACGTACAGCTGTAAAATAAAAATCTTTTTTTTTTTTTTTTTTTTTAACAAAAATTATTTTTTCGTCCCCAATATTTTATTTTCACAAGGGTAACAGGAGAAATTGGACCCCAAAAGTTGTTGTCCAATTTGTCCTGAGTACACTGATACCCAATATGTGGGAGTAAACTACTGTATGGGCGCACGTCGAGGCTCGGAAGGGAAGTAGTGACGTTTTGGATTGCAGACTTTGATGGAATGGTCTGGGGGCGTCATGTCGCATTTGGAGAGCCCCTGATGCGCCTAAACAGTGGAAACCCCCCACAAGTGACCCCATTTTGGAAAATAGACCCCACAAGGAACTTATCTAGATGTGTGGTGAGCACTTTGAACCCCGAAGTGCTTCACAGAAGTTTATAACGTACAGCCGTAAAAATAAAAAATCCTTTTTTTTTACAAAAATGATTTTTTTCGCCCCCAATATTTTATTTTCCCAAGGGTAACAGGAGAAATTGGACCCCAAAAGTTGTTGTCCAATTTGTCCTGAGTATGCTGATACCCAATATGTGGGAGAAAACTACTGTATGGGCACACGTCGGGGCTCGGAAGGGAAGTAGTGACGTTTTGGATTGCAGACTTTGATGGAATGGTCTGGGGGCGTCATGTCGCATTTGGAGAGCCCAAGTGCTTCAGAGAAGTTTATAACGTACAGTCGTAAAAACAAAAATTGGGGTCCAATTTCTCCTGTTACCCTTGGGAAAATAAAATATTGGGGGCGAAAAAATCATTTTTGTAAAAAAAAAGGATTTTTTATTTTTTACGGCTGTACGTTATAAACTTCTGTGAAGCACTTCGGGGTTCAAAGTGCTCACCACACATCTAGATAAGTTCCTTGTGGGGTCTATTTTCCAAAATGGGGTCACTTGTGGGGGTTTCCACTGTTTAGGCGCATCAGGGGCTCTCCAAATGCGACATGACGCCCCCAGACCCAAGGGTAACAGAAGAAATAGGAAAAATTGCACAATAACTCTTGGGGTCCAGAGTACGCTGATACCCCATATGCGGGGGCAAACTACTGTTTGGGCGCATGGCAGAGCTCAGAAGTGAAGGAGCACCGTTTGACTTTTTCAATGCAGAATTGGCAGGAATTGAGATCAGACGCCATGTCACATTTGGAGAGCCCCTGATGTGCCTAAACAGCGGAAACCCCCCAATTCTAACTCCAACCCTAACCCCAACACACCCCTAACCCTAGTCCCAACCCTAACCACAAACCTAACCCTAACACACCCATAACCCTAATCCCAACCCTAACCCTAATCCTAACTTTAGCGCCAACCCTAACCCTAACTTTAGCCGCAACCCTAACCCTAATGGGAAAATGGAAATAAATACTTTTTTTTTATTTTATTATTTTTCCCTAACTAAGGGGGTGATAAAGGGGGGTTTGATTTACTATTTATAGCGGGTTTTTATGATTGGCAGCTGTCACGCTAAAAGACGCTTTTTATTGCAAAAAATAGTTTTTGCATCACCACATTTTGAGAGCTATAATTTTTGTATATTTTGGCCCACAGAGTCATGTGAGGTCTTATTTTTTGCGGGATGAGGTGACGTTTTTATTGGTACCATTTTTGAGCATGTGACGTTTTTTGATCGCTTTTTATTTCGATTTTTGGGAAGTTAGAATGAACAAAAATCAGCAATTCATGAATTTCTTTTGGGGGAGGCGTTTAACACCGTTCCACGTGTGGTAAAATTGATGAAGCAGTTTTATTCTTCGGGTCAGTACGATTACGGCGATACCTCATTTATATAATTTTTTTTATGTTTTGGCGTTTTTATACAATAAAAACAATTTTATATAAAAAAATTATTATTTTTGCATTGCTTTATTCTGCGAGCTATAACTTTTTTATTTTTTCGCTGATGATGCTGTATGGCAGCTCGTTTTTTGCGGGACAAGATGACGTTTTCAGCAGTACCATGCTTATTTATATCCGTCTTTTTGATCGCGTGTTATTCCACTTTTTGTTTGGCGGTATGATGATAAAGCATTGATTTTTTGCTTTGTTTTTTTTTTTTTTTTTAAGAGGTTCACTAAAGTGGTTAACTAGTGGGACAGTTTTATAGGGGGTTTTTTACGGACGCGACGATACCAAATATGTGTACTTTTATTGTTTTGGTTTTTTTATTTACAGGAAAAAATGAATTTATTGGGGAATATTTTTTTTTTTTTTTATGATTATTTTAAACAATTTTTATTTTATTTTTTTAACTTTTTTACTTTGTCCCAGGGTGGGACATCACTGTATTTTAGCAGATCGCTGGTGTGACAGTGTGTACAGCACTCTGTCACACCAGCGATCGCTCTGGCATCTCTGCAGGCTTCTCAGTGCCTGCTCTCAGCAGGCACTGAGGAAGCCGCCTCCCTGCAGGACCCGGATGGACCCCGGCGACATTTGGGATCCGGGGTCCTGCAGGGAGGAAGGACCCTCGGAACAGCGCGACACATCGCGCTGCTCTGAGGGTCTCAGGGGAGCGCGCAGGGAGCCCTCTCCCTTAGTGATCCTCCCCTTTGCCCCCAGTACACCGCGATCATGTTTGATCGCTGTGTGCCACGGGTTAATGTGCAGGGAGCGGTCCGTGACCGCTCCTGACACATAGTGCCGGGTGTCAGCTGTGATAATCAGCTGACACCCGGCCGCGATCGGCTGCGCTCCCCCCGGGAGCGCGTCCGATCGCACGAGACGTACTATCCCGTCCATGGTCATACGGGCCCAGGTACCATGGACGGGATAGTACGTCTGATGGCAGTAAGGGGTTAATATGTCCCTATGTTGAAATTATTTTTAATCATTTTTAGAGGTATCATTATTTTTGTCCTGGCCATTTTCATCAGTTTTTTTCTGTTGGACCACAATTCAAAAGTAATGGCTGATTTACATTAATAGATATCCGGTAAATTTAAATTGAAAATAAATTATTCTAGTCAGTTTGAAGCTATTTCAGTGATCTTGACGGATTTTTCTTACTTTAATAGACAGTACCAACAATTTTGTCACATCTGATTTGGAGCTTAAAAAAACTGAACCTAAGGGGTCAAAACTAAATTAGGCTAAGTGCTCTATAGAGGGCATGAATGAAAGGCCCCTTAGTTACATATTAGACCTTCCACCATCCCAAGAATGAGGCTTTGGATCCCAAAAAATGGAACTCTGCAAATCCCTGTTTGAATGTGCATGCTAGACTTCCACTCCATTCAGGGCGGACATATCATTGGTGCAACCTGTGCAGTCGCACAGGGGCCCAAGAGGTGAGGGGGCCCAAAAGCAGGTGCAATTTTGCATTTTTAGGAGATCTTTGGCTGCAAAGGGCCATGTGTCGTTCTTGCACAGGGACCCTTTTCTGACGTTGTCCGCCAGTGACTCCATTCAATATCAAGGGGACTGTCAGAATTATGCAAGCACTGTAATTAACTTTGTGAGGCAACTCCATAGGCAACAAATAGAGCATAGATCAAGCACTCACACATCTGCTTTATTTTGCAGAGCTCAGTTCTCAGAATCATTGGGATCCTAGCTTTCGGACCCCCAGTGAACAGAAAGCTACTTTCAATTGTTAGGATACTTCTTTAAGATCGGCATACAAACCCTGGTTTTAAGTAAATGTGCCTCTTTGTTTTTAACTTGTATTGTCTTTGTTATATTATGCATGGGATATTCTCTTATTTTTATTTTTCTTTTCCAACCACTGTAATTGTTTTGAGACAGTAGAAACACACAAACTATCTGGAATGTCTTTGTTCCGCAAAATAAATTTTGTACTTGGAACAGAATTCTAAGCACAAAAAAATTAAAAAATAAAATGTCTCCCACCAATAAATATCTTACAGCACAACACTTTTAGAAAAGTCGAAAAAAATGCTAAAAGTAATCCAACATCATTTACTATAATTGTGTTAAATATTTTGTTCACTCTAATTTGACTTTGACTACATTTAAGAAAGTCATTTCTATGTCTATTCCCAAATAATAAAGCTTATATCAACTCCTCTTTCTTTCCTTCTTTCTTTCTTTCTTTCTTTTTCTTTCTTTCTCAGAGTAAAAGATAGTCTCCATAACCATCAAAATGGTTGACTTTCTTACAATTATACCAAGACTCCTTACTTTTCTTACCATCTAACTTTGACTATCTGTCAGCATTGTGTATGTTAACCCCACTGTCCTGGTCCCTGTGTTTTGTGACTTCTTGCATTAGCATAAAAGAGAACAGTCAGGCCTATTTTTCTGAAATATATATATGCCAATGTGTGGCCGTGTAGGTAAAGGTATGTTTTGCCGAGGGTGCAGCTTAGATTATAGCTTATACTCGTACAATAGGAGCTAGAGCTTATATATGTACATGAAAAGGCGCTGTAACTGTAGAACAATTCTTTACTACTATATCATGTCTGTACTATTAATGTTACTGCTTTCACTGTCTAGTAGGGATGAGCGAACCCGAACTGGAAAGTTTTGCGTCCGTACCAGACACCTAATGTCTGTTACCGAATGCAGACTTTTTACTGTACGTCTGGTTTCCTGTTCGGATTCGCCAGTCTTTAATAAAACTTGTTGAAAGGCTACAGCGCAGCCAATCAACTTTATTTTAGACTGTGGGCACTTCCGGAGGCATTGCAGCTGCCATTATGATCTCATTAGTGTAGGGATAGGATGCATACTCTGCAAAAAACACTGTGTGTACCCTGCAACCCATATCTGTGGCAGTACTGTGCTAGTACTGTGATAAAAGCCGCTGTGTGTACTCTGCAAACCCGACTGTGTCAGGACTCTGAATAATTTTTGTTTACTTTTTGGGCATTCCTGCAGTTCCTACCGTGTATGAACTAGACAAGGACTTACTTGCTTCAAGCATCCTCAAGTATAACTTGCTTCACAGACTGCTCCGCTGATTGCAGTTCCCTCTGGGGTTTTCCAACAGACTCTATTAATTTGCATTCAATATTTACACTGAGTGTTTATGGACTGTGAGTTTTTCCTTGCACTTCTTTGAAACACAATGTGTTATAATACAGACTTTACCACCTATAAACTGTTTTCTGTAGTATCTTTGCTCCACGCAAAAAGAATCCTGACTCCTGAGTTATCCATTATAATTATTACGCCTGTGAGAGTACTGTGCTTAAAGCTATTGTGTGTACTCTTCAACTCCCCCGCCTGTGGGAGTACTATTCTTTAAGCCTCTGTGTGTACTCTGCTTGTACTCTCAAACCATCTGTGAGAGTACTGTGCTAAAATCTGCTGTGTGTACTCTGCACCCCCTGCCTGTGGGAGTACTATCCTTTAAGCCGCTGTGTGTACTCTGCACCCCCAGCCTGTGGGAGTACTATCCTTTAAGCCGCTGTGTGTACTCTGCACCCCCTGCCTGTGGGAGTACTATCCTTTAAGCCGCTGTGTGTACTCTGCACCCCCAGCCTGTGGGAGTACTATCCTTGCAGCCTCTGTATGTACTCTGTGCCCCCTTGCCTGTTGGAACACTGTCCTTGAAGCAGCTGTGTGTTTTCTAGTAGCCTGAGAAATAAATATGTGGCATCAGTTGTCTCCTTGCTGTTAGTAGTCCAAAGAAAGGACCGCTGTGTTTTTTCTAGAAGTTTTGTAAAGATATATATCGCATCAGCAGTCTCTTTGCCATTTCTAGGCCTAAAAAATAATTTTCTAGACTGATGTCTGTTTTTTACTTGTTTGTGAAATAAATAATTGGCATCAGCCATCTAATTGCCAATTTCTAGGCCCAAAAAATAATTTTTCGGGACTGATGTCTGTTTTTTACTAGTCTGTGACATGTATAATTGGCCTCAGCCATCTTGTTGCCATTTCTAGGCCTAAAAAATAATTTTCTTTACTGGTGTCTGTTTTTTACTAATTTGTGAAATAAATTACTGGCAATAGCAGTCTAGTTGTCATTTCTACACCCAAAAAATAATTTTTCCAGAACACTGTGTTTTTTTAGTGCACTTGCAAATAAATAAATATACTATTCTGTCATTTCTTTGCAAGTAATGTTTAGAAAAAACACTTCCAAAAATGAGGAGAATATCAAATAAGGGATGTGCCCGTGGCAGTGGCCATGGTGGTGTTGATGTAGATGCTGATGGTGGCTGTGGTCATTCTGTACCTGCTGTGTTCCCAAATACAACACCTTCCTCTGCTGCACGCAGGTGACAGGATGTTATACGTACTTTCATAAGACCACGAATGGAGAGGCCACATGATGTTGAAAAGGTGTTAGATTGGATGGCTGAGAGTGGCTTATAATATTATAATATAGTGTATTATAATACCCAACAATTAGTATTGGATTACTCCTCCCTTGACTCTTCCACCTATACCGCTACATCCACCTCTTCCTCCACTTTATAGATTGCTTGTTTAGTAAATTATATGTTGTAAGTCAGTTCCATAAGATAAAACAAAAAAAAAAATGAAAATATACAAAAATAAAAATGTATGGGGGGGTTCTTCTGATTATCCCCTGATGATTTCAAGTGAGAGAAATTTCCCCATGAAACCATATGACTGCACAACAAACCAAGCATATATATGGATCTGGGTGTCGTGAGAAATAGATGTCAGTAAAACAAGCATTTATTTGACTGCTATCCCATCTGTATGGAGGCAGCATGAAAGAAGGACGGGATTGAGTGGTTTCACTATGTCATATTCTTTCTTCCTGCAAAAAGGTAAGTGGTGAAGATTTAATCTGGAGCTCGTAAGCAGATTTACACATCTCCATAGTAACAGACTGCAAACAAACTTGTGAAGTCAGATTTTGCATTCATTCTTTCTTTCATCTGTCCCTTACTTTTTGCTAACCTTCCATAAAAACTGACTAGCTGAGTTCTTCTAATCTCTATGTAAAAACAGGAAATCTCTTTTTCCTGCATGAGTCATCACTGCAAAAGTCCCTAGCAGGGGTGGAGCTGAGCAACTGGGCCAGGAGTTGAAGAGTGGGATGACTCATACAGGGAAAAGAGACTTCCTGCTTCTACATTGAGAAACAAGAAGAATTTACTGTATAGAAAGGCAAAATGAGCAATTGTACCCAAAGTTTATTATTTTGCCTGACATTAAATTCATACACCCAGGCAATCCCTTCAACACTCATTTACATACAGTATATTCATGCAAAACATTTTATAAAGAGTTTTTGTGCAATGTGAAAGAATCCTTTTCAATGAAATAAGCACTCGCATCAAAGAGTTTATACTTTAATTACATTGCAGTCATCATATAAGAAACAGAAAGTCTCTTTTTCCTGTATGAGTCATTATTATAACTACAATCCTGCATCACTGCATAGTCCCTGACAGGACAGGCGGGGCAGCTGGGTCAGGAGTTGAAGAGGAAGTGGAGCTAGGCTGCCAAGAACTTTACAATTATATAGTTTTGTAGTTGTAATACTGACTCATGCAGGGAAAATAGACTTCCTGTTTCTACAAAGAGCTTAGAAGAATTCAGCTAGTCAGTTTTTATCACATGGTGTCATAGACCTAATGAAAAAGAGAAAAATTAACTGGGTAGAAAGGCAAAATGAGCAATTGTAAGTACACAGTGCTGTATAATATGATGATTGCAATATATTAAGAGGATAAAAACTTTGATGGGAGGAGCGCTTCTTTAAAAAAAGATTTGCAAATATATGTATTTTATTAATAAATAAAACCTGTATGATTTTTTTGGCTGTTTTTTGTTATATATTACTCTTGTACCATTCTAATAATTATTTTTATTTTAAAGTCATTTAGATTAAAATAGAAAAACAATAAAAATGAGCAAGTCAATGAACTGGTTAAACTCTGCCTAGTAACATAATAATAGTGTATCCATCACCATTTACTGTATGTGAGGCTATGGATATGTATATACAAAAACAGATTTGTTTCATCAACTCTGACACTGTATTAATCATTAGTAGGGTCAGCCTAGCTATCACAGTAAATGCTTTGGTAAAAACGCCAAGAGAGACATAAAATAGGTCACCGATACATGCTCAGGTGATAGAAAAACAACGTTCAGAAATGTTAAAAAGTTATTTCTTGGCAACTTAGCTATGAAAAGATTTGTCTTGAAAGGGAAATCATTAATCAGAGCATGAAGAGATTGCCTGAAATTACAATAAAGCTGCACTTCAGAAAACATTGATCCATCACTCGGCTTGTTTTTAGAGGGTCATGTTGAAATCTGACTAATGGTAATCTGAGGCAATAATATCATCCGAAATATGAACAAGACATATGGAATTATATGTGTCTGAAATTGACTTATGGTAAAAATAAATGCATAAATGCATTAAGTGTAGTATACATTTCTTTATGGAATTGAATTGAAAAATTGTCAGACTACACTTTCTAATAAAGTTAAAGAGGTTGTCCGGCCTTAGTTTACAAGTCTGCAGTCACTCTATGTGACTGCAGACTCCTGTATTCTCACAGCGCGATCACTGCGCGCTGTGAGGATTCTCCGATACCGGCAGCGGGAGCAGACGGTCATTTGACTAGACTGTGTCCAATACAGTGTATAATACACTTGCATTAAGCAAGGCCGTACCTATCTAGTTGGCACTTAACCATATGTATGCAAATCACATAATTGTAGTCCCGTGCCCGCTGTTCCCAGATCCAGTGAATCCTCACAGCGCATAGTGCGAGTGATGTGATGATTTACAAGTCAGCAGTCACAAAAAGTGACTGCAGACTTGTAGCCTAAGGAAGGACAACCCCTTTAAATCGTATATTGACATATATCACACAAATTCCATAAGGCAATATGTATAGTATAGAACTCTATATCTAATAAACTTTTCTGTTTCATTAGCCTTTGTAATGAATAAGTATCTAGACCTACCATAATACCATAAGGAGGGTAGTGACTCGACTATGTTAAGGCAGTTCCATGATAGTGCTTGATTTGCATGTGTCACCCATATTTGCTGCATCAGTCAGTGACCTTTATTCATTCATACAACCAACATTTATCATTTGGAAAGGAAGAAAATAGTCATTGTTTTTTTTTACAAAAGAAGAATAACAATGAATGTTCATGCAGGCCTTGCGGTAAATTAGTTTGATGACTTGTGCTTTGTGTTAATCTGCATCTCTTTCTGATTTAATTTCTGTTTTGGCACAGCAGCTAAGCATTGTCAAGTAAATGTGCAAGTAATTACATTTATTAATATCACAATGCAAGATTTGGAATGCAAAGTATCCTACTGCTAATATATTAAAACTAGCAGAAACAACAGTCGACAACAGAACAGGACAGTACAAGGGTTTTTCCAGTTCTAGTAAACAATTTTTAGGATCCTGATCCAGCGGCGACACTGGCACCTGGCCCCCATAGCATGCCAGTGTCCCCGCCTGCTCAGGACACCATCACCTGGCCCCCCAGCAATGAGAGGTGAGTATGTCATTTTTTTTTTAATCGCAGCAGCAGCATATGGGGCATATATATCTATGGAGCGTCTTATGGGGCATATATATCTATGGAGCGTCTTATGGGGCCATCAACCTTTATGGAGCAGCATATGGAGCATATTATTCTATGGAGCATCTTGTGGGGCCATCAAACTTTATGGAGCAGCATATGGGGCATATTCTTCTATGGAGCATCTTATGGGGCCATCAACCTTTATGGAGCAGCATATGGGGCATATTATTCTATGGAGCATCTTATGGGGCCATCATTAACCTTTGTGCAACATTATATGGGGCATATTTTTTGTATGGATCATCTTATGGGGCCCATCATGAACTGTATGGAGCATTATATGGGGCTCCTGTCCTGATTCAATATGGATATTCAAAAACATTTAACCTACTGATGTCTCAATTAATTTTACTTTTATTGGTATCTATTTTTATTTTTGAAATTTACCAGTAGCTGCTGCATTTCCCATCCTATCCTTATACACGAGTCAATAAGTTTCCCAGTTTTTGTGGCAAAATTAGGGGCCTCGGCTTATACTCTGGTCGGCTTATACTCGAGTATATACGGTATATCTCCTGCATATCCTGTATACACCTCTGCCTGGTATATATATAGATACTAGAAATAGGCCCGATGCTATCACATCGGGAGTGCGGTGAAATTTAGACATCACCGCTATTCCCCACGCAGGCGCAGAAACAGCCACAACTGCACGCTCTACCCGCGCATGCGCGGTAATGACTGCGTGGGGAATAGTGGTGACGTCTAAATTTCACCGTACTCCTGATGCGGTAGCATCGGGCCTATTTCTAGTTCTTAAATATATGCCAGAACGGAGATCATAGATACAATAATCCCACACATACTCCACTCCAAGTGGGGAAGCATTATGTAGAAGATTGGCAGAAGAACACTCCAAATATGAATAATGCAATCAAGAGGAAAATAGTGGCGCAAAAGTCCAGAGAGTAGTAAAAAAGTATAAGTTTTATTATATAGAGTCCAATTGGTCACATACAACATATAGTAGAACACCAGAAACAATACATGTTCATCAAGGAAACAGGAAGAAAGCTGCATGTCAGCCAAAATGATACCACATCCATCATATCATAAAGTGCTTAATGCATAGTAACAATCTTGCTGGGAATCATAATCAGGTAGTGGGGTGGTAGATAGAGTTAAAGCTGCAGTGATATGTGCCAAGAGCCAATTTCCCTATATAAATCAAATCATCCCATATCCTAAGATACCTGAAATCATGCCGTGCAGCCCCAATGCGCATTTCACGTTGGCTTCGTCAGGGGGCGGTGACCCTTCTTGACTGGCCCAGCCAGAGTCATGACCTAAACCCAATTGAGCATCTTTGGAGAGACCTGAAAATGGCTGTCCACCAATGTTCACCATCCAACCTGACGGAACTGGAGAGGATCTGCAAGGAAGAATGGCAGAGGATCCCCAAATCCAGGTGTGAAAAACTTGTTGCATCATCATTGCATCATTACACCATAAACTGTCCACAACCAGGTGCTATATGCAAGATTTCAGACAGAGGAGTGAAAAGAATTCACAAAAGAGTTATCCAAAAGCCAAGGACCACCCTTGGAGAACTTCAGAAAGATATGGAATAAGGTACAATTGTTTCAAAGAAAACTGTAAGTAATGCACTCAACTTCCATGGCATGAATGCACGCTCACCATGCAAGACAGCATTGCTGAATAAAAAGCATTTCAAGCATGTTCAAGTGCGTTTAAAGTTTGCATAACAACATTTAGACAAGCCTGTGAAATTTCAGGAGAATGTAGTCAGGTCAGATGAGATGAAAATTTAACTGTTTGGATGCCATAATATACACACAATGTTTGGAGGCCAAATGGCACTGCATATCATACCAAAAACACCATACCAACAGTAAAGTTTGGAGGTGAGAACATATGGTGTGGGACTGTTTTTCAGCAAGCAACACTTGCAAACTTCATATAATTGAAGGGAGGATGAGTGGACAAATGCACCAAGACAATCTTGTTAAAAATCTGCTGCCATCTACCAGGATGATGAATATAAATGATCCCAAACACACAGCCAAGGAAACTCTCATTGGATTCAGAGAAAGAAAGTAAAGCTGCTAGAATAGCCCAGCCAATCAGCAGACCAGAAACCAATACAACATTTATGGAAAGAAGTAAAGCTCAGAGTTCATAGAAGGAGCGAAAGGAACCTTCAGAATTTGAACAGTGTTTATGTAGAAGAATATCCAAAAAAAAGGCTGCACTCAAGCATACTAAAGCATGACAACATAGAATACATGAAATTTTGAATAGCAATATGGCTTTGGAATATAAGGAAAAATTTGAGACGCTTAGTATAAACATTTGGCCAAACATTTTAAAGCCCAACAACCATCGTCAAGGTGGTCTCAATTCTGTTGAGTCCCTAACCTAATGTGAACATACCTCTATTAGGCTGATATCTGAATTTCTGGGTGAATATGCACCTCTGTCAGTAATGCCTGCATTTATGGGTAAAGTAGGGACCTGGTGTAATTAAAATCACCACCTGGTGGGGGCGGAGTGCTCGGTCAGCAAGCTAACATTCAAAAGACAAAAAACCTGACTGGCACTTCCAGACTAATGTGAACTAGGTGCAAACCAAAGGGAGCTACCCCCATGTAAAACATCCAAAAAAAAGGCTGCACTCAAGCATACTAAAGCATGACAACATAGAATACATGAAATTTTGAATAGCAATATGGCTTTGGAATATAAGGAAAAATTTGAGACGCTTAGTATAAACATTTGGCCAAACATTTTAAAGCCCAACAACCATCGTCAAGGTGGTCTCAATACTGGTGAGTCCCTGACCTAATGTGAACATACCTCTATTAGGCTGATATCTGAATTTCTGGGTGAATATGCACCTCTGTCAGTAATGCCTGCATTTATGGGTAAAGTAGGGACCTGGTGTAATTAAAATCACCACCTGGTGGGGGCGGAGTGCTCGGTCAGCAAGCTAACATTCAAAAGACAAAAAACCTGACTGGCACTTCCAGACTAATGTGAACTAGGTGCAAACCAAAGGGAGCTACCCCCATGTAAAACATCCAAAAAAAAGGCTGCACTCAAGCATACTAAAGCATGACAACATAGAATACATGAAATTTTGAATAGCAATATGGCTTTGGAATATAAGGAAAAATTTGAGACGCTTAGTATAAACATTTGGCCAAACATTTTAAAGCCCAACAACCATCGTCAAGGTGGTCTCAATTCTGTTGAGTCCCTAACCTAATGTGAACATACCTCTATTAGGCTGATATCTGAATTTCTGGGTGAATATGCACCTCTGTCAGTAATGCCTGCATTTATGGGTAAAGTAGGGACCTGGTGTAATTAAAATCACCACCTGGTGGGGGGGGAGTGCTCGGTCAGCAAGCTAACATTCAAAAGACAAAAAACCTGACTGGCACTTCCAGACTAATGTGAACTAGGTGCAAACCAAAGGGAGCTACCCCCATGTAAAACATCCAAAAAAAAGGCTGCACTCAAGCATACTAAAGCATGACAACATAGAATACATGAAATTTTGAATAGCAATATGGCTTTGGAATATAAGGAAAAATTTGAGACGCTTAGTATAAACATTTGGCCAAACATTTTAAAGCCCAACAACCATCGTCAAGGTGGTCTCAATACTGGTGAGTCCCTGACCTAATGTGAACATACCTCTATTAGGCTGATATCTGAATTTCTGGGTGAATATGCACCTCTGTCAGTAATGCCTGCATTTATGGGTAAAGTAGGGACCTGGTGTAATTAAAATCACCACCTGGTGGGGCGGAGTGCTCGGTCAGCAAGCTAACATTCAAAAGACAAAAAACCTGACTGGCACTTCCAGACTAATGTGAACTAGGTGCAAACCAAAGGGAGCTACCCCCATGTAAAACATCCAAAAAAAAGGCTGCACTCAAGCATACTAAAGCATGACAACATAGAATACATGAAATTTTGAATAGCAATATGGCTTTGGAATATAAGGAAAAATTTGAGACGCTTAGTATAAACATTTGGCCAAACATTTTAAAGCCCAACAACCATCGTCAAGGTGGTCTCAATTCTGTTGAGTCCCTAACCTAATGTGA
The DNA here is from genome assembly GCA_033576555.1 of Oophaga sylvatica. Classification (NCBI taxonomy): domain Eukaryota; kingdom Metazoa; phylum Chordata; class Amphibia; order Anura; family Dendrobatidae; genus Oophaga; species Oophaga sylvatica. The sequence goes on from JARQOD010000006.1 coordinate 55,094,431, forward strand.
ACATACCTCTATTAGGCTGATATCTGAATTTCTGGGTGAATATGCACCTCTGTCAGTAATGCCTGCATTTATGGGTAAAGTAGGGACCTGGTGTAATTAAAATCACCACCTGGTGGGGGCGGAGTGCTCGGTCAGCAAGCTAACATTCAAAAGACAAAAAACCCTGACTGGCACTTCCAGACTAATGTGAACTAGGTGCAAACCAAAGGGAGCTACCCCCATGTAAAACATCCAAAAAAAAGGCTGCACTCAAGCATACTAAAGCATGACAACATAGAATACATGAAATTTTGAATAGCAATATGGCTTTGGAATATAAGGAAAAATTTGAGACGCTTAGTATAAACATTTGGCCAAACATTTGACATTTGACGATGGTTGTTGGGCTTTAAAATGTTTGGCCAAATGTTTATACTAAGCGTCTCAAATTTTTCCTTATATTCCAAAGCCATATTGCTATTCAAAATTTCATGTATTCTATGTTGTCATGCTTTAGTATGCTTGAGTGCAGCCTTTTTTTTGGATGTTTTACATGGGGGTAGCTCCCTTTGGTTTGCACCTAGTTCACATTAGTCTGGAAGTGCCAGTCAGGTTTTTTGTCTTTTGAATGTTAGCTTGCTGACCGAGCACTCCGCCCCCACCAGGTGGTGATTTTAATTACACCAGGTCCCTACTTTACCCATAAATGCAGGCATTACTGACAGAGGTGCATATTCACCCAGAAATTCAGATATCAGCCTAATAGAGGTATGTTCACATTAGGTCAGGGACTCACCAGTATTGAGACCACCTTGACGATGGTTGTTGGGCTTTAAAATGTTTGGCCAAATGTTTATACTAAGCGTCTCAAATTTTTCCTTATATTCCAAAGCCATATTGCTATTCAAAATTTCATGTATTCTATGTTGTCATGCTTTAGTATGCTTGAGTGCAGCCTTTTTTTTTTTTTTGGATGTTTTACATGGGGGTAGCTCCCTTTGGTTTGCACCTAGTTCACATTAGTCTGGAAGTGCCAGTCAGGTTTTTTGTCTTTTGTATGTAGAAGAATGGGACAAAATCACAACTGAGCAATGCATGCGATTAGTTTTTCCATACAGGAGACATCTTGAAGCTGTCACCACCAACAAAGGCTTTTGTATGAAGTATTAACTAAATTTCAGTGAGAAAGTTCAATACTTTTCATTTCTCATTATTACACATAACTTTATTAATACCTTAGTGCCGAGTCAAATTTTTGAAATCTGTCACTTTATGTGTTAATAACTCTAGAATGCTTCCACAAATCCCAGTGATTTTGAGATTGTTTCTTCATGGCACATTATAATTTAAGATAATGGTAAATTTAGGTCGATATGTTTTGTATTTATTTATAAAAAATATCAGAAATTTGACAAAAATGTAAAAACAAATGCAATTTTCAATCTTTGAATGATTATCCCTTTAATCCAGATAGTCTTACCACAAAAAAACATTAATAAATAACATTTCCCACATATCTGCTTTACATCAGCACCATTTCTAAAATGCTTTTTGATTTTGTTAGCAAAACAAAGAAAAAGGTTGCACTCAATTGCACTAAAGCAAGTCGATGTGAAGTACATGAATTGTGAAAAGCATAATGGCTTTTGAAATTTACGAAAAAACACATGGATACTTAGCACAAAATTTGGCCAAAAAATGTGAGCCCATCCACCAACGTCAAGGTAATCTAATGGATCAGATGGGTCCCTGGCCTAACTACCTAGTGTGAACACTTACCTCTGGCTAATGTCTTGGTAAAGTCTATATTTATGGTAGGGCGGAACAAAATGTGATTGGATTTAATTAAAATCACAGCATGGTGAAGGGCGTGGTGTCCAAGTCAGAAAAACTGTTACATTAGTAAGTAATGGAAAACTGACTGAACAAAGAACTAGTGTGAACTAGTGCATACCAAAAACAACTCAAATAACAAAACAAAGAAAAAAGTTGCACTCAATTGCACTAAAGCAAGTCGATGTGAAGTACATGAAGTGTGAATAGCATAATGGCGATTGAGTGCAACCTTTTCCTTTGTTTTGCTATGTGAATTGTTTTTGGTATGCACTAGTTCAGACTAGTTTTTTGTTCAGCCAGTTTTCTATTTTTTACTATTTTATTTTGTTAGTCTTTTAGGAGGTTTAAAAATGTAGCAGTAATTTTCCATTTTTTTCAAGGAAATTTACAAAATTTGTTTTTTGAGGGACCTATCCAGGTTTGAAGTGACTTTTGGGGTCCTATATATTGGAAACTCTCCAAAAGTGATACCATTTTAAAAACAGCACCCCTCGATGTATTTAAAACTGCGATCAGCTAGTTTCTTTACCCTTCAGGAGCTTTTCAGGAATTAACGCAAAGTGACATAACAGGAATGAAAAATTGTATTTTTACCACCTAAATGTCACTAACTTCTGAACAGTTCACTGAAGCCGGCAGATTCTAAGGCCGTTATTTGGCCATGAATTGTCATGGCAAACATCAGGATTACACGATCATGATCTCAGGGTGCCGATGGGGATAAAAAGGAAGCCACCACACTCTGTTAACCATTTATATGAAAAAGTCACTATTGACAGCAGCATCTAAGGGGTTAAACAGATATGGACGGTGCTACCACAGTTTGTGGCTGATACAGCAAGTTGTCAGCTATATTGTTCAGTTGACAGCTGCTGGATTGTCTCCTGTATGGTTATGCTATTCTCTTATATCTCAGGTCAGTAAAAAGACGTAATGGTGGTCTTGAAGGGGTTAGTAGACATCTATGGTTTGAATTTCATTTCAATAGCACCTTTAGAAATATATTTACTTAGAAAATTGGTGACATTTTTAATACTTATTTTACCCGCAGTATGTACGCCACTCTGGCACTGTAAACTGATGATCGACGAGGATGCTGAGAGTAAGATCACTTCCAATCTGATATTGATGGTCAATCCTAAAGATAGTTATCTGTATTGCAAATTTATAGTCACATGTACAGTTTTGCAACTTTCTGCATGTTATTTAAGGATCGATTTAGGAAGCCTTCTAAACTGAGGGTCTTTATCCAAATTACCAGGCATTTTGATTGGTCAACTATGAATGAAAAGGCTTAATTACGATTAAGCGGAGTATAAAGACTGCCTGTTAGTGTAGTGATAAGATACCGAGGCCAAAGAAAACTGAATGCGCAGGAAAAAAAGCAGTTCTGTTATTCCACCACTGCCTCGAATTAAGAATGAAATCTTTTGAAAGAATTCAAAACAAGCGCTCACAGATTACGAAGAAAGGAAAATAGTAAAAATAAGAAAAAAAATCTACAAAAGGATTTTTTTCCATTTTCGTGCAGCTTTTAAAGTAAAGAGACGCTTGGAATTTCTCTTTGGCATTCAAGAAGCGATAGATAATGAAAATACAATATTGTATGAATGCAGTCAAATCCGTTGCACAGATAATATTTTCACTTTCTACAACAATGTGTCACATTACGGCTGGAAATATGGGCTATTAAAAGAACTTAATATTTTGCAGATTAATTTAACTTTTGTCAATAGCAGTCACTAGTATAAGCAAGAAAAGATTAGTTTGATGTTCAAAAGTGTTCTTATTTTATGCAAATATAACATAATCCTTGTATAATAAAGCAACTCTGTAACTTTAACATACTTTGTGTTTTAGTTTACCTTTTATGATTTTTGCTTGCTGTCTTTAAATGACATTATTCTTGATTACATACAGAGGCTAAAGCACTGTACAGACCAAGACCTGCACAAAGGAGCTAACTGCAATTATATCCATTTAACCAAACTATCAGTAAATAATAAAGATTTGTTCTATTGATGAATTTAGCTTGGTAACTCATATTTCCATTTTTATAGATCAAGGACCAAAATGTTATTAGCAGAAAATAGGTAATGCAGGTATAGACATGTGCTCATACATCTTAAAGGGAATCTGTTGCCAAGTTTTTGTTACTCCTTCTGAGGACAGCATGATGTAGAGACAAAGACCCTGATTCCAGTGATGTGGCACTTACAGGGCTACTTACTGTCATTTTGAAAAAATAACTGTTTTATCTGTTGCAGATCTAGCAGTTCTCTGAATGCTGAGTGTTGTGAATGGGTTTGAGATGAGTTCTGAGCAGAGGCTCCCTCTGGTGGTTACAAGCGGTACTAGTGAGGATTGTGAGGACTGGGAATCAGGTGTTACTGATTGGTCTTATTTAAGGGAATCATTTTCCCATCAGGGTTGCCGGTGATCAATTGTTCTGGTCTGAATCCTTCTTTCCAGTTTCCCTTGTAGCCTGCTGTGTCGTGTCTGCATCTCCTGCTATCAGATAAGACAATTTCTTATTTTGTGTTTTTGCTATATTTTTGCATTTGGTCCTGCACTTCTGTGGGGGCCTTCTGGGTCCCCTCCGGGGGCTTTTGCCCTCTCAGTTTAGTTCAGCCACTGTGTTTTGTACTTTTGCTTTTTCCAGTTTTTTCAGTGGCTGCTGTTTTTGTTACACCAGAGAACTAATTTGGGTGGTAGAGGTCGTGTGATCTCAGGTGATTTTGAAATTAGTAGAGTTGGTGTTTTTCAGGGTTTTCTGGGATTGCAGTAAGTACCCTTCCTGTCCTTTTCTATTTAGATAGTTTGGGCCCCAGCGTTTGCTCATACTATTTTCTTTCTGTGTCAGTATTTCCTCTTGTCTAACCGCCATTACATGTTTGGGGGCATTCTATTATCTTTGGGGTTCTGCTACGGGGCAGATAGCTTTCCTATTTCTATCTTTAGGTGTAGTTAGTTTCTCAGGCTGTGACGAGGCGTCTAGGACCAACGTAGGAACGCTCCACGGCTGCCTCTAGTTGCGGTGGTTAGTCAGGGTACTGCAATCTCATAGATTCCAACTGCTCTGGTGTATTTCCTTTTTTGCTTGCACTCCTCAGCTACCGTAACATAACAGTATCACCGGCCATAAAAATTGTATGGTACTCACAGAAGGGAAAAAATATTTTGAAGGAAGAAAAGTTGTCAGAGATATTTTTCTGTTTGTTTCATTTTTTTTTTTTTTTCCCTCTGTATCTCTGGGTGCTGGGGAGGATCTTTTCTCCCAATGGAGTTTGCACAGTTGTCTGGCCGTGTGGATCAGCTTGCCACTGAGGTTCAGAGTATTGCTGCATATCTTGCTAGGTTGCCTGTTGTGGAACCTAGGATCCCCATGCCAGATTTGTTTTTAGGGGATCGAGCTAAGTTTCAGAATTTCAAAAATAATTGTAAATTGTTTCTTGCCTTAAAATCTAAGTCCTCAGGAAACGCAGCGCAGCAGGTTCAAATTATCATCTCTCTCCTGCGCGGCGATCCTCAGGATTGGGCTTTTTCCCTGATACCTGGGGATCCTGTTTTGAGTGATGTTGATGCATTTTTTCAGGCTTTGGGGTTATTGTACGATGAGCCTAATGTCACTGATCAAGCTGAAAAAGCCTTGTTGGCATTAAATCAGGGGCTTGATGACACTGAGTTATACTGTCAGAGATTCCGTAGGTGGGCAGTCCTGACCAAATGGAATGACGACGCTTTGGCGGCCCTTTTCCGGAAGGGTCTGTCGGATAATGTAAAGGATGTTATGGTGGGATTCCCTGTCCCCTCTGGTCTCAATGATTCTATGTCATTGGCGATTCAAATTGACAGACGTTTGCGTGAGCGGAGAAGTATGCGTGGAGTGGTGTTGCCTTGTGAGCCAGCTGCTGAGCCCATGCAGTGTGATGGAGTGGTGTCTGGGGCACAGCGTCATGAGTTTCGAAAGCGCAATGGGTTATGTTTCTACTGTGGTGATGCCTCTCATGCTATTTCAGTCTGCCCTAAGCGGGGAAGACATTTTGCACGCTCAGTTGTCTTGGGTAGTGTTCAGACTAAGTTTTTATTAACTGTCACTCTGATATGCTCTCTGTCCTCATTTTCTGCTCAGGCTTTCGTTGATTCTGGAGCAGCTATTAACCTGATGGATTATGATTTTGCTAAACGTTGTGGATTTCCCTTGATACCCCTACAGAAGTCTATTCCCCTACTGGGGATCGATTCTACCCCTTTGGCTGAGAATAAACCCCAGTTTTCTACTCAGGTGATAATGAGGGTTGAACCTGATCACCAGGAGTGCTGCAAATTTTTGGTTCTATATAATCTGCATGACATTATAGTGCTGGGTTTCCCTTGGTTACAGTCTCATAATCCTGTTTTGGATTGGAAATCTGTGTCTGTAACCAGTTGGGGCTGCCAATGTGTTAGTGCCAACACTCCTGTTTTTTCTGCCTCCCCCCAGGCTGAGGATGTTCCTGACTTTTTGTTTGATTTTTCTGATGTGTTTAGCGAAAGTAAATCTGCATCCTTACCTCCCCATAGGAGCTATGACTGTTCTATTGAATTAGTGCCAGGTAGTAAATTCCCTAAGGGTCGCCTTTTTAACTTGTCTGTACCTGAACATGACGCTATGCGGTCTTATATCAAGGAATCATTGGAGAAGGGTCATATCAGACCATCCTCTTCACCCTTAGGTGCCGGTTTTTTCTTTGTGGCCAAAAAAGATGGTTCATTAAGGCCGTGTATTGATTATCGTCTCTTGAACAATATTACTGTGAAATATCAATACCCATTACCCTTGATTTCTGACCTGTTTTCCAGGGTGAAAAACGCTACTTGGTTTACCAAGCTTGACCTCAGGGGGGCGTATAACCTTATTCGCATTAAGCACGGGGATGAATGGAAGACGGCATTTAACACCCCTGAAGGGCATTTTGAGTACCTTGTGATGCCCTTTGGGCTCACTAATGCTCCTTCCGTCTTCCAGTCCTTCATGAATGACATTTTCAGGGATTTTGTGGACAAGTTTCTGATTGTTTATTTGGATGATATCTTGATTTTTTCTAATGACTGGGACTCTCATGTGAAACATGTTCGAACTGTATTCCAGATTTTGAGAGAGAATGCTCTGTATGTGAAGGGATCAAAGTGTCTTTTTGGCGTACAGAAGATCTCATTTCTGGGATTCATTTTGTCCCCATCTGTTATTGAAATGGACCCGGTCAAGGTTCAGGCCATCTGTGATTGGGTCCAACCTACTTCATTAAAGGCTCTTCAGAGATTTTTGGGTTTTGCCAATTTTTATCGTAAATTTATTGGTAATTTCTCTGTTATTGTTAAACCATTAACTGATTTGACCAGAAAGGGTTCTGATGTGGTGAATTGGCCTCCTGAGGCAGTCTCTGTGTTTCAGGAACTTAAGCAGAGATTCACTTCTGCTCCTGTTCTACGACAGCCTGATGTTTCTCTGCCATTTCAGGTGGAGGTTGATGCCTCTGAAATTGGGGCAGGTGCCGTTTTGTCCCAAAAAGATCCAGAGACCTCTAAAAGTAACCCTTGTGCCTTTTTCTCTCGAAAATTTTCTCCTACTGAACGTAATTATGACGTGGGTAATCGGGAGTTATTGGCCATGAAGTGGGCTTTTGAAGAGTGGAGACATTGGCTGGAGGGAGCCAAACATCAGGTGGTGGTCCTTACGGACCATAAGAATCTGGTCTATCTGGAATCTGCCAAGCGACTCAATCCTAGACAGGCCAGGTGGGCCTTGTTTTTCACACGTTTTAATTTTGTGGTTTCCTTTCTTCCTGGCACTAAGAATGTTAAGGCGGATGCCCTCTCGAGGAGTTTCCTTGCGGACTCTCCTGAGCTATCTGATCCCTCTGTTATTTTGAAGGAGGGTGTAGTTCTTTCCGCCATCTCGCCCAATTTGAGACTTGCTCTGGAGGGGTGTCAGGAGGATAGGCCCGAGCGCTGCCCTGTTGGAAAATTGTTTGTCCCGGACCAATGGAAAAAGAGTGTGATGTCTGAGATTCATTGTTCCGCATTGGCTGGGCATCCCGGAATTTTTGGTACCAGAGACTTGGTTAGTCGGTCCTTTTGGTGGCCTACCTTGTCTCGCGATGTCAGGGAATTTGTGCAGTCCTGCGGGACTTGCTCTCGCTCCAAGCCTTGCTCTCGCTCTAGTGGTTTGTTGATGCCATTGCCTGTGCCCAAGAGACCATGGACCCATATCTCTATGGATTTCATTTCCGATCTTCCTGTTTCTCAGAGAATGACCACCATCTGGGTAATTTGTGATAGGTTTTCCAAAATGATACATCTTGTGCCATTACCTAAGTTGCCTTCCTCCTCTGAATTGGTGCCGTTGTTCCTTCAGCACGTGGTTCGTTTACACGGCATTCCTGAGAACATTGTGTCTGACAGAGGAGTCCAGTTTGTTTCCAGATTTTGGAGGACTTTTTGTTCTAAACTGGGTGTTCAATTGTCTTTCTCCTCGGCATTTCATCCTCAGACCAATGGTCAAACTGAGAGAACAAACCAGACATTGGAGACTTATCTAAGATGCTTTGTGTCTGCTGATCAGGATGACTGGGTCTCTTTTTTGCCTTTGGCTGAGTTTGCTCTTAATAATAGGGCTAGCTCTGCCACTTTGATGTCTCCGTTTTTTTGTAATTCTGGGTTTCACCCTCGATTTTCTTCAGGACAGACGGAGGCTTCTGTCTGTCCAGGTGTTGACTCTGTTGTTGAGCGTATGCAGCAGATTTGGGACCAGGTAGTGGAGAGGTTGTCCCTCTCTCAGGAGAAGGCCCAGCGGTTTGCTAACCGGCATAGGACTGATGGTCCTCGGTTTAAAGTGGGGGACTTGGTCTGGTTGTCCTCAAAGAATATTCCTATGAGAGTAGCATCTCCTAAATTTAAGCCTAGGTTCATTGGACCTTATAAGATCATGGAGATTATTAATCCTGTTTCTTTTCGTTTGCTTCTTCCAGGGACATTTAAGATCCATAACGTGTTCCACAAGTCCTTGTTGAAGAGGTTTGTTGAGCCAGTGGTTCCTGCTGCTGTGCCTCCTGACCCTGTTTTGGTTGAGGGCAATCTGGAGTATGTGGTTGAGAAAATATTGGATTCTCGTTTTTTCTAGACGAAGACTCCAGTATTTGGTTAAATGGAGAGGTTATGGTCAGGAAGATAATTCTTGGGTGTTTGCTTCGGACATCCATGCTAGGAGACTTATCCGTGCGTATCATAGAACTCATCCTGACCGACCTGGTTGCTCAAATGAGGGTTCGGTGACCCCTCCTCAAGGGGGGGTACTGTTGTGAATGGGTTTGAGATGAGTTCTGAGCAGAGGCTCCCTCTGGTGGTTACAAGCGGTACTAGTGAGGATTGTGAGGACTGGGAATCAGGTGTTACTGATTGGTCTTATTTAAAGGAATCATTTTCCCATCAGGGTTGCCGGTGATCAATTGTTCTGGTCTGAATCCTTCTTTCCAGTTTCCCTTGTAGCCTGCTGTGTCGTGTCTGCATCTCCTGCTATCAGATAAGACAATTTCTTATTTTGTGTTTTTGCTATATTTTTGCATTTGGTCCTGCACTTCTGTGGGGGCCTTCTGGGTCCCCTCCGGGGCTTTTGCCCTCTCAGTTTAGTTCAGCCACTGTGTTTTGTACTTTTGCTTTTTCCAGTTTTTTCAGTGGCTGCTGTTTTTGTTACACCAGAGAACTAATTTAGGTGGTAGAGGTCGTGTGATCTCAGGTGATTTTGAAATTAGTAGAGTTGGTGTTTTTCAGGGTTTTCTGGGATTGCAGTAAGTACCCTTCCTGTCCTTTTCTATTTAGATAGTTTGGGCCCCAGCGTTTGCTCATACTATTTTCTTTCTGTGTCAGTATTTCCTCTTGTCTAACCGCCATTACATGTTTGGGGGCTTTCTATTATCTTTGGGGTTCTGCTACGGGGCAGATAGCTTTCCTATTTCTATCTTTAGGTGTAGTTAGTTTCTCAGGCTGTGACGAGGCGTCTAGGACCAACGTAGGAACGCTCCACGGCTGCCTCTAGTTGCGGTGGTTAGTCAGGGTACTGCAATCTCATAGATTCCAACTGCTCTGGTGTATTTCCTTTTTTGCTTGCACTCCTCAGCTACCGTAACATAACAGCTGAGCTTTGTATAACCTGTCCGGTGCATAAGTTGGTATACATGAAATATTTAAGAGCACGTTCACATAGTGGCCATTTCACAAACAAAACCCAACAAAAAATAAACAGCATATACCATGTCTAGTGACCAGAAAAAACATTATTAATGTATGTTATATGTCATATGGTAAGTGTGTTCTCTATTTCTTACATGATTACAATTGTGATACCGGCTCCTTGTTTTGCCTTGGGAGGAGGTAAATTATTTAATGCTATGCTGCCCTCTTCTGCCTTGTTTTGGTAATACAACTTGTAGTACTATGCTGCCCTCTGCTGCCTTGGTTTGGCATTGCAACTTGTTTTTCTGATTTGAAACAAGTGGCAGTTGGTGGGGGGTGAGACTGAAAACGGTGGAGTTACGAACGGTTCCCGTGGTGAGAGGAGGTAGGAAATTGGGGCTCCTCATTTGGGACCAGCGGGAAGTACAAATAGCACATGATTCAGAGTGCCCTGAGTTTGCCAGCCACAGAGTGCTGAGACTGCAGGACTGCACAGCAGATTTCCTGGATACTCTGATCCGATTAAGGTCGGTTGATCCTTCCCCTATCTGCAGCATAGTTAGTCTAATGGAAATTTACTACCATCCTCCCAAGGCCGGGACCGAGCAAAGGCTTTGATAGTCGCAATGTGTAAGAAAAATTATATCTGCTACCCATGACTGTTGTGTTGGAAAATATAAGAAATGTTACCAATCTTCAGTAAAGTTTATCTTTCAAGTTTGCACAGGACACCCGGTGTATGCTTCTTTTGTCCGCGGCCTCATACCTTGCGGGCATCAACATAACTCACAGTCCCATATATCAGTCATCTCCCCTTTATAATTGCCACCTAACCTAGGGATTGTTAGAGCCATTGGAGCCACCGTGACTGAACCATCCTCCGAGATACTAGGCTCTGCATCTAACAAGGCGGTGCGACACATGTAGTAAGTAAATAGTAATAGTATGTGTAAATAGCATAGGGTGCTTAATTAATACTGTTTTGATCAGAAACACTTAAGACAGAGCCATCCCACCATGACAAGGTGTAACCAATCTGGACAGTCCTATCCTACCTCTAGTATTAAAATCTTACCTTGTGTCAGCAGATCTCAATATAGATTAGGGCAGAGCAGGACAGGGGCCTGACTGGTCAGACACCTGCCGATGGGAAGCTAGATAGATAAAACGCTTAGCTTAAAAAGTAAGGGCCATGCCTCTGTTTGTACAAAGCACAAAAAACTACTGGAAGACCAAAGAAATGAGCCGGTGTATAATTTAATATACGTGCAATGTTTAAGAGCACATTCACACTGCAGCCATTTTGCAGACAAAATGCAAGAACAAAGAAAACGAGCATATACCCTATTGTAAGTAAATAGTAATAATACATGTAAATATGATAGGGTACTTGGTTAACACTATTTTGATCAAAAAAGCATAAAAGCCATCCCACCACGACAAAGTCTCTAGTATTACAACTTCACCTTGTGTCAGCCAACCTCAATGTTGTCTAGATAAAGTAATGTACAGTGTACACAGAAAGCTGCCAACAAAGTTGGGGGAGGGGTTATATAGAGCTCATGAATATGCTTGACTACCTGGCAGCAGGTTTACTAGTCCTCTAATGATATTCTCCTGCTGATAAAACAATTGTTTATTAAGTTTTATTTTTGCAATGCTCATTATATGGTAGAAATAACATGTCTACAAGATTATTCAGGTGAGTATGATTATGTCGATACCAAACATACATAATATTTTATGTAATGTAGTGCAGCGGGGATTGTGCAGTGTGACAAACAGGCAGTGATCACAGGAAAGTTCACAGCAAAAACGTGTTTAATGTCCAAACTCACACAGTGCACAGCACATGGTATCCTCCGGAAAGCAGCCAGGAAACAAACACAGTCCGTGAGCTTTTGCCGAGAGCCACTGTACCGCCGTGTACGCTGAGGGTGCCAGGCCTTTTGGCTCCGCTTGGCCTGTGCTGCCTCACACAGGTTGAGCTCTGCAAAGCCTTCTGCTCTGCCTGCTTGCAAGACCAAAACTGACACACCCCACCCCTTTTAATGCAGGATTTTTACAACAGAACATGGAAAACCTGGGGCCGGGGAAGGAAATGGACCGCCCCACTAGCATTAAAAATACAAGCTTATGGCAGGTTTTCTTAAATCCACCTCGGACAAATAGCTTGCCCAAGATCAACACTTACTTCTATTCTGCCTTGCAATCACAGCTATGCCTGTGACTGCAATGCATTCCCCCGTCCTCCATATGCTTCTTTACACATCCTGGGGGACACATAGCGACCCTCACATATGACACCGGTCACTGCCTCACAGGAAATAGTAGAAAAATTATGAAATTAGTAAAAAAAAATTTTTGCTTGAGTCGCCATTTTTCAAGTCAGGTCACACTTTCATTATTTGGTCGATGGGGCTATATGGTGGCTTGTTTTTGCTCCTTGAGCAGATATTTTTGGGTAGATAAAATGTATTGATCGCTTCTTATTGCATTGTTTTCTTTTTGCAGGATTGCTGGAAAAAACAAAATACAGGCATTTTGATTCACTTTTTCTCATGACAACGTTTACTGATTGGGTAAGCCGAATTTTGAAAATACGCATGGGAATTCCTCTGTACCCTACAGGGACTCTTTCTATTACTAAAATCCATTACCTCTCTCTCCTTCAGTTGGTCCCCCGCGGCTGTTAGAGGCAGATGATGGCTAAAAAAACACAGCCATCATCTTCCGCGATAGATGTGGCCTTTATAAGAGAAGGGACCCGATGTACCAGCACGTCATATGTCAGAAAGCGGTTAAAACTCACATATACGGTAGTTGTTCAAAACTTGCCTTAAACAAGATAAGTATTTAGAAAGGGCAAATTCATCTGCTTACTATTGATTTTCAGTTGTTCATTTGCCACATAACTAATTGTATTAATTTTCATCAACTTTAAAATTTATTATAAATTGTAAATATAATATTGGAAAACGTGGATAATTGAAATTGTTTTATCTTCAGTAGTTCCAACTATTTATCAAGTCTAAAATATAACATTTGCAGACCAGAAAAGTTGGTTAAATAGTTTGACAGTTCTGGTGAATTTATGTTTTCGACTTCCCAATTGCAATATAATAGGAACAGTAGAAAAATAATTCCTCTCTTGTGGAATGAGGTTTGGCCTGATAGTAAGGACTCTGTGTTCCAAATTAAAAGGGTAATTTTTCAAGATAAGCATTTAAAATATTGTGGTGTTATTCTTCTGCGTGGATATATCCACATTTCAGCCAGAATTTTCCTAATATAATTAACAGCAATATTCTGAGATGATATTTTACTAAAATTCTTGATAAAAACCAAGCTGAATAGTGTTAGAGAAAAATTAAAAAAATGAGGTAGCTAAAGTACATTCTTTCATCAATGTCATAAAAACTATGAAAGAATGTTTTCTTTGCACTCTATATTTAAAATTCATTGTAAAGTACAAACCCAATTACAGAAAAAGTTGTAACCCTGTGTAAAATGTAGAAGAAACAAGAATGGGGTGGGACAAAGGTGTAGTTTGGTCACGGTCCGGGAGAAGAATTCCAAGATGGTAGCGGATCAAAACAAAGGAGCTAGACAAACAGATAGTCAAAGGCAAATCCAAGGACAGACAACGAAGATTAGAATATAGGAACTCAGAACATAGAGAAAACACACACACCACTTCAGCTAAGCTACAACTGGTAATCTTCTAAATCATTGCCAGCCAGCTAAAAAGCCAGGTAATCACCCAGAATGGGCGACACCTGGAGGAAACCCCACAGGTCCGGCCATATCGGACAGCTGAGCTGTCACTCACAATCCTGACAGCTCAGCATCAGGGGCGGACATATCATTGGGGCAACCTGTGTGGTCGCACAGGGGCCCAAGAGGTAAGGGGGCCCATTTCTACTTACAAAGCAGATGCAATTTTGCATTTTTTGGAGCTCTTGGGCTGTAAAGGGCCCATATATTGTTATTGCACAGGGGCCCTTTTCTGTCTGTGTCCACCAGTGCTCAGCATGTCCCTGATCCTATAGGGCTGCTGAGCTGTAAAGCGTCCTTAAGACACTGAGTGATGGAATGGTGACACTGTGACTGCTCATAATTGGTAAACTCCTGTACTGAGCTGTTTGCAGTGTATTATTTGAGAATCAGTAACACTTGATTATAAAGTTTTTTGCAATAATTTGCTTTCCACCTAAACTGACTGTTAAATACACATAGCTCTGGCCAATTTGATTATATAAGGGACGTTGGCTAGAGTTTATTAGTGTCTCACAGCTGCATAGCACATAAAGTTTCAGGCATGCAGCAGTGATCCAATATATACTCAATACAATACTGGATAAATGAGGCTTTTAAATTACTTAAGCAATTTTTTTATATGCAATTAATAAAGGTTATATTTTATTCACATAACTAATTTTCCCTCACTTCAATAATAAATTCCTTCTAGTTCAATTATATACCCCCTAAATCCTCAAATCCCTGCAGTAATTGCACACCTTACCTCCCACCCCATTGTAGTTCAATAATCATAGCCTCCCAGCATTCCTCTTATTCAAGACTATAGTAAATTACCCCCCTTGCAATAATTAAACACCCCACGGAATATTAATTATAACCCATAATAGCACTGCAGGAATCATTTCCCCAAAAGAAGTATAATCCATACCCCATAGAATAAAAAATTAGCTACAACCATTAGCATCCCCTCACCCTATCCCAAAGGATCCAGAGCGCTGCTGTCAGTGTTACTCAAGATGCCCACTGACAGCAGCGCTCTACAACTGTGCCATGTCCTTGCCTGGCTCTCCTGGAAAAAAGGAGAAGCATATGCGGACGCCCATGTCTTCAGAGTGTGAACTCCTCTCCGGTGGGTTAAAAGAAGTTGGGCGATATAGAGGTGCTGAAGCTTCATATCGCTGCATCTAAACATCTGAGGCGTGCTCACTAGTGTTGAGCGATATTGCTCGATATCTAAAAATATCGTATCGAAATTGTATCGCCGATAGCACTAAATATCGTCGATATCCGATTTCGATACCGGAAGTCCCATGTAAGTCTATGGGAACAAAATATCGCAACAAAAAAAACCCTTTCTTTCGTTGTAAACACAAAATATACACACATAGAATACATATATATATATATATACATGTCATTGTGACATATATATATATATATATACATATATTTATAGTTTATACACTTTTACATAGTAAAATCGACTCTAATTCAATTGCCGGGTAAAGACGTGACATACCCCATAGAAGTCGACGGGCTCGGTGCCGAGTACCCCAAAACCTCTGGCTCTGTGCGACTCAACTTGGGCGTCACGAACAGGATTCTGTAGCTCGCTATAAGCGAGTCCTGTGTGCCTGAATTGCACTGGTTTTGTGCTTGAGAATTGCTAAAATCATCAGAGAATGTATTTGCCATTTTTCCGCCATATCTGCGTCACGACGAGGCACTGGTGAAGAAGAAGGGCGTGCTCTTCGTGGGTGTCACTCACTCAGTGGCGTGAAAACGATGGCCGCCCACTGTAAATGGTACTGCAATGTAACATCGTGCCCCACAGCTCTGGAGTTCCGCCTCCTCATCCTCCTCAGTGTGAGGAGGTCCCGCCTCCCTACAAAAGAGGGGCCCTCTCCAGATATGACACATGTGACTTGGCAGAGATGGCTAATGGACACGACGAGCAGAAGTGGGAAGGGATGGAGCAGTCAGAGCTCTCCCCCCACGGAAGCGACCCGATCGCCACGGAATCACCGTTGGGCACCCGGCCTGTAAACCCTCCTACGCTGCAAGAAGCGGAGGATACCCTGAGAGGCCTGGCCCGGCACCGGGAGGAGGTCGCCAGGATGGAAGCCAGCTGGCGTGCCCTAAAAATAAACTTGGAGCGGCGCCAATGCCTCTTACCTGAAGTGTCTGTACCGGAAGGTGAGGCACCCGTTATAGTAGAGGAGCCCTTGCAATGTGATCCTGTTGACGTTGTCGCAGTGGAGGCACCCGTTCCTGCAAAAACCGCAGCACCGTCAGCAGCACCCCAGATCCCGCTGTCTGCCCCGGTCGCTGAGACAGAAGAAGCGACACCCGTCCTCATGGAGGAGGCCGCGCAGGCACCAGAGCACTACCTGCCTGTACCGGAGCCCCGACTGTCATCTGATTTAGAGCTGTCTGCTTCCTCCGCAGGGGAGCGCCGCCAGGACTGGGGGGCAACAGGAGAGCTGCCGCAAACCGGACACTGTAAGCTGCAGTGGAGTGGTGGAGACATGGAGCAACTGGTGGAGGAGAATTACAATCGGCGTCAGGAGGAAGAGTGGAGACGTTGGGAGCGGGAAGCAGAGCGACAAAGGGAGCAGCGAGAAACCCTAAAACTTCGCCAACGTCACCTGGAGAAGGACCGGGCAGATAAGGACCGGATGAGAAAGGATAAAGGAACCCTGAGTGAGCCGCGGCGTAAGGGTGCAGTACGGAGCTTTAAATTGAAAGGTGGGTGGGGCTTCATCAAGGAGCCTGGACTTTATTTAGAAGTCTTTGTGACCCGGCGGGACGTGGAGGCTCACCTCCCAGAAGGACACCCGGGGAGGGACCTGTTGCCAGGAGACTTGGTGACTTACACCCGACACTGGGGTTACAATGGATGGTACGCCCTAAATGTTACCAGGTGCGACCCCTACTCCCCAGTGTGTCAGGAACCTGTGAGACCCTCGAAGCCTTCAGCCTCCCACATCCAGGCCTCTGCAAAAGTGCCCACCCCACGCCGTAAATCTCCCCAGCCTCCCTCAGTGGTCTCCTCAGCAGCCCCAGCTATGGACATGATAAGTATAGCTGGCCCGTACCCGGCGCCTGTTAGGCCCCCTGGGGTTCGTACAGTCCGTGACATAGGGCTCCAGACCCGGAGAGAGATGAAAGAGGTGGCCACACAGACCCAGATAGCGGGTCACGACTTGACTGTACAGGCCACACGACGTCATCAGGTCCTGGTGGTCCTTGGTGTCTCGGATGTTTGGCAAGCACCAGAAGAGTACCAGGTGGTACCTGTAACACCCCTGCCAAAGAAGTCTAAATAACCCGGACAGGGTCCCTGTATGTAAATAAATAGTTAAATTGTTTATGTACCCGGACGGGTGAATGTTCCAAAAAAATTTTTTTAATTTAATAAAAAATAAAAAAAAACAGTTTTCATTTCTTTTATTACTGTCTCATCCTGCTGCGACGCCATCGATCTCCTGTAAAAAAATGAAAAAAAAAAAAAAAGTATACCACCTGACCGACGCAGTCCATAGCAGCGAGTGTCCCACGACGATCCAGCTCTGCTACATCAGAATGACAGGCAGAGCCTGTCATCCCGGCGCAGCACAGCTGATTACCTGCTTCCCCGGCGGTGACGTCATCGGACTGACTGCTTTACGGCCGGGATTACCCTGCAGTCACTGCAGTTATCGCGAAAAACTGCATGTGACCGCCAGGGAGAAGATAATGGCGGCCATCAAGCAGTCCAGGACGTGACCGCCGGAGATCTTCTGCCAGGTAAGTGCCGCTGACTCCTGACAGACCTGACCGACGGACACTCACAGTGACAGTGACAAATCCGATTCCGGTATTCGATAAGACGAAAATATCGAAACGAATTATCGAAAGGCCGATAGAGCTAATATCGGCCGATAGCCGATATTTGCATTATCGTATCGCTCAACACTAGTGCTCACGTAACAGCACGCTGTACATGGGTATGCCTCAGATGTTCTGATCTGGCGATCTAAAGCTATAGCACCTCTATGTTACCAAGTGGCCAGGTGCTTTAGCGGTGCTGTACTTTGCTATCAATCACCTGTGGTTGCATCACAATCTATAAAACATGCTGCTGCGTCTTACAGATTATGCCGGTGATTTACACACGTGGTCAAAATTGTTGGTACCCCTCGTTTAATGACAGAAAAACCCACAATGGTGACAGAAATAACTTGAATCTGACAAAAGTAATAATAAATCAAAAATCGATGAAAATGAACAAATGAAAGTCAGACATTGCTTTTCTACCATGCTTCCACAGAATTTAAAAAAAAATAAAACTCATGAAATAGGCATGGACAGAAATGATGGTACAAAAGGGACATGTTAAATCAAGGTGTGTCCACTAATTAGCATCACAGGTGTCTACAATCTTTGAATCAGTGAGTGGGCCTGTACAGTCATGGCCAAAAGTTTTGAGAACGACACAAATATTATATTTTCACATGATCTGCTGCCATCTGGTTTTTATGTGTATGTTTGACAGATGTTTTTATCACAGACAGAAATATAATTGCAAACATATGAGTAACAAAAGCTTATATTGACAGTTAGAATGAGTTAATGCAGCAAGTCAATATTTGCAGTGTTGACCCTTCTTCTTCAGGACCTCTGCAATTCTCCCTGGCATGCTCTCAATCAACGTCTGGACCAAATCCTGACTGATAGCAGTCCATTCTTGCACAATCAATGCTTTCATTTTGTCAGAATTTTTAGGTTTTTGTTTGTCCACCCGTGTCTTGATGATTGACCACAAGTTCTCAATGGGATTAAGATCTGGGGAGTAGTGTTGAGCGATACGATACCGCAAGTATCGGGTATCGGCCGATATTAGCTGTTTCGGCCTTTCGATACTTAGTTCCGATATTTTCCATATATCGTATACCGGAATCGGAAGTTCCCATAATTCTTTGAGAGGCAATGTGATTTTAGTCAGCCAATGAGGAATCCTAAGAAGTGTGGGCACATCCTGTACTGCTGCGGTCATGTTAACTAATGGCATGGCTGTGATTGGATGCTCAAATGATGTCAGAATGCACTATAAAAGGCGCCGCCGCCATTTTAGCGTCATTGTGCTGTGAATTCAGTAAGGGACAGAACGCTGCTGTGCTGACTCTGAGGGACAGTTAGAGATTGCGATTTAGTGTACTGTGCTGTAGGCAGGCTAGCACCAACCGCTGTGTAAAGCTTCCTTTTGCCTGCAGTGTTGTTTTAACAGCTCTGCAAGGTGTGTGTGAGTGCAGGTGACGCTGCAGTTTGCTCTGCATGCAACGCTGTCTGTAGGCATCTGCACGTGTCACTCACAGACTCTTTTTTTTTTCTTCAGTGTAATTCTTGCTGCTCCATGCAATTTAACTATTAGTGTGACGCGCTTCCATCCGTATCCAATACATTGGTTGCAAACACTATAGAAGTAGACAAAGGAGTAGCCTTTCACAGATTGTGAACAGTTGTGTTTCAGTGTTCACTTCAGTCTGTGTTTTTTATTTTTTGAGTGCACATCACGCTCCAGTTACTTGTTCAAGCACTGCTGCTTGTACTCTGCTGAGCGTGTCTCAGTGCCTCATCCTTTTCATTTCTCTCCAATTGGTTCTGCTCCATTCCATTTAAAATAAATATAATCTATTAGTGTGACGCGCTTCCATCCGTATCCAATACATTGGTTGCAAACACTATAGAAGTAGACAAAGGAGAAGCCTTTCACAGATTGTGAACAGTTGTGTTTCAGTGTTCACTTCAGTCTGTGTTTTTTATTTTTTGAGTGCACATCACGCTCCAGTTACTTGTTCAAGCACTGCTGCTTGTACTCTGCTGAGCGTGTCTCAGTGCCTCATCCTTTTCATTTCTCTCCAATTGGTTCTGCTCCATTCCATTTAAAATAAATATAATCTATTAGTGTGACGCGCTTCCATCCGTATCCAATACATTGGTTGCAAACACTATAGAAGTAGACAAAGGAGTAGCCTTTCACAGATTGTGAACAGTTGTGTTTCAGTGTTCACTTCAGTCTCTGCGTAATAACCACACTTAGGCCTTATAACTTTTCTGACTTTCTTTATCAATCTACCAAGATGAAGAAGTCAGTGAGTAAGGCACGTGGTCGTGGCCGTGGAGTTTCAGCAGGGAGAGGACGTGGGGATTCTGTGGCTGCTGCCGCCCTCAGTGACACAGCATCCACCAGTTTTACCCATGAGCGTTCCTTTATGCGCACTTTGGTAGGAGCTCGGCGTGCCCCCCTGCTGCGGGAAGAACAAATTGAAGCCGTTGTTGGTTGGATGGCAGCCAATGCATCGACTTAAATTCCTTCCACCTCCTCTCAGGAACACAACACTGTTGAGCAACCATCTGTCTGTTCACCGCCTGTCAAATTGCCCAGGCAGTCAGAGAGTTCTGTACAGGAGCCAGCTGAGTCTCTGCTTCTGTTCTCAGAATCTGTTGGCTCGCAAACACGGGCACAGGCAAGCAGCATTCTGCAATTTGAAGAAGAGGGAGTATGCAGTGATGCGCAACAGCTGTGTCTGTCTCAATCTGAAGAGGCGGGTGAGCCAGTGCCGATGGACAGCACACCGCAGAACGCATCTTATGATGATGATGAGACTCAGGTGCCAGGTTTTGTGGAGCATGGTGCTGCCCAGACCATCCAACAGCAGCAGGTTTTGGAAGAGGGTAGTGGAGATGATGAAGTCCGAGACCCAACATGGCGTGAGCAACAGGAAGGTGGTGGGAGCAGCTCTGAGGAAGAGATTGTCCCAACGGTACAAAGAGGAGGGAGAGGTAGGCTGCAGACTTGCTTGCCTGTAGCCTCCAGTTTGGCACCTGTTGGGAGCAGTTCTCTTAGAAATGTCAAAATTGGCGCTCCCATGACTTGCACTGCGTGGTCCTTTTTTGACAGACTTGTAGATGATATTTGCTATGTTCAATGCAAGCTGTGTAAGCAAAAAGTTAAAAGAGGTAAAAATATCAGTAACCTGAATACCACAAATATGTGGAAACATGTACGGACAAAGCACGTAGCTGAGTTACAAAGACACACTGGAGATGTAGGCCAACCTACAGCAGCACCTACATCTTCAGGTCGTGTTGGAGCCTCTACCTCCAGCTCACACATACCTGGTTCGGCTTCCTCACAGGATCTCCATGGAAGAACCTTGGTCACTGTTGTCCATAGACAAACTGTTATTCCACCCACAGCAGCAAGTTCACAGTCATCGTCACACTTCCAGACCACAAAACAGCCATCGGTACCACAGGCATGGGATAAAAGACGGCCATACTCGGCAAACCATCCACGAGCACAGGCTCTGAATGCTGGCATTGCAAAACTCCTGTCCCTTGAAATGCTGTCATTCAGGCTGGTGGAGACTGACAGTTTCAGGAACTTTATGGCATTGGCAGTCCCACAATATAATATGCCAAGCCGATTTTATTTCAGCAGGCAAGCCGTCCCTGCTCTGCAAAAACATGTCGAGGGAAACATTAAACATGCGCTACTAAACGCCGTCAGTAGCAGGGTCCACCTGACCACCGATGCGTGGACCAGTACCCATGGCCAGGGACGATACCTTTCCCTCACTGCCCATTGGGTCAATGTTGTGGAGCCGGGTACAGATCTTGCCAGTGGCGCTGTACGTGTTCTGCCAACTCCAAGGATTGCAGGAATCCAGTCTGTACACATTGATTCCTCCTCCTACTCCAGTTCCTCAGAATCATCGCTGCACGAGCCGTCACGGTATACCTCCACATGGACCCGTGAACGCTTACCTGTTGCGACCGATATGAGCACAGCCGTGGCCAAACGTCAACAGGCCGTCCTGAAATTAATTTCCATGGGGAATCGAAGCCAACAGCGCAGGAGCTCTGGGATGCCATCAAGCAGGAGAGCGACGTGTGGTTTTTGTCAGCTAATCTCCAGCCAGGCTTGGTAGTGTGTGACAATGGCCGAAATTTGGTGGCAGCTCTGGGCCTTGGCAACCTCACTCACATACCATGTCTGGCACATGTGCTCAACTTGGTCGTGCAGAGTTTTTTGAGGGACTATCCGGATCTTGATGCACTGCTGCACAAGGTCCGCCTAGAGTGCGCTCACTTGCGACGTTCCAGCATGGCCAGATCGCGCATTGCAGCTCTGCAAGTCAGATTTCGCCTTCCTGAACATCGCATCATATGTGACGTACCCACCAGGTGGAATTCCACGTTACATATGTTGGAGCGGTTGTGTGAGCAGCAGCCAGCAGTAATGGAGTATCAGCTGCAACAGGCGCAATCAACTCGCAATTTGCGCCGTTCACACTTCACCACTATTGAGTGGGCCTCTATGAAGGACATCTGCGACGTTTTGCGTGCGTTTGATGTCTCAACGTGGATGGCGAGTGCAGATGATGCACTAGTCAGCATGACTGTCCCCTTATCTGCCTGCTTCAGAAATCACTGAAAGCACTAAAGGAAGAGGTTTTGGAAGAGGTGGAGGATGAGGAGTCACAAATTCAATTACCTTCAGGACAGTCAGCGCAACGTGGTTCCTCACAAAGGGCTGGGCAGGGCTCACTTTGTGAGGAGGATGAGGAGGAGGAGTCAATGGAGGAGGAAGAAATCCCTACAGAGGGAGGTACACAACGCTCTAGTCAGTATGTAGAGCGAGGGTGGGGTGATGCAGAGGAGGCAGAGATGACGCCTCTTCCAGAGGACTGCCTTTGTTGGCCAGTTGGGAGTCTGCAGCACATGGTTGATTTCATGCTTCAGTGCCTGAGAAACGACCGCCGCATCGCCCACATTCTCACCACGTCAGATTATTGGGTGTACACCCTCCTAGACCCTCGCTACCGGGACAACTTACAAACCCTCATCACACCGGTGAACCGGGACCGTAAAATGCAGGAGTACCAAGACACACTGGTGCAATCCATACTGTTGTACATTCCAGCCGAGAGAGCTGCTGCTGCTACTGCTTTACAAAGCAGCTCTGTGCGTCGAGGCAGTGTAGACACCTCTACAACAAGAGGGAGCAGAAGCAGCGCCTCTGCACAGGGCAAGAGCTGTATGTTACAAATATGGCGAAGTTTTGTGACAGCGCCAGCAAGGTCTACACCATCCGAGACGGCTCCAGTCACCAGGAAGAAACGTTTCCGTAAGATGGTAACAGACTACTTGGCTTTCCCTCTAAGTGTACTCCCAGATGCCTCTTCCCCTTTCAAATTTTGGGTCTCTAAGTTGGATACATGGCCAGAGCTTAGCCAGTATGCATTGGAGGTGCTGGCTTGCCCTGCTGCCAGTGTATTATCTGAGCGCGTCTTTAGTGCTGCAAGTGGTGTAGTAACAGACCGTCGCATGCGACTATCCTCAGAGAATGTAGACCGGCTTACTTTTCTGAAAATGAACAAGGCATGGATCTCACCTGAATTTGCCTGTCCGTTTTCAGATTAAATAACTGTTTGGCAACGTTTTCCATGTCTCCTGTTATGTTCATCTTTCTACCACCTGAACTCTACTCCCTGGGCTACAACACCGCCATTTGTTGCTCGTAAGTAATTGGCAGGGGTACTGACTCCTGGCAAGCCTGGTTACAGCACGACAGCTGTTTCCTGGCAGTGTGAACGTCAATTATCCTCCAATAAGTTGTGCTGTCGTGTTGCATTCGGGTTAGCCGACTCTATGGTGCCTGCAGTTTAGGTGATTCCTATGTGTGCTGTGGGATATGTAAATAAAGGCTGTTTCCATTGTGACAATAGGACAAGCACCCACTGTAGGACTGTGTGATTCGTTAACTGCGGACGGCTTGCGTCCTGTCAACTTACATTTTCATGGTCATAAATCCAAGACTACGGTTTTACCATAATACAATAACCGTAAAGAAGTGTTCAAGCATAGTATTAAAATACAAATTTATTAATAAATCCTTTTTAAAAATACATACATAAAAAACAGAACAAAACGATTAGATACCCAGTAGAAGGGAAACAATCCCTATATAATAAGAAAAATATCTAGCAAATCCAAAGCTACAAAATTTATTATAAGGTACATATAACCTCTAAAGGTAAGGCAATTGCCTATCATTAAATGCGCCCATAAGGAATTAACCTACTTAATCGGAAAATATGCAGCAAAAATTTGCAAAAAAATTGCATGTGTCATCGCTCCAGCACAATAGTATAGAAATACATCAGGGCTAAATAAAGGCTAAACATAGATGAATAGAAGGAATCCTAAATCAATTTGTGCCTATTGAAGCACCAGATAGGATATCACAAGTGCTGGAGAAGTGACACATATATAAATGGATACAAACATCCTAAATCCAATTTGTACCTATTATGAGCGCATGATAAATGAGGCTAAAGTGAAGGAATGAATATACCTAGTAGCAGGACTGCGTGATCGTGTCTGGCGTTCCCTCCTCACCCCAACGCACGTTTCGCAATACTTTCTTCCGGGGGCGTGTCTAAATCCGGGTGGTTACCAATTAAATAGTACCG
Source organism: Oophaga sylvatica (assembly GCA_033576555.1). NCBI lineage: Eukaryota > Metazoa > Chordata > Amphibia > Anura > Dendrobatidae > Oophaga > Oophaga sylvatica. The sequence goes on from JARQOD010000006.1 coordinate 55,118,742, forward strand.
AGCACCAATAGGAAGGTAGCAAGTAGATTGTGACGACATACCCATAATCCCTCTGATAAATACGGCGCTTGCATGCATCTGTGCAACTGAGATCAAAGATACTTCCGGACTTGCGCTCCCTGAACCGCATGCTGGTACGCATGAAGCTCAATATTGGAGCACACCTGGAAATAAGCAGTGCCACATGATATCACGCAAGCGCTCCATCAGTAGGGAGAAAAGAATCACCTAGACGCTGTAAATAGTAAAACTAGGTAATGGGACAAACCCGATCAGTAAGCAATGTGACATAGTAAAAAGCAAAAAGAAAATATACATCCAAGCCATTACGTGACCATAATAATAAAAAAGAAGGGGGGAAAAAACCCCATCATAATTATAATAAGGGGAACCGAAAAAAAGTGCGATGTGCAGAAAGGAATTTATTATAATAATGATAATAAAAAAAGTGAATGTGATAGACTAATTTAATAAAATAAATAGTGCATAATCCATAAACATTTACAGATGCATAAATATATCATTCTAATAAACTAACATAAAATTACTAGAATAACAAAACATAAAGAATAATACACTAACAAAACAAATATAATTTATATAAATATTATAGTGACAAAGTGCATCAAAACAATAAATAAATGTTTATAAAATTTTAATAATAATAATCTTGGAAAAAAGGTTTCTCCCTAAATAACCAAAAAAGTGCAATAGATAATAGCTTGAATCCAAACAACGTAAATATAAGAACAATAGTCAAATGTCCAATATCTTTTACTTTCTTCTTAATAGCTTCAGTCTTCTGGTTATATTGATCGTCGATGTGAATAAATACGCCACAACAGAAAAAAATCTCAGTCATTCACAAATATGTGAATGTAGGTGCTACATCTATATGAAAAAATGATAAAAAATAATTATTAATACAAAAGAACAGACAAAATAATAAAACTAAAACTAAAAAAGAAGAAAACCACCCACCCCTAAAAATGATGCCACTATAAATGAAAAGAAGACAACCAAAATTATATAAAGCTCAAAACAAAATTATATCAGAATTATTTCACAAGAAGGAAGAAAAGCCCAAACTCTCATTAAGGCCGTATGGACTCATAGTACCAAGCCGATAAATCCATTGGCTTTCCTTCTGAGCCAAAACTCGGCTCAGATCTCCACCCCTAATGCCCAGGGAAATCAAATCAATGCCAATGACTCTCAATCCCCTGGCATTACAGTCATGGAAGCGTTTAAAATGCCTGGGCAGTGTCTTAAGTAATGAATCATCTTCAACGATTTTAGCCTTTTCAATGTCCCTCACATGTTCTCTTGTTCGAATTTTAAGTTCACGTGTGGTAAGACCTATATAGATCCTATCACACGGACATTCAGCATAATAGATTACCCCATGTGAGGAACAACTTATATGATTTTTGATGGAAAATATTCTAGATCTGTTTTGGTTAGAAAAACTATCTGCTTTGACCATGTTTAGACAACCTTTACATATACCACATGGGAAAAACCCGGGTTTACCCTCATTTCTTTTAGTTCTCTTTTTATTTTCCTCTGATATATAATGGCTATGAACCAAGGTGTCTTTCAGATTTTTAGACCGTTTCGCCACGAAAGAGGGAACGGAAGGCAGAATTTTCTTCAAAATTTACCGGCCAATGTTTCTTAACAATACCAGTCAAACTCTGCCATTGACGATTAAAAGTAGAAATAAATCGTACCTTATTTGAGACAGGGTTTTCTTTATTCCTTATGTTTTTAGAATTTTTAGGAGGCCCATAGAGAAGTTGATCCCTATTTGTTCTTGCTGCTCGCAAATATCCCGGCGTATCGATCTTCTGCTGTATCCCCTATCTTCAAATCTCATAGCCAATTCTTTTGCTTGCATTTCAAATGTTTCTGATTCAGAACAAATCCTTTTGGCCCTAAGGAATTGTCCTATAGGTATTCCTTTAATCATTGATGCTGGATGAGAAGATTGAGCCAGAAGTAAAGAATTAGTTGCTGTCGGTTTACGATACATATCTGTCCTTAGATAACCATCCGATGATACTGAAATGAAGATATCCAGAAATTCCAAATTTTTTCCTGTTTTGTAGGTGAGTTTCACATTGATATCATTTTGATTGAGTCTTTCTTTTGTATTAATAATTATTTTTTATCATTTTTTCTATATAGATGTAGCACCTACATTCACATATTTGTGAATGACTGAGATTTTTTTCTGTTGTGGCGTATTTATTCACATTGACGATCAATATAACCAGAAGACTGAAGCTATTAAGAAGAAAGTAAAAGATATTGGACATTTGACTATTGTTCTTATATTTACGTTGTTTGGATTCAAGCTATTATCTATTGCACTTTTTTGGTTATTTAGGGAGAAACCTTTTTTCCAAGATTATTATTATTAAAATTTTATAAACATTTATTTATTGTTTTGATGCACTTTGTCACTATAATATTTATATAAATTATATTTGTTTTGTTAGTGTATTATTCTTTATGTTTTGTTATTCTAGTAATTTTATGTTAGTTTATTAGAATGATATATTTATGCATCTGTAAATGTTTATGGATTATGCACTATTTATTTTATTAAATTAGTCTATCACATTCACTTTTTTTATTATCATTATTATAATAAATTCCTTTCTGCACATCGCACTTTTTTTCGGTTCCCCTTATTATAATTATGATGGGTTTTTTTTCCCCTTCTTTTTTATTATTATGGTCACGTAATGGCTTGGATGTATATTTTCTTTTTGTTTTTTACTATGTCACATTGCTTACTGATCGGGTTTGTCCCATTACCTAGTTTTACTATTTACAGCGTCTAGGTGATTCTTTTCTCCCTACTGATGGAGCGCTTGCGTGATATCATGTGGCACTGCTTATTTCCGGGTGTGCTCCAATATTGAGCTTCATGCGTACCAGCATGCGGTTCAGGGAGCGCAAGTCCGGAAGTATCTTTGATCTCAGTTGCACAGATGCATGCAAGCGCCGTATTTATCAGAGGGATTATGGGTATTTCGTCACAATCTACTTGCTACCTTCCTATTGGTGCTCGGTACTATTTAATTGGTAACCACCCGGATTTAGACACGCCCCCGGAAGAAGCTATTGCGAAACGTGCGTTGGGGTGAGGAGGGAACGCCAGACACGATCACGCAGTCCTGCTACTAGGTATATTCATTCCTTCACTTTAGCCTCATTTATCATGCGCTCATAATAGGTACAAATTGGATTTAGGATGTTTGTATCCATTTATATATGTGTCACTTCTCCAGCACTTGTGATTTCCTATCTGGTGCTTCAATAGGCACAAATTGATTTAGGATTCCTTCTATTCATCTATGTTTAGCCTTTATTTAGCCCTGATGTATTTCTATACTATTGTGCTGGAGCGATGACACATGCAATTTTTTTGCAAATTTTTGCTGCATATTTTCCGATTAAGTAGGTTAATTCCTTATGGGCGCATTTAATGATAGGCAATTGCCTTACCTTTAGAGGTTATATGTACCTTATAATAAATTTTGTAGCTTTGGATTTGCTAGATATTTTTCTTATTATATAGGGATTGTTTCCCTTCTACTGGGTATCTAATCGTTTTGTTCTGTTTTTTATGTATGTATTTTTAAAAAGGATTTATTAATAAATTTGTATTTTAATACTATGCTTGAACACTTCTTTACGGTTATTGTATTATGGTAAAACCGTAGTCTTGGATTTATGAGTATGCTTTTGAGTGTTAGCCCCTATAGAATATATAGTTGTGGACTTCTTTTGGATATAATTTTCATGGGTGCGTTCTGCTACCCGTCCGGGGTCCAGTACCGTCAACTGGTTCTCCCCAGTGCCTTTGGCCTAGGTGCCTCCATCTCCGTATCCGAGTTCCACCAACGTCTGCTGGTCCTTGGTAGTGCTTTGGAGCACAGGTACCTCCTGCTTAGTAACCGTGTCACAGTGACGTGAGCTGGTACTCGGTTGTGACATTGCCTCTTTTTCTTCTGCTGCCCCTCCGGGTTCCAGCACAGTCAGCTGGTCCTCGTTACTTCCATTGTCTCTTGCTCCATCTAATACCCGTCAGGGTTCCAGTAACGTCAGCTGGTTCTCGGAAATTAGACGACCTTAAAGACCACCCAGAAGAAGATGACGACAACAAGGACGACGAGCATGAAGCCAACCAGCCTGAACACCATCACAAAGAAAAAATAAAAGATTACCCAGAAGAAGATCACCAACAGGACAAAGAAGGTTAAGACAAACTACAAGATACAGAACAAGAGACAGAAGAACAATAAGCAGAAGATCAAAAAGCAGAAGAACATGAAGTATAAGACCAAAATGAAGAGCAAAATATATGCTCTAAATTCTAAGCAGAAGAAGACTAAGCAGTGTATGGGGGTGAGTCCGTTCCTCCTCGTGGTGCCCCTGGAAAATGCCTGCTGCTGCAGGCTAAACTGAACACGGACAAATACTGTTGTAATTTAAATCTTTTGTGACAGCAAGAACGGAAGGATGAACAATTCATACTTTTACAGATTACAAGTACAGGAATCTCTGTCACAAATAAGAATATGATGAAGAAGATGAAGAGGAAGAAGATGAAGAATTTGAATATGAAGAAGATTAATTAGTTTAATAATAACAATATGAGTAATGTAAACAAAAACATGAATAGCAAGAAGTTTAAGAAGAAGATTAAGAAGGTGAAGATGAAGAATAATTTGATGAGAAAGATGATGCTGCTGAAGATTATGAAGGAGAAAGTGTGGCACTGGCAAAAGTTAAAAAGGTGAAGAGCATGGAAGTTGTGAAACATACATATTTGCCAAAATAGAAAAAAGGTTAACAACATTGTCAATTTGTTAGTCAATCCAAACGTATTTAAAAAAAATATATATTAATGCTATTCCAATGCATTGGGTTAAACATGTATGCCTTTATTGTCTCCTCAACCTCCCCCAATACATTCTACATTAGTCTTTGTTGTTTTCCTTCATGTACAATTAACCAACAAGGCAAGAATGGGTTTTTTTAATGTCGATATTTGGTTCCCATAGACTTACATGGGACTTCCGGTATCGGAATCGGATATCGACGATATTTAGTGATATCGGCGATACCATTCCGATCCGATATTTTTAGATATCGAGCAGTATCGCTCAACACTACTGGGGAGTTTCCAGGCCATGGACCCAAAATCTCTATGTTTTGTTCCCTGAGCCATTTAGTTATCACCTTTGCTTTATGGTAAGGTGCTCCATCATGCTGGAAAAGGCATTGTTGATCGCCAAACTGTTCTTGGAGGGTTGGGAGAAGTTGCTCTTGGAGGACATTCTGGTACCATTCTTTATTCATGGCTGTGTCTTTAGGCAAGACTGTGAGAGAGCCGATTCCCTTGGCTGAGAAGCAACCCGACACATGAATGGTTTCAGCATGCTTAACAGTTGGCATGAGACAAGACTGGTGGTAGCGCTCACCTTGTCTTCTCCGAATGAAGCGTTTTCCTGATGTCCCAAACAATCGAAAAGGGGATTCATCAGAGAAAATAACCTTACCCCAGTCCTCAGCAGGCACTGCCTGTACCTTTTGCAGAATATCAGTCTGTCCATGATGTTTTTTCTGGAGAGAAGTGGCTTCTTTGCTGCCCTCCTTGAGACCAGGCCTTGCTCCAAGAGTCTCCGCCTCACAGTGCGTGCAGATGCACTCACACCTGCCTGCTGCAATTCCTGAGCAAGCTCTGCACTGCTGGTAGCCTGATCCCGCAGCTGAAACACTTTTAAGAGACGGTCCTGGCGCTTGCTGGTCTTTCTTGGGCACCCTGGAGCCTTTTTGGCAACAATGGAACCTCTCTCCTTGAAGTTCTTGATGATGCGATAGATTGTTGACTGAGGTGCAATCTTTCTAGCTGCGATACTCTTCCCTGTTAGGCCATCTTTGTGCATTGCAATGATGACTGCACGTGTTTCTTTAGAGATAACCATCGTAAACAGAAGATAAACAATGATGCCAAGCACCAGCCTCCTTTTAAAGTGTCCAGTGGTGTCATTCTTACTTAATCATGACAGATTGATCTCCAGCCATGTCCTCATCAACACCCACACCTGTGTTAATGGAGCAATCACTGAAAAGAGGTTAGCTGGTCCTTTTAAGGCAGGGCTGCAATGATGTTGAAATGTGTTTTGGGGGATAAAGTTCATTTTCTAGCCAAATATTGACTTTGCAAGTAATTGCTGTTAAGCTGATCACTCTTTATAACATTCTGGAGTATATGCAAATTGCCATTAGAAAAAGTGAAGCAGTAGACTTTGTAACAATTAATATTTGTGTCATTCTCAAAACTTTTGGCCATGACTGTATAGAGGGCTACAGATACTCACTGTGCTGTTTGGTGACATGGTGTGTATCACACTCAACATGGACCAGAGGAAGCGAAGAAAAGAGTTGTCTCAGGAGATTAGAAAGAAAATTACAGACAAACATGTTAAAGGTAAAAGTTAGAAGACCATCTCCAAGCAGCTTGATGATCCTGTGTCTACAGTTGCACATATTATTCAGAAATTTAAGCTCCATGTGATCCCTGGATGTGGCCGCAGGAAGAAAATTGATGACAAATCAAAGAGATGAATAATATGAACGGTAACAAAAGAGCCCAGAAAAACTTCTAAACAGATTAAAGGTGAACTTCAAGCTGAAGGAACATCAGGGTCAGATCGTACCATCCGTCATTGTACGAGTCAAAGTAGACTTCATGGGAGACGACCAAGGAGGACACCATTGTTGAAAAAAAATCATAAAAAAAACAGACTGGAATTTGCTAAACTACATGTTGAAAAGCCACAAAGCTTCTGGGAGAATGTCCTATGGACAGATGAGACAAAAATGGAACATTTTGGCAAGGCATATCAGCCTAGTGGGGTAGTGGCCCTGAAATGAAATGTATTCATTTACTTACTGACTGAGCACTCCACCTGTTGGTCGCTGGGTTTTTAATTACAGCAGGGCCACTACCCCTCCACAGAGATGTAGATTTCAGTCTAAAGAGAGGATACATATGTTCCCATACAGATGGAGACTTTTCTAAGCGAGGATTGGCACTAGTTAGGACCTGGAATACGAGAAACGCCTTAACGTGGCTTCCAGGTACACATAAATTGACCATTTTATGCGCTAAGCTTTCTCAATTTTTCATATTTCTAAGGCAGTGATGCAATTCATTTTTCATATCTCATGTTTGCAAGCTATGGCGTTACAGTGTGATTCCTTTTTTCTTTGAGTGACAAGATCATAGACCTGCACAAAGCTGGAATGGGCTATAAAACCAAAGGTGAGAAGGAGACAACTGTTGGTGCAATAATAAGAAAATGGAATAAATACAAAATGACTGTCAATTGACATCGATCTGGCGCACCATGAAAAATCTCACCTCGTGGGGTATCCTTGATATGAGGAAGGTGAGAGGTCAGCCTAAAACTACATTACGCTATAAATGTCTAAAATCCTGCAGTACCCACAAGGTCCTCCTGCCCACAAGGTCCTCACATGTGCAGGCCCGTCTGAAGTTTGTCAATAAACACCTGGATGATTCTGTGAGTGACTGGGAGAAGGTGCTGTGGTCAGATGAGACAAAAATTGAGCTCTTTGGCATTAACTCAACTTGCTGTGTTTGGAGGAAGAGAAATGCTGCCTATGACCAAAAGAATATCATATTTAAACGTGACATCTTACTTGTGCCACACACCAGCCCACAGCAGGGCGCAGGAGTGCCGCTTTTTCCACAAAACGCTGCATCACTATTTACTCCAGGTAAAGCATCGCCCACTGAAGGGTACCTCTGAGACCTATATTATAATATATGGCGCTGTGTCATGTTGTACTTTCCCCTCTATATACAGATTTGGGATTTTCAAAGGACAGCTGGGACACTTTGTTTACATATAGCAGGTACATTGGGGTTTTTCTTCCCCTCCCATTAAAACTGTTGCATTATTAACTATTATCTATGGTTCTACCATTCCCAGCAATAACTGGTGTAATTGTACGATGCCATATTTATCTTCAATTATATTACAAGGATTCCTAGTCCATTACGTATGTAAACTATATATGAATCCTATTCTACATGTTTCTATCATGTTATATGAGTTCCTAGTTCTAATATTGTAAATATTGTACATAATTTCCTGTTCATTTGTCTTATATTTTTTTCTCTCTTATAGTACCCATGACTAAGATCCAGGAGGATCGAAACGTTGGGTGACTAGTCTATGTTGGCTGTTCTATTTTGCATTATTATTCTCTATGGACTGGATGTCTGTATAATAAATTTATTTTTTCTGCAATCAAAATTCCGTATTGTGTGCGGTGAATTTCTCTATAGCTTATGACCCAAAGAACACCATCCCCACTGTCAAGCATGTAGGTGGAAACATTATGTTTTGGGGGAGTTTCTCTGCTAAGGGCACAGGACTACTTCACAGCATCAATAGGAGAATGGATGGAGCCATGTACCGTAAAATCCTGAGTGACAACCTCCTTCCCTCCAACAGGACATTAAAAATGGGTCATTGCTGGGTCTTCCAGCAAAACAATGACCCAAAACATACAGCCAAAGCAACAAAGGAGTGGCTCAAAAAGAAGCACATTAAGGTCATGGAGTGGCCTAGCCAATCTCCAAACCTTAATCCCATAGAAAACGTATGGAGGGAGTTGAAGCTCCGAGTTGCCAAGCGACAGCCTCAAAATCTTAATGATGTAGAGATGATCTGCAAAGAGGAGTTGTCATGTGTGCATCGCCACGAAGATCGTCGCGGTTGCACATTCTGACTTCTCACAGCTGAGTTGCTGTTTCTTTGTGTTTGGCAGTTAGGGAGTTAATTCTGTCTGTGCTCAGTTCTGGGACTGGGTGCAGTTTCTTCCGGCTGCAATTAATTATTTGTTGATTGGTTTCCTTTAAATCTCTGGTTGTCTGTGTTGGGAGTTGCCAGTGAAATTCTTCATGCAGACCACAGATAGGATTGTATCTGTATAGACTTAAGTTAAAGAGCTCCTTAGTTGTTTTAAGCTCACCTTGCTTAGAGTTTAATATCCCAGATCATTTATGTTCCTTCTGTGTTTGAGTGTGTATGCAAGTCTGTGTTTTCTCCAGTCTGTCTTATATGTCTAATCTGTGTATTTAGCAGAGATCAGCCCATATCCCTTTGGTGGTAATCAGTATCCTTCTTAGGACTGATTACAGGGTTCAGGGACTGATAGGAGACAGGGTTAGGCTGGAGACTTGGACCTCTGAACCATTATCAGTACCTCCAAGGTGAGGGATTAGTTAGGACCCCAGTTTAGGGTCAGGTTAGACCCCCGGTCCTCCTCTTTCCTGTGACAGTGTATCAAGTCCTCAAGATTAACCCTGAGTTCAACGGATATCGTGTCAGGTAAATCTATTCTATATTTACATGCTGATGTTGCTAATCTATATGTTGTATAGAGTGTTGTTCTTTTAACAATAGTTTACTGACATCGTACACATATCATAAGACCGCGTGACATTTTCACTGGCCCATAAAATTATTCCCAGTTGCCATGGATCCAGTAGCCCAGCTGGCTCTGCAGTTGCAGGGATTATCCATGGAGCTGACGGACATTAAGTCCAAAGTTTTGTCTCCCCTGGAGCAAACCAGAGTTGAACCTAAAGTAGCTCTCCCGGACAGGTTCACTGGTGGGCGAGACAAATTTTTTACCTTCAGGGAAGCATGTAAATTGTATTTTCGGCTTCGGCCTCGATCATCAGGGAGTGAAGAGCAGAGAGTGGGAATTGTTATCTCGCTCCTACAAGGGGACCCTCAATCCTGGGCATTCTCCCTTCCTCCGGGATCCCCGGCTCTACAGTCAGTAGATCGATTTTTTACTGCCCTGGGTTTGGTATATGATGACCCAGATCGGGTCTCTCTTGCTGAGACAAAATTACGTAAGATACAGCAGGGAGATCGTCCGGCGGAGGAATTTGCTTCTGAGTTCCGTAGATGGGCCACAGATACTCAGTGGAATGACCCAGCTCTTAGGAGCCAGTTTTGTCATGGGCTTTCTGACAAATTAAAGGACGTTTTGGCTCAGTATGATTCTCCTCCATCACTGGAGGCTGCTATGGCCCTAGCTATCCGTACTGATAGACGGCTCCGGGAGAGGTGCGAGGTAACTCCGCCCCCTGTTGTTACTCCACCTACTACTAAAGTCCCTTATGTTGAGGTTCCCCTTGTCTGTTCGGAGGAGCCTATGCAGTTGGGAGGGACATCATTTCGTAGGAGGGGATTGGCGGTACGCCGCAGGACTAGAAGGTGTTTCTTCTGCGGGAAAGAGGGACATTTTGTTGGGGATGTCCATCCCGTGCCTTGTTGAGCAAAAAGTCGCCGGAAAACTGTTAATCCCAGGTTGTGTGGTGGACGACAACCTGGGAGTATGTATTTCGTCCGCTAGTTCTTCTCAGTTCCTTGTACCAGTGGAGGTGGTGGTTGGTACGAGAGTGGAGAGATTTTCTGTTCTTCTTGATAGTGGGTCCAGGGCTAATCTGGTTGACGCTCAGTTTGCTCAGGCTCAAGGTATGCATCTGAGTGTATTGGTCAAACCGATCCCTATATTCTCCATTGACGCCAGGCCTCTCGGCCAAGGTAGCTTTGTTCATGAGGTTCATAACATTGACCTTCGGGTAGGGGCAATACATAGGGAACTATTATCTTGTTATGTGTTGGAGGGTCTACCTACTCCTATTGTGTTGGGACTTCCTTGGTTGGTTAAACATAACCCTGTGATTAATTGGCAGTCCAGAGATATAAGCCAATGGGGGAGTTTTGCAAAAGTAACTGCATGAACACAGTCATCAGTGCGGTCGTGCCTAGTACTTTGCCTCCTTTTTTGGAGGACTTTGGGGATGTGTTCTCTGAGGAGGGGTGTCAGGAGTTGCCTCCTCATCGCGTGTATGACTGCTCTATTAATTTACTTCCTGATGCTAAGTTACCTAAAGCTAGGTTATATAACCTTTCTGGTCCTGAGAGGCAGGCTATGAAAGATTATATTTCGGAAAGTCTGGCCAAAGGGCATATTAGACCTTCATCTTCCCCAGTGGCCGCGGGGTTCTTCTTTGTGAAGAAAAAAGATGGAGGCCTACGCCCTTGCTTGGATTTCCGCGAACTTAATCGGATTACTGTTCGAGATCCGTATCCACTCCCTCTGATTCCTGATCTCTTCAATCAAATTGTTGGCGCCAAATGGTTCTCTAAATTGGATCTCAGGGGGGCGTATAATCTGATTAGGATAAAAGAGGGGGATGAGTGGAAAACGGCGTTTAACACGCCGGAGGGACATTATGAGAACCTTGTCATGCCTTTTGGTCTGACTACTGCACCAGCAGTATTCCAACATTTTGTTAATGACATTTTTAGTCATCTGGTGGGGCTGTTTGTGGTCGTATATTTGGATGACATTTTAATTTACTCACCAGATCTTGTGTCTCACCAGGAGCATGTGAGACAGGTGTTGCAGATCTTGCGAGACAATAAACTATACGCCAAACTGGAAAAGTGTGTATTCGCCGTACAGGAACTTCAGTTTTTGGGTTTCTTGGTGTCAGCCTCCGGTTTCCGTATGGACCCTGAAAAGGTGAGAGCAGTGCTTGAATGGGATCAGCCAGAGGATCTTAAGGCTCTGCAGCGTTTTCTGGTGTTTGCTAACTACTACCGGAAATTTATTTGTAATTTCTCATCTGTTGTCAAACCTCTCACTGACATGACAAGAAAAGGGACGGATTTTTCTAAATGGTCGGACAAAGCTTGCCAAGCTTTTTCCTCTTTGAAAAAATGTTTTGCTTCGGCACCCGTTCTCATCCAACCAGATGCATCACAGCCGTTCGTTGTGGAGGTGGACGCGTCTGACGTAGGGGTGGGTGCAATATTGTCCCAGGGTCCGTCCCCTGGTAAATGGCATCCGTGCGCTTTCTTTTCTAAAAAATTGTCGTCCGCCGAAAGGAATTATGATATCGGCAATAGGGAACTTTTGGCCATTAAGTTGGCTTTTGAAGAATGGCGTCACTTTTTGGAGGGGCAGTCCACCCGGTCACCGTCATTACTGATCACAAGAACCTGCTGTATTTGGAATCTGCTAAGCGTCTGAATTCCAGACAAGCTCGATGGTCGTTGTTTTTTACCAGGTTTAATTTTGTTGTCACTTATCGCCCTGGATCTAAGAATGTTAAGGCGGATGCCTTGTCTCGCAGTTTCCCAGGGGCCGGGAAAATGGATGACCCGATTCCTATCCTTCAGGAGGGGGTGGTAGTGTCGGCTGTATGTTCTGAGCTTGAGGAGGAGGTGTTAGAGGCTCAGGGGACGCCCCTGCAGGACCTCCAGGGAGACTGTTTGTCCCAAATCAGTTGAGACAAAAGGTTATTGAGGCACATCATAATTCTGCTTTAGCAGGACATCCAGGGAGTAAGGCTACTTTAGATCTCCTTTCTCGCCGGTTTTGGTGGCCTAACGTTAATAAAGATGTTTTAACTTTTGTCGCGTCCTGTGGGGTTTGTGCTCGCTCTAAGACCCCTCATACCCGTCCGTCTGGGACCCTCTTACCCTTGAAACTTCCGGAGCGTCCATGGACTCATTTGTCTATGGACTTCATCACGGACCTTCCTCAGTCGTCAGGGAAGACTGTCATACTGGTGGTTGTTGACAGGTTCAGTAAGATGGCACATTTCATTGCTCTTCCTGCCCTCCCTAATGCTAAAACTCTGGCGCAGGTGTTCATTGGGGAGATTGTGAGACTTCATGGGTTGCCTTGTGATGTGGTGTCAGATAGGGGGTCTCAGTTTGTGTCCAAGTTTTGGAGGGCATTTTGTTTACGTCGGGGGATGCAATTGTCATTTTCCTTGGCTTTTCATCCGCAGACCAATGGTCAGACAGAGCGTCTGAATCAAAGCCTAGAGACTTATCTTCGGTGTTTTGTCTCAGAGAACCAGGAGGACTGGTCTTCTTTCTTGCCTCTGGCAGAGTTCGCTCTTAACAACAGGCGGAGCGAGTCCACTGGTAAGTCCCCGTTTTTTGGGGCATATGGTTTTCATCCCCAGTTTTGTACATTCAATGGGGGGGGCCCTTCTGGGGTTCCTGAGGAGGAGCGTTTCTCGTCGTCACTTGCTTCAGTGTGGAGAGGTGTATTGAATAATCTGAGTGCTATGGGGAACCGTTATAAACGTATGGCTGATAGGAGGAGAGTTTCTGGTCCAGATCTTAATGTGAACGATCTGGTATGGTTGTCTACCAGGAATATAAAACTTAAAGTTCCCTCCTGGAAGCTGGGCCCCAGATTCATCGGGCCGTACAGGATCAGTTCCATAATTAATCCTGTGGCATTTCGTCTGGACCTCCCTCCTACGTTTAAAATTCATAATGTGTTCCACAAGTCATTACTTAAGAGGTACGTGGCACCAGTCATACCATCACCTCTACCTCCTCCTCCAGTGGTGGTCAATGGTAACTTGGAGTTTCAAGTGTCAAAGATCATTGACTCACGTCTGAATCGCCGGTCCCTTCAGTACTTGGTGCATTGGAAGGGGTATGGTCCAGAGGAGAGGACGTGGGTTCCTGCGTCTGACATTAACGCAGATCGTTTGGTGCGGACCTTCCACAGAACTCACCCGGGCAAACCTGGCCCTGAGGGTCCGGAGGCCCCTCGTAGAAGGGGGGGTACTGTCATGTGTGCATCGCCACGAAGATCGTCGCGGTTGCACATTCTGACTTCTCACAGCTGAGTTGCTGTTTCTTTGTGTTTGGCAGTTAGGGAGTTAATTCTGTCTGTGCTCAGTTCTGGGACTGGGTGCAGTTTCTTCCGGCTGCAATTAATTATTTGTTGATTGGTTTCCTTTAAATCTCTGGTTGTCTGTGTTGGGAGTTGCCAGTGAAATTCTTCATGCAGACCACAGATAGGATTGTATCTGTATAGACTTAAGTTAAAGAGCTCCTTAGTTGTTTTAAGCTCACCTTGCTTAGAGTTTAATATCCCAGATCATTTATGTTCCTTCTGTGTTTGAGTGTGTATGCAAGTCTGTGTTTTCTCCAGTCTGTCTTATATGTCTAATCTGTGTATTTAGCAGAGATCAGCCCATATCCCTTTGGTGGTAATCAGTATCCTTCTTAGGACTGATTACAGGGTTCAGGGACTGATAGGAGACAGGGTTAGGCTGGAGACTTGGACCTCTGAACCATTATCAGTACCTCCAAGGTGAGGGATTAGTTAGGACCCCAGTTTAGGGTCAGGTTAGACCCCCGGTCCTCCTCTTTCCTGTGACAGTGTATCAAGTCCTCAAGATTAACCCTGAGTTCAACGGATATCGTGTCAGGTAAATCTATTCTATATTTACATGCTGATGTTGCTAATCTATATGTTGTATAGAGTGTTGTTCTTTTAAGAATAGTTTACTGACATCGTACACATATCATAAGACCGCGTGACAGGAGTGGACCAAAATTCCTCCTGACATGTGTGCAAAATACATCATCAACTGCAATAAACGTCTAAGTGCTGTGCTTGCCAACAATGGTTTCGCCACCAAGTGTTAAGTCTTGTTTGCCAGAGGGATCAAATTCTTATTTCTCACTGCGAAATGCAAATAAATTTATACAATGTGATTTTCTGGATTTTATTTTGGATATTCTATCTCTCAATGTTAAAATTAACCTACGCTTAAAATTATAGACTGTTCATGGCTTTGTTGGGGCAAACTTACGAAATCAGCAAGGATCAAATATTTATTTCCTTCACTATATTAAAAAAAACTTTTTGACAGTGTGGTTGATCAATGAGTGGAACAAGCTGCAAGGAGAGGTGGTGAGTTCTCCTTCAATGGAAGTCGTCAAACAGAGGCTGAACAGACATCTGTCTGAGATGATTTAGTGAATCCTGCATTGAGCAGAGGTTTGGACACGATGACCCTGGAGGTCTCTTCCAAGTCTAACATTCTATGATTCTATGACTGGCCTTGGGGGACAACTGCTCCTCTGCCCCCTGACACAGCCCGCCCTGGCACTGTCCCAACTATTTTGAGATGTTTTGCTGCTATCAATTTGAAGTGAGTTAATTTAACTATGTGAGGACAGTCGTTAGCTTACAACTGTCACTTGGGCAGTCAGGAACGCCATCAGTACTAGATAAACCAGCAAAGAGCATGAGAGAGATGGTATACCGTACTTATTTGGTAAGTAATGTGTCCCACTAGTTTTTTCAATTTGTCCCCCTTTATAAAATGTTATAATGTTTTAAATCAGAAAACTCCTTAAGCTACCAATGTAACTGTAACTAGACAAATAATGATTACATTCTCTAAATGACAAAATTGAACTGCTGTTCGGACAAAAAGTTACCTTATGCATTGAAAAATATTTGATTATATACATGATCATACTTATCCTGTTAAATATCTTTCTGAGGTTTTCTAAACATTCAATTGGCTTAAACAATGTACCCATGAATTGATAGTACAATGTACAATGTATTACAGGATTGCAATTGTCTGTAATTTCCTAATAAACTCTCATTAGAAAAATCCCCCTATTGCGCGCAAGGTCTGAAGCCAGAGCAGCTAAAGAGGAGGGGAAATTAAATTTCTTGAAGCTTCCCTGCAGTCCTTTAACAGTTTGTGTTACACTTCATAGTTTGGGCTCCATGGGTGCATGATAAACTATTGTGAGGAATAATCTAAAACTTGCTTGTGGGCTCTAAAGCAGTGGCATTGTGAGGATACACAAAATGCAAAATGGGACTTGTGTAAACGCTTGAAAAAGGCTCAGTGTGAGCTGAAACGTCGCCACGATGGGCCATTAAATAGAAGCACCTTGACTTTTCCACCTTGAACGGTGTGCTGCCTCCATTTTTTTGCATCTCTACATAAGGTTTGGTACATGCCTGGGGAGCTCTGCACCCTAAACTGTGATTTTTTTGTGTTGCTCTTACTCTTTTTTGATTTTTAATTAGGTTCTTATCAATATTATTTGATTCAAGTGTGATATATTTGAGATCCGTCAGTATATAAATCTAGTTATGTGTTCATAATGTCACTAATGTGCAGCACTATGGGCTTTTGCATGTGTTGTATAACACCTGTAAGTAGAGATGTGGGTCATTGTAGGTTGTTGTGCTGTGTGTACTATGTGTATACTAGAAGATAGGAGAAAAATGCACTGCATGCTATAGGGATGACAATACAGCATTTCCACCATGCAGAAGACACTAATACTACTTGGCCTTTTGGTCAAGGCGATAAAAGTTTTGCTACAAATCATCCACATTTTATCTTTTTTTTATACAACTACGTACTATATATCCCATCCTCACAGTTGTGATTTATTGTATAATGGAACCCATGTGAGACTAGCAGTTTTCTCTAATGTCACCACTAAGGGTATCTCCTAGGCCAGATCTGATAAAGTGTGGCCCCTTGGCTGTTCCAGTGCAGCCTGTGACCGTCAGAGGCCTGGAAACAGAGGCATCCCGCACCATGCGGTCACCCTCTGCCCAGCATCTCAATTTCACAGGTATTTGCATACTCGGGATACAGATACCCGTGAATACAGCAATAAAACAGGGAGCCGTCTTCCATTATTGAGTCTGTGCATCTGAGAGCAGCAGGCAAAATGATTGCATCACACCACCTGTGCTCCAGTACACAGCGCAGACCTGAGCAGCAAGAGGGATGTGGTTAAGGTGAGCAGTGTTTTTTTTTAATTGTCAGTACTTGTTGGAATCTATGGGGACATCATACTGTGCAGGGGGGCATAGGGACATAAAAATGTGTAGAAAAGCTATGTGGTGACATCATAGTGTGTATAGAGTGTGGGAATATCTTACTGCTTGAGGGGCTTTGTGGAGGACATCCGATTTTTGGGGGACATAATACTGTATAAGAGGGTTGTGGCGACATAATACTGTATAAGGGGGCTGTGTGGTGAGATTACACTGTGTATGGGAGCAGTAAAGGATATACTGTGCAGCTGGACTGTGTGGGGACATCATACTTTAAGGGGATTTGTGAGGACATCATACAGTATAGGGCTGTGTTGGGACATAATACTATGTAGGGGGTTGTGTGCGGATATAATACTGTGTAGGTGGGCTAAGTGGGGACATCATACTGTGTGAGCAGACAAAAACTGTGTAAGGGGCTTTGTGGGGCCATCATATTGTGTGAGGGACTGTGTAAGGACATCATGCTGCATGCATGGGCTGTGTGGAGACATACTGTGTAAGGGGCTGTGTGGCAACAACATACGCAGTGGGAGGCTGTGTGGGGACATCCTACTACATGGGGAGCTGTGTGGTGGCATAATATGTAGGGGAGCTGTGTACGAACATCACACTGCATGAGGGGTTTTAGAATACATGAGGACCATAGAGAGTTTAAACATCTTAATAATAGTATGGATGAACCTTAAAGCTGTATCTAATTATTAAAAGACTTGCTATGACAAAAAGTACAGAATATCTTTATTTATCATAAATAGTACACACAAGCAAGATGCAATTAATGAATTAAATCCATACAACAAAGGTCACGTTACACTAAAAGACAGGTGGGCAGCAATGTAACCATGAAGCAAAGGGAGGCATATACTGTAAACAAATGGGAGAATCCTGGACACCCAAGTTGATATACGGTATATTCTCATTGTTAAAGTGCATATTGCTGAATGTCAAAAAAGTATAAATATATATATGTGCCAGAGTGCTCCCACTAATCACATGCCAATGGGACATGAGGCAATATCATCATGTTTGGCAAACTCCACTCTCAACGATTGCAGCAATATATGTATATCAATATAGAGTAGCTTGTCAAACATGGGTAGAAGTAAGCTATAAAGTGCAGAATGCGCATGTAAACCAATAGTACAACTGTCTCTTACCCATAACAATGCCAGATCAATGCGCTGATGCCCCGACGCGTGTTTCGCTATTTCTTCTTTGGGGTGGCAGTGCATTATGTGTGCATAGTGCCCTTTAAATATCCCTCGGCAATCCCCAACAACCAATGGTGGCAGTGGGAGAAAATATATCCAGCCACGTCCAACCAGTGCATGAGGGCGGGACTTCCGCCGCTGGAGACTGCATGAGGGGTTTTGTTGGAGACATCATAATGCATTAGAGTCTGTGTGGTGGCAACATACTGCGAGTGGGGCTTTGTGGGGACATCATGTTGTGTAGGTGGGCGGTATGGAGACATAATACTGAGTAAAAGGCTGTGTGGGGACATAATACTGTGTAGGGGGCTATATAAGGACATCATACTGTGTGGGAGGATTTCTGGAGACATCATACCATGTGAAAGACTTTGTGGGGACATCAAACTGTGTAAGAGAACATCATGCTGTTTGAGTGGCTGTATGGGGACATTATACTGTTTGAGGGGCTTTGTGGGAACATCATATTGTGTGAGGTGCTTTTTGGGGACATTATACTCTGTGGGGGCTTTGTGGGGATATTATAATGCATGGTGACATCGTACTGTGTTGAGGGGCTTCGTGGGGACATCATACTGGGTACAATGAGCCCTATCATAACATGTATTAGCAGTAGCATTCAGTCAACAAACTTAATTCTACTCAATATTCAGTGGTAAAAAAAAATACGAAACAATAATAATGAGCAGAATTATGTTTGGTCTGCTGAATCAGCCCTCAACAACAGTTACTGTCTCTCATGTAGCCCCTTGGGAAAATTAATTGCCACCGGTGTTCTGCACCAAATTCTTCATTTTCAACTTGTAACATTATAGTATACAATAAGGGTAATAGATCCAGTCTGTTTGACACATCCCAGATGACCAAATAAGCATTTGATCACCGATACAAGATCTTCTTTCATGCTCAAAAAGCACAGATTCAATCAAGCAAGAAGGAGGGATGGAAGGGTCATGGTCAAGGTCAAGGACTGCTTGCCAAGGAGACTTGAGAGAGGA
Source organism: Oophaga sylvatica (assembly GCA_033576555.1). Lineage (NCBI taxonomy): Eukaryota > Metazoa > Chordata > Amphibia > Anura > Dendrobatidae > Oophaga > Oophaga sylvatica. Next base: position 55,137,745 of record JARQOD010000006.1, read on the forward strand.
AGGAGAACCTTCTGGGTAACAGACAAATGATTCTAATGAAAGCTTTTAAGGCTGACATTTTTTTGTATTGCAGCAAAGAACTGGCATCAGCGGTGGCCAGAGTTGACAGCAGCCTAAGACACTACTGAATAAGTATGATATGTGTATTAATGATTTAAAAAAAAATGTTTATAAATTGCTTTTTCAACTGTCAGAGCATCTGGTAATGCTGTAGTGCTCCCCATAAGTAAAATAGTAATGCCTGTTACACAGGAATATATGTTTGCCGTATTTTCTTTTAGAAGTGTATATTTATGAAAATATTTTAATGAAATATTAAGGAACTTAATAGAATGGAGCAAAGAAATTTGGATGTGACAAAACATTCTGTACATATGTAAAATGGTGGCAATGTGGCCCTGCATTGAGAACACTTGTGAATGGATTTAGGTGAATAAGTATTTTATTGAACAGCCTCTGTGGTTAGCACATCTTCCAGGAGTTTGTATGTTCTCCCCGTGTTTGTGTGGGTTTCCTCCGGGTTCTACAGTTTCCTCCCACACTCCAAAGACATACCGATAGGGAATCTAGATTGTGAGTCCCAATAGTGACATTGATGACAATTTCTGTAAAACGCTGCGGAATATGGTGACGCTATATAAGTAATTAAAATAAAACGTAAATCATAAATACGTGACTGAATTTTAGGGAATAAGGGTCAAATTTATTAAGATTGGCGTTGTACACAGTAAGATGCCCCTAATTCACTAAGGGACTAGAATACGTCTAGTTACATTTACGCCAATAAAGTTATATAAAGTTTGATGAATCACATGGGTAGGCAATGCAAGATGGTTGCGACTGACATGAAAACGTCAAAAGTTGCAAGATTTTTGTGAAACGTCTAGTTGCACAAATGTTTTACAACTTTTTAAGGTGTTTTATACCAGAATTCTGGCGAAATCACCTCAAAGAGAATCTGTCAGAAGGTTTTTGTTATGTAATCTGAAGACATCAGGAGATAGAGATCGAAACACAGATTTCAGCGATATGTAATTTATTAAGCTGTGTGCTGTTCTTTACATACATTTAAGGTTTCATCACTAGGAGATTATCACTGCCAGGTTTGATGCTCACTCAAAGACTAGTCCGGCTCCAGCCCTACCTGTCTTAAGGAGCTCATTGTCAAAAGACGATGTACACAGAGAGCCTAGTGGAGTCGGGAGTAGCTTTCTGAGTTATGTACATGTTATGTCTCAGATTTCTTATTGTGTCAGAGCTGTTTCCTCCAGTAAACTAAGTGATACATCGCTTGAATCAGGGTCTCTTTTTCTACATTATGCTGCTCTCATTAGACTGAATACAATGTTAGAAAAGCCTAAATCACGCTGTGACAGTCTTTGGTAAGGAAAGGGTACCTCAAACTGTCCCTGGAACTGGGACCCAAACTATTCCTTTCCCGGGGGTACTTTTAAAGGTAGAAAGACCTGAGTCTCTGACCTTACTATACTCCTGTTAATGTCCTAAGCTGTCCCCTCCCTCACCCTCAGGAGGTCTGGGACAAATATGTTAGTGTATATACACGTAATGCAAACAGGGATAACAGAAAGCAACTTACATACAAAGACCCTCACCTGTTGTGATATGGTAGCCGAGGAGGACAGTAACAAAAATAGCAGAGGCAGCCAGTCACCTAGACAGGTTGGTAACTAATGGATTGCAGAACCCTAAACTAACCGCACAACTAGAAGCAGCCGTTGGACGTACCTACGATGACCTAGACACAGCCGGAGAGTTAGCTAGGCCTAGAGATAGAAAGGGGAAAGCTAACTGCCCTGGAGTAGCGCCCCAAAGGAATAGGTAGCCCCCACACATAAATTGGCGGTGAGACAAGATGAAATACAAACGCAGGTTGAAAATTGAGTAAGCAAATGCTGGGGCCCAGAACTGTCTAGATAGGACAGGACAGAAAAGAATACTTTCTGCAATCCAGCAAAACCCTAAGAAAAATTCCAACACTTTTGATTCCAAAAAATACTGAGACCACACGATCTCTCCCTGCTATGTCAGAACTCTGGTGTGAACAGGTAGCTACCCAGCAGCCACTGAAATAACAGGGACTGAACAAATGAACAGAGATAACTGAGAAACAGAGACCAGCGCAGGCCCCAGCAGGGGACCCGGCTGACCTCACTCAGAAGGCAGAAAAACAAAAGAAAACAAAACCACAGAAACAAGCAGAAATAGCTTATCTGAAAGTTGCAGGAGCCCGCAGCAGCTGACTTCCAAACTGGACCAGGAAGAGAAAACTAATCACCGGCGAGGATCATGGGAAAGTTACTCCCTTAAATCTCCCCAGTCATCACTCCCAGATCGTCCGCAGCTGGATCCTCAGCTGAAGGGCCTCTGTCAGTCAAGACAGCTTAAATAATATCAACAGCCACCAGAGGGAGCCCCAATTCAGAATCCATAGCATTCACAACACTCACCTTTGGTAGGAACAAAGGGAAAGATAGGAAGGTACAAACCAAATGGTAATAGGATAATGGAGAAAATATACACCCAAAAACAGCAGACAACAATCTCCAGCAGCAACTATGAACTCCAATTTCAGCACACCAACTCCAGCAAGTCAGGAAGCAAAGCTTTCACAGGCATAGATGAGAAGGTCTGGCCAGGTTTTATAGAGTGAAAATGAGATCAGGAGCAGCTGTGAGATGGAGTTGAATGTCTCTGACCAGCATACAAAAAGTCATTAACCTCTTCAGCGCCAAAGGAAATGAACAAAACACACAGGCTAAATGGAAGACCTGTGATTCAAAGTACATAAAGATCGCTTAACCCTAGATCTCCCTGGAGTGCGTGACACACTCGTGACAATCAATTAGGGATCTAGAAGAAACTGGGGAGGCGTTATTTCACATTTTATTCTAAAATGTTGCATATCTTGAAAGTTGTCTGTCCTTTACAGGGTGAGTTAGAAGCACGTTTATTAGCTTTAGAATACTATTGTTTTTCCCTTTGTGTTTGAATAATGATGTGAGATCATGACAGCAGTACTTTTATGATAGAATGACGTATGGCATATATCCCCCAATCACCTCATGAATTTCTGGAGTCTATATCAGACTGAGCATTCGACAGTGTTGAAAGTTTACAAATAGAATTCTACAATGTAATTAGAAGCTGTTGTTTTTAGTGTAAAGTCTATAGACTTGTATTATGGGCACGCCAACCGAGGTGGTCTCAAGACCCGTGGTTTTCTGTAAAGGTGCCACTGGAAAAGAGAGACATGGCAAAAATAGTATTAGAAAGTAATTAAGAGGTGCAAGCTATAGTACACGATGCTGAATATTTTACTAACCTAAATATGTAAAGAAAAAAAAGATATAAAAGACAGAATGTAAAATTATTGAAGTTAGTTTTTTATGTAATTTTTTTTAAAGTAAGTCTGCATAACCAAGGCCAAAAATTGCTAAACAAAAAACCTGACCAAATTGTCTGAATATAGTCATAAGGGGCATGCACTGGCTTATGGATTTATGCAAGTTCTGAGTAGTATAGAGTAGTAATACAGGACACATAGGAGTCTATGAACTTCAATTTCATATGGAGGCAGTGTTTTTCTTTTTTACCTGCCAGGTTTAATTGGAATCTGCCAAAAAAGATTTGTGCCGTCGTCCACAATAAGATATAATATGTAGCTCTTCTTTTTGGAAACATACAGTAGTTTATAAATATTGTACTCTTGCTATGTGTTTCTGCATGGAAGCACCACTCAGTGTCACATAGACCTAGGGACTAATTGTTGCCATACAGGCGCTGTGCATACAACGCAGCACACATTCTTGTAAAAAGTCAGGTATTTCTAAGACTGGCCATTACATTAATCAGATCAACATAGGCTTCTGAGGTCAGACCCCCAGACAGTGTCTGAACGAGTTGAGGGGAAAACAAACAAATCGTGATCAGAACCAGAAAATCAATGAAAAAGACAAAATCTGATCCGAAAATGTAGTTAGATGCAGCTGATTCCACCGTACTACTGTTCTATAGACAGGTTCTCCTCTCTCTCTGTAACATGCAGTTGCCAGGGTTCCAGTTCCTTAAGAGCTTAGATAGATATGTTTATGACATTGATGAGAGATTTGCCTTTACAGTTCTATCATTCTAGAGCCGCATCCATGCTCCAGTGATGGATTGTTAGGAGGGTGGTCAGTACCATCCGTACCCCCAGCCATCGGTTAACTGACACAGTATTAAAACATATTAATAGATGTTGTTTTGGGAGCATTTTACCATGATTTTTCCATTAAAGAGACAAATGGTTGTTGTAAATAAAATTTTGGCAAAATAAAACTCTGTTGTTTGAAACGTACAGAATAGACCCGAAATATAAAAAGTGCAAATATAAATTACGAATCATTTGCTGGATAGTCCAGTGTGCATCCACATCATTTCTAGCCGATTAGAAGACCGGGTCTGCATTACTATACCATGACGTGCATTTCAATAAAATATCCTGGAGCTGAATATTGTCACGGCTAGGTCATTCACAATTGTAGGCCATACTGTATTTCTAAAACAAGGGACAAAAGAATGTGTAATAATGAAGTTAAATAATGAAGGGCTTTAGAACAGCATAGTAAATGCTAACGTTGTATGAGAATGTTTGTTTTCTTCTAGCATGAAATTTTCACATTTTAAAAGGTATGTCAGAAATAATTTAATTTTAGTGTTTTCTTTCCATGGAATGTTCAATAGAGGAATTCCAGAATATCCCCGAACCACAGGAAATTTGTGGAGCATTTCTTAGAAGATCAAAAGGTTTTTTGCCCATTCCTAGATGAGAGTTACTACAGAACTGAAAAGTTTCATGATTGTTGAGGTTGATGTGAAATCTAAGGAAAATTCAATGATGCATACCGCTATCACCCCTGGGTATCAGTTGATTGAAGCCGAGGGTGTTCTGTTCTTCTGACTAAGTGACATTGAGCTGGTCCAATCAAATTAATTGAACAAAATTTTACAGGAATTTGAAACCCTGCCAAGTAAAATGTACGGATTGGTTTCTTTCTACTCCTCACGTCGCCGTCATTTTGAGCAGCTTTACTAATGTCCTCTGTGACAAATGAATCTAAGTAATGAACAAACTCCAGACATCTTAAAGAAAATTCCTTGACTAAGAAAAAAAAGTTAATCTACACAGTTACTGTCAGAATGTGAAGCAAACCAATCACAAAGACGTGCAAGTAAGAAACTTTGGAGTTATCAACCATTTTATAGTTGACTAATAATCTACTATATAATCGTCTAATTCTGTCTGTCTGTAACGGAAATCCCGTGTCGCTGATTGGTCGCGCCTGGCCGGACGTGACCAGTCAGCGACAGGCGCAGTCCTGCGCTAGCCGCTGATTTCTCGACGGTAGCAGCGGGTCATCTCCTGCCGCATGGAGGTCAGCGGCGATGCAGCCAGGAGATGACTGGCGCCAGCCGGTCATTTCCCGGCTGCTCGCAGCGGAAGTACCCCAACTGGCGGCCTCCACGTAAACCACAGCAGCAGCCTCCACATACACCCCACCAGCAGCAGCCTCTATATACCCCAACAGCAGCCTCCACATATACCCCAGCAGCAGCAGCCTCCACATATACACCCCAGCAGCAGCCTCCACATATACCCAGCAGCAGCAGCCTCCACATATACCCCAGCAGCAGCAGCCTCCACATATACCCCAGCAGCAGCCTCTACATATACTCCAGTAGCAGCCTCCATGTACACCCCAGCAGCAGCCTCTATATACACCCCAGCAGCAGCCTCTATATACACCCCAGCAGCCTCTATATACACCCCAGAAGCCTCTATATACACCCCAGCAGCCTCTATATACACTCCAGCAGCCTCTATATACACCCCAGAAGCCTCTATATATACCTCAGCAGCCTCTATATACAGCCCAGCAGCCTCTATATTAAGTTCTATGAGCAATGACATTTAATGATAATGTATATATTTTACCCGGAAAATCCTGTGTATTCATTGCATTATTTTTATATCTTCATAAATAAACTACATACATATTCCATAATACCCGATGCGTTAGAATTGGGCCACCATCTAGTAATATATATATATATATAGTAGTGTGCAAAAATTTAGGCAGGTGTGGAAAAGGTGCTGCAAAGTTAGAATGAATTAAAAATAGATGTGTTAATAGTTTACTTTTATCACTTAAGAAAATGAAAAGTGAATGAACAAAAGAGAAATCTAAATTCAATATTTGTTGTGGCCGACCTTTGCCGTCAAAACAGAATCACTTATTTTAGGTACACAGTTTTTGTAGGAGCTCAGCAGGAAGATTGCTCCATATGTCTTGGAGATCTAACTATAGATGTGTGAATGTAGGCTTGCATAAATCCTTCTGTCTTTTCATGAAATTGCATGCAGACTCGATGACAGTAAAGGTACTGCCACACTAAACAATCCCGCTAGCGATCACAATAACGACGCATACTAATGCGATCGCTAGCGGGATTGTTTCTATATCGCTAAATGCGGCCACATTTAGCGATATAGTTAACGACGCTATCGCCGTTAGCGATCTTCTTAACGACTTTAGCGGTACAAAAGTACCGCTAAATCGCTAAGAAAAGGTGCCACACAGCGATTAGATACTTACCCAGCGGGAGCGCCGACGAGAAAATAGGGTCCGGAACGATTCCAGCGACGAGCGAGATCACAGCAGAAGCTCGTCGCTGGAAGCTGCCGCACTGAACAACATCGCTAACAGGATCGCTAAATAGTGACGTTTTTTAGCGATCCCGTTAGCGATATTGTTTAGTGTGGCATACCCTTAATATAAGGGCTTTGTTGGGGGCCATATCATCACATCCAGGAAGCCATGTTCTTTACGCTGAAGATATTTGTTAATGATATTGGCTGTATGTTTGGGGTCCTTGACATGATGCAGAATAAATTTGGAGGAGCAAATCAGATGGCTGTCTGATCGTGTTCCATGATTCATAAGTTTGTGTCGTGACTCGTGACATGTAAAAGTTTGGTCACCCCTGGCCAAAATTACTGTTATTGTGAACAGTTAAGCAAGTTGAAGATTAAATGATCTCTAAAAGGCCTAAAGTTAAAAATGACACACTTCCTTTATATTATAGATTTTAGGTGAAATATATATAAATATATATATATATATATACTGTACAGACCAAAAGTTTGGACACATCTTCTCATTCAATGATTTTTCTGTATTTTCATGACTATGAAAATTGTAGAATCACACTGAAGGCATCAAAACTATGAATTAACACATGTGGAATTATACATTACACTTTACAAAAAAGTGTGAAACAACTGAAAATATGTCTTATATTCTAGGTTCTTCAAAGTAGCCACCTTTTGCTTTGATTACTGCTTTGCACGCAGAAAAGGTGAAGGGATGGACTCTACATGCCTGGTTCCCACCGTGAAGCATGGAGGAGGTGGTGTGATGGTGTGGGGGTGCTTTGCTGGTGACACTGTTGGGGATTTATTCAAAATTGTAGCGGTGAGCGGTCCAGCTCACCCCAAACCATCTCGATTGGGTTCAGGTCTGGTGACTGTGGAGGCCAGGTCATCTGGCGTAGCACCCCAACACTCTCCTTCTTGGTCAAATAGCCCTTACACAGTCTGGAGGTGTGTTTGGGGTCATTGTCCTGTTGAAAAATAAATGATGGTTCAACTAAACGCAAACCGGATGGAATAGCATGCTGCTGCAAGATGCTGTGGTAGCCATGCTGGTTCAGTATGCCTTCAATTTTGAATAAATCCCCAACAGTGTCACCAGCAAAGCACCCCCACACCATCACACCACCTCCTCCATGCTTCACGGTGGGAACCAGGCATGTAGAGTCCATCCGTTCACCTTTTCTGCGCGCAAAGCAGTAATCAAAGCAAAAGGTGGCTACTTTGAAGAACCTAGAATATAAGACATATTTTCAGTTGTTTCACACTTTTTTGTAAAGTGTAATGTATAATTCCACATGTGTTAATTCATAGTTTTGATGCCTTCAGTGTGATTCTACAATTTTCATAGCCATGAAAATACAGAGAAATCTTTGAATGAGAAGGTGTGTCCAAACTTTTGGTCTGTACTGTATATATATCTATATATATATAGATATATATATATACCTTATATACTCGAGTATAAGCCGAGGCCCCTAATTTTACCACAAAAACTGGGAAAACTTATTGACTCGAGTATAAGCCGAGGGTGGGAAATGCAGCAGCTACTGGTAAATTTTCAAAAATAAAAATAGATACCAATAAAAGTAAAATGGTGGCCCCATAACATGCTCTATATTAAAATACGCACCATATAATGCTGCAAAAAGGTTAATGGTGGCACCATAACATGCTCCATAATAATATATGCCCCATATATTGCTGCTGCGATTTAAAAAAAAATGACATTCTCACCTCTCGTCGCTGTCCGCTGCTCCTCAGCGTCGCGGGCTCTCTGCAGTGACTGTTTCAGGCAGAGGGCACGCACTAATCACGTCATCACACCCTCTGACCTGAACATCACAGCCAGAGGACCCGGGAGACTGAGTGCAGCGGTGGAACGGGATAGGTGAATATGGCATGGCTCACCCTCCCCCTGTCCTGTTCACCCTCCTGGCATCTGCATATCAGACTCTGCTACATCTCAGTCCCGGCATCTGCATCTTTCTTCCTGTCTTTTTCCTGTGCGGTCACATGGTACCACTCATTAAAGTAATGAATATGCTCTCCACCCTATGAGAGTGGAGACGCGTCCATATTAATGACTTTAATGAGCGGTGTCATGTGACGCACAGGAAGAAGACAGGAAGAGAGATGCAGATGCCGGGACTGAGATATAGCAGAGCTTGATATGCAGACGCCAGGAGGGTGAGTATGATGTCTTCTGCTCCCCCGCTCACCCTCCCTGCCGGGCTTTCTGGCGTATAACTCGTGTATAAGCCAGGAGGGTCTTTTCAGCCCAAAAAAGGGCTGAAAAACTCGGCTTATGCACGAGTATATACAGTATATTTTTTTTTTTTTCATCTTTTATATTTTAAAAATTACAATAAGGAAAATGGGGTGATGTAAAAGTTTAGGCACCCTTGGAGATTTGTGTGCTCATTTAACTTTGATCAAGGTTTCAGACCTTAATTAATCTGTTAGGGTCACGGTTTGTTCACTATTATTGTTAGGAAATAATGATTCCTAACTTTGTGCCAAAAAATTGCAACATGGGTTTTTCTAAGCAGCTGCCTAGCACCTGAAAATGAAAATGTGGAGGCCCACAAAGCAGAAGACTTTAAGAAGATAGCAACGTTTTTTCAAGTTGCTCTTTCCTCAGTTTGAAGTGTAGTTACAAAATGACAGTTAACAGAACAGTGGAAGTCAAGTTAAGGTCTGGAAGACCAAGCAAAATTTCAGTGAGAGATGCTCATTGGATTGCTAGAGAGGAAAATCAAAACTCACGCTTGACTGCAAAAGACCTTCAAAAAGATTTTAGCAGACTCCGGAGTTGTGGTACACTGTCATTCTGTTCAGAGATATCTGCACAAATATGGCCTTCATGGAATAGTTATCAGAAGAAAACCTCTCCTGCATCCTCACCATAAAATTCAGCATCAGAAGTATGCAAAATAACATCTAACATGCCAGATGCATTTTGGAAACAAGCCTGGTGGACCGATGAGGTTAAAATAGAACTGTTTGGCCACAATGATCAAAGCTATGTGTGCAGAAAAAAGGGCACAGAATTTCATGAAAAGAACATCTCGCCAACCATTAAGCATGGGGGTGGATCAATCGTGCCTTGGGGTTGTGTTGCAGCCAATGGCATGGGGAACATTTGACGGGTAGAGGGAAGACTGGATTCAATGAAATTTTAAAAAATTCTTCATGCAAACATAACACCATCTGTAAAAAAGTTGAAGTGGAAAAGAGGATGGCTTCTACAAATGTATAATGATCCTAAACACACATCAAAATCCATAATAGACTACCTCAAAAGGCGCAAGATGAAGGTTTTACAATGGACCTCATAGTACCCTGATCTGTACATCATTGAAATCTGTGGCTAGAACTCAAAATAGCAGTGCATGCAAGATGACCCAGGAATCTCACAGAACTAGAAGAATTTTCCAAGGAAGAATGGCTGAAAATCCCTTAAACAAGAATTGAAAGACTCTTGGCTACAAAAAGCTTTTATAAGCTGTGATACTTTCAAAAGGGGGTGCTACTAGGTATTAACCAAGCAAGTTCCATTTTCCTTTTTGTAATTTTTAAAATGTGAAAGATGAAAATATATATTTTTTTGCATAAAATAGAAAGGAAAAGTGTAATCTTTAACTTTAGGCCTTTTAGAGATCATTTCATCTTCATCTTGCTTAACTGTTCAAAATAACAGTAGCTTATTTTTCGGAATATAAGACACATTTTTTCCCCAAAAATTTTGGGGGAATATAGTGGGTGTGCCTTATAGTCCGAATGTACTTACCAGGAGTATGGCGGTAGCAGCAGTCGAACGATTCTCCCGTTCCTGGGCTGAAAAGAGGGGGTGTTCAGTGGTCCGACGCTGCAGGGCAATGATCTGACTCCCATCCCAGGCTGTTTCAACGGATTATTAATTTCACAATGTAATTTTCAAAGAATGTTTTATTCCACCATAATCTTGTCCGTTTAGACAAAAGCTGTTCAATAGTATTAGTTATTTCATCACTTCTCTGACTACTATTACATTGAATATTAGATCCGTTATTAAAAACCTGATTGATTTTTCCCAGCCAGGTTTGTTCAATGGCCTTGAAGTCCATATCCTTTGTAGAAAACCTGTGCAGAACGCAGCAACGAAAATTGTAAAACAAAATAAAACAACAAAAGGATACTTAAAGGTGGCAAGGTGTCTAATGTACTTAAATAAAATTATAGTGTGAAGTTAAAAAGTGATATCACTGCGACCAAGAAGCAGGACCTGAGTGATAATATGGACAGTCAGAAGATTACAGGAGAAACAAAAGAGCAAAAAAAAGCCGACCATTAAGTTTATCAGGTAGAATGACAGATAAAACAACGAGTAAGTATAGTAATATTAAAACAATTACTTAAAAAAGGATGGCACCAGGACAATATGAATGTAACTGGGTGAAAGAATGCAAATAAAGTTGTCAAAAAAGTACCAAAGAAATATGCACAATACAGACAATATAGTAACATAGTGATATAGTAACATAGTTAGCAAGGCTGAAAAAAGACATTTGTCCATCCAGTTCAGCCTATATTCCATCAAAATAAATCCCCAGATCTTCGTCCTATTAAAGAACCTAATAACTGTAAGATATAATATTGTTACGCTCCAGGAAGACATCCAGGCCTCTCTTGAACCTCTCGACTGAGTTTGCCATCACCACCACCACAAGGAATTCCAGATTCTCACTACCCTAACAGTAAAGAATCCTCTTCTATGTTGGTGGAAAAATCTTCTCTCCTCCAGACGCAGAGACTGCCCCCTTGTGACCGTCACCTTCCTTGGTATAAACAGATCCTCGGAGGGATATTTGTATTGTCCCTTTTATACTTATACATGGTTATTAGATCGCCCCTCAGTCGTCTTTTTTCTAGACTAAATAATCCTGATTTTGCTAATCTCTCTGTGTATTGTAGTTCCCCCATCCCCTTTATTAATTATATTGCCCTACTTTGTACTCGCTCTAGTTCCATTATATGCTTACTGAGCACCGGTGCCCAAAACTGTACAGAGTACACCGTGTGCGGTCTACCAGGGATTTGTATGAAGGTAGTATAATGCTCTCATCATGTGTATCCAGACCTCTTTTAATGCACCCCATGATCCTGTTTGCCTTGGCAGCTGCCTCCTGGCACTGGCTGCTCCAGGTAAGTTTATCATTAACTAGGATCCCCAAGTCCTTCTCCTTGTCAGATTTACTCAGTGGTTTCCCGTTCAGTGTGTAATGGTTATATTGATTCCTTCTTCCCATGTGTATAACCTTACATTTATCATTGTTAAACTGCATCTGCCACCCTTCTGCCCAAGTTTCCAACTTATCCAGATCCATCTGTAGCAGAATACTATCTTCTCTTGTATTGACTGCTTTACATAGTTTTGTATCATCTGAAAATATCGATATTTTACTGTATAAATCTTCTACCACATCGTTAATAAATATGTTGAAGAGAATAGGTCCCAACACCGACCCTTGCGGTACCCCACTGGTCACAGTGACCTAGTTAGAGAATATGCCATTTATAACCACCCTCTGCTTTCTATCACTAAGCCAGATACTTACCAATGTACACACATTTTTCCCCAGACACAGCATTCTCATTTGTGTACCAACCTCTTGTGTGGCACGGTATCAAACGCTTTAGAAAAATCAAGATATACCACGTTCGATGACTCATCTTGGTCCAGTCTATAGCTTACCTCTTCATAAAAACTGATTAGATTGGTTTGACAGGAGTGATTCCTCATAAACCCATGCTGATATAGAGTTAAACAGTTATTCTCATTGAGATAATCCAGAATAACATCCCTCAGAAACCCTTCAATTATTTTACCAACAATAGAGGTTAGACTTACTGGCCTATTATTTCCAGGTTCACTTTTAGAGCCTTTTTGAATATTGGTACCACATTTTCTATGCGCCAGTCCTGTGGAACAGAACTCGTCGGTATAGAGTCCCTAAATATAAGAAATAATGGTTTGTCTATTATATTACTTAGTTTTCTTAGTACTCGTGGGTAGGGTTGAGCATTCCGATACTGCAAATATCGGGTATCGGCCGATATTGGCTGTATCGGAATTCCGATTCCGAGTACCGATATTTTCGTCATATCGGATACCGGAATCGGAATGTCACTGTCACTGTCAGTGTCCGTCTGTCGGGTCTGTCAGGAGTCAGCGGCACTTACCCGGCAGAAGATCTCCGGCGGTCACATCCCGGACTGCTTGATGGCCGCCATCCTCTTCTCCCTGGCGGTCACATGCAGTTTCTCGCGATAACTGCAGTGACTGCTGGGTAATCCCGGCCGTAAAGCAGTCCGATGACGTCACCGCCGGAGAAGCAGGTAATCAGCTGTGCTGCGCTGGGATGACAGGCTCTGCCTGTCATTCCGATGTAGCAGAGCTGGATCGTCGTGGGACACTCGTTACTATGGACTGCGTCGGACAGGTGGTATACTGTTGGTTTGTTTTTTTTCTTTTTTTACAGGAGATCGATGGCGTCGCAGGAATGAGAGTGTAATAAAAGAAATGAAAACTGTGTTGTCTCTTTTACTTCATTAAAAGACTTTTTTCTTGCTGTGTCTTTTTTTTAAACATTTAAAAACTTTGGGATTAATAATGGATCGGTGTCTTATTGACGCCTCTCCATTATTAACCGGGCTTATTGTCACCGTGCAATCAACGGTGAAATTAACCCCTTATTACCCCGCTTGCCACCGCTACAGGGCAAGTGGGAAGAGCCGGGTAAAGTGGCACAATTGGCACATCTTTTGATGCGCCAAATGTGGGGCTGCTGTAGCCTGGTATTATCAGGCTGTTGAGGGCCAAAATCCATGGGCCTTGACAGTCTTTTAATACCAGGCCGCAGCAGTCTGCATTTTACTTGGCTGGTTAACAAAAATAGGGGGGATCCCCACGCCGTTTTTTTTTTCGAGGGGATCCCCTATTTTTGTTAACCAGCCAAGCTAAGCAGACTGCTGTGGCCTGGTATTATCAGGCTTGCAAGGTCCTTGGATATTGGATCCTTACCAGCCTGAAAAACCAGGCCTCAGCGGTCTGCTTCATCTGGCTGGTTAACAAAAATAGGGGGGACCCCACGCCAATTTTTTTCGAGGGTATCCTCTATTTTTGTTAATCAGCCAAGATATGCAGACTGCTGTGGCCTGGTAATATCAGGCTGGCAAGGTCCATGGATCTTGGCTCCTTAACAGCCTGAAAGTCCAGGCCTCAGCGGTCTGCTTCATCTGGCTGGTTAACAAAAATAGGGGGGACCCCACGCCATTTTTTTTTCGAAGGGAACCCCTATTTTTGTTAATCAGTTCCCTCTGACGTCACTGATGGTGTCCCTGGCTGACCTGAAGTGAAAGTGGAAAGCAATCAATTAAGCTTTCCACTTCCTCTCCTGTCAGCCAGGAGAGGAGCTCATTCATTTGGGGGTTTACTGTGAGGCTGCAGCATTAGCTGCGGTCCCTGCAGTAAACATTAACCCTTTCTGAAGGATTACACCGTGGGACCGGACTGTGCATCGGATTGGTAAGAATAATTTTGCTTTATTATTTTATTTTTATTACGGGAAATGGTTTTAGCAGGTAAATAAAATATGGTCAAAAACTGTGGATTATTTCATTAAACTTCTTTTTTATTAAAGTGTGTGTGTTTGATTTTTCTTTCATACAATAGGATTAATAATTGATAGTTGTCTAATTGACAGCTCTCAATTATTAACCTGGCTTAAAGTGACCTTTCAATTGCAAGGTCATTTTAACCCCTTATTAACCCATTCGCCACCGCTACAGGGCAATGGGAATAGATGGGCAAAGTGCCAGAAAGGGCAAATCTAATTAGAGATTTGCCCTTTCTGGGGTGTCTGGGGCAGATGTTAGTAGCCGGGGGGGCCAAAAATAATGGTCCCTCTCTGGGCTATTATTATCTGCCCCCACTCACTGGCTTTGTCTGTCTGGTTGCGAAAATAGGGCGGGAGCCCACGCATTTTTTTTCAGCAATTTTACACCTCATATATATATATACATGTCATTGAGTTTGTGACACATATATATATATATATATATTTATAGTTCATACACTTCTACATAGTATAATAGCCGCTAATTCAATTGCCGGCTTTTGTGAAAATGCAGAATCCGACATGAAATGACACTTGGTTTACATAGAGTTAACCATGTCTTTTCATGTAGTTTGATATCTGATTTGCACAAACAATTACATGAGTGTAAGTGTGCAAAATTTCACACCTGTAGGGGTTAATTAAAGGTGTAAATTCGTAGCAAAAAAGTCTGTTTTTTTTACAACGAATTTACACCTTTAATTAACCCCTACAGGTGTGAAATTTTGCACACAGCCACTCATGTAATTGTTGCAAATCAGATATCAAACTACATGAAAAGACATGGTTAACTATATGTAAACCAAGTGTCATTTCATGTCGGGTGCTTCTGTCTTTTCACAAAAGCCGACTTTACCCGGCAATTGAATCAGAGGCTATTTTACTATGTAGAAGTGTATAAACTATAAATATATGTATATATATATATGTCACAATGACATGTATATATATATATGTATTCTATGTGTGTATATTTAGTGTTTACAAGGAAAGAATGGGGTTTTTTTAGTTACGATATTTTGTTCCCATAGACTTACATTGGATTTCCGGTATCGGTATCGGGTATCGCCGATATTTTAATGGTATCGGAGATACCATTCCGATTCCGATACTTTTGGATATCGGAAAGTATCGCTCAACTCTACTCGTGGGTGTATGCCATCCAGACCCGGAGATTTATCTATTTTAATCTTATTTAGCTGGTCTTCTTGGGTTAGATTGGTGACTAGTGTTGAGCGATACTGCTCGATATCTAAAAATATCGTATCGAAATGGTATCGCCGATATCACTAAATATCGTCGATATCCGATTCCGATAACGGAAGTCCCATGTAAGTCTATGGGAACAAAATATCGCAACTAAAAAAAACCTTTATTTCCTTGTAAACACTAAATATACACACATAGAATACATATAATATATATATATATATACATGTCATTGTGACATATATATATACATATATGTATAGTTTATACACTTCTACATAGTAAAATATCCTCTGATTCAATTGCCGGGTAAAGCCGGCTTCTGTGAAAAGACAGAAGCACCCGACATGAAATGACACTTGGTGTACATAGGGTTAACCATGTCTTTTCATGTCGTTTGCAATCTGATTTGCACAAACAATTACATCAGTCTATGTGTGCAAAATTTCACACCTGTAGGGGTTAATTAAAGGTGTAAATTCGTTGTAAAAAAACGGACTTTTTTGCTACGAATTTACACCTTTAATTAACCCCTACAGGTGTGAAATTTTGCACACTTACACTCATGTAATTGTTTGTGCAAATCAGATATCAAACTACATGAAAAGACATGGTTAACTCTATGTAAACCAAGTGTCATTTCATGTCGGGTTCTGCATTTTCACAAAAGCCTGCAATTGAATTAGCGGCTATTATACTATGTAGAAGTGTATGAACTATAAATATAAATATATATATATATGTGTCACAAATTTAATGACATGTATATATATATATATATGAGGTGTAAAATTGCTGAAAAAAAATGCGTGGGCTCCCGCCCTATTTTCGCAACCAGACAGACAAAGCCAGTGAGTGGGGCAGATAATAATAGCCCAGAGAGGGACCATTATTTTTGGCCCCCCCCGGCTACTAACATCTGCCCCCAGACACCCCAGAAAGGGCAAATCTCTAATTAGATTTGCCCTTTCTGGCACTTTGCCCGTCTATTCCCATTGCCCTGTAGCAGTGGCGAATGGGTTAATAAGGGGTTAAAATGACCTTGCAATTGAAAGGTCACTTTAAGCCAGGTTAATAATTGAGAGCTGTCAATTAGACAACTATCAATTATTAATCCTATTGTATGAAAGAAAAATCAAACACACACACTTTAATAAAAAAGAAGTTTAATGAAATAATCACACAGTTTTTGACCATCTTTTATTTACCTGCTAAAACCATTTCCTGTAATAAAAATAAAATAATAAAGCAAAATTATTCTTACCAATCCGATGTACAGTCAGGTCCCACGGTGTAATCCTTCAGAAAGGGTTAATGTTTACTGCAGGGACCGCAGCTAATGCTGCAGCCTCACAGTAAACCCCCAAATGAATGAGTTCCTCTCCTGGCTGACAGGAGAGGAAGTGGAAAGCTTAATTGATTGCTTTCCACTTTCACTTCAGGTCAGCCAGGGACACAATCAGTGACGTCAGAGGGAACTGATTAACAAAAATAGGGGATCCCCTCGAAAAAAATTGGCGTGGGGTCCCCCCTATTTTTGTTAACCAGCCAGATGAAGCAGACCGCTGAGGCCTGGATTTTCAAGCTGTTAAGGAGCCAAGATCCATGGACCTTGCCAGCCTGATAATACCAGGCCACAGCAGTCTGCATATCTTGGCTGATTAACAAAAATAGGGGATCCCCTCGAAAAAAATTGGCGTGGGGTCCCCCCTATTTTTGTTAACCAGCCAGATGAAGCAGACCGCTGAGGCCTGATTTTTCAGGCTGGTAAGGATCCAATATCCATGGACCTTGCAAGCCTGATAATACCAGGCCACAGCAGTCTGCTTAGCTTGGCTGGTTAACAAAAATAGGGGATCCCCTCGAAAAAAAAAACGGCGTAGGGGTCCCCCTATTTTTGTTAACCAGCCAAGTAAAATGCAGACTGCTGCGGCCTGGTATTAAAAGACTGTCAAGGCCCATGGATTTTGGCCCTCAACAGCCTGATAATACCAGGCTACAGCAGCCCCACATTTGGCGCATCAAAAGATGTGCCAATTGTGGCACTTTACCCGGCTCTTCCCACTTGCCCTGTAGCGGTGGCAAGCGGGGTAATAAGGGGTTAATGTCACCGTTGATTGCACGGTGACAATAAGTCCGGTTAATAATGGAGAGGCGTCAATAAGACACAGATCCATTATTAATCCCAAAGTTATTAAATGCATAAAAAAAAGACAAAGCAAGAAAAAAGTATTTTAATGAAATAAAAGAGACAACACACTTTTCATTTCTTTTATTGTACTCTCATTCCTGCGACGCCATCGATCTCCTGTAAAAAAAGAAAAAAAACAAACCAACAGTATACCACCTGTCCGACGCAGTCCATAGTAACGATTGTCCCACGACGATCCAGCTCTGCTACATCGCAATGACAGGCAGAGCCTGTCATCGCGACGCAGCACAGCTGATTACCTGCTTCCCCGGCGGTGACGTCATCGGACTGACTGCTTTACGGCCGGGATTACCCAGCAGTCACTGCAGTTATCGCGAGAAACTGCATGTGACCGCCAGGGAGAAGAGAATGGCGGCCATCAAGCAGTCCAGGATGTGACCGCCAGAGATCTTCTGCCAGGTAAGTGCCGCTGACTCCTGACAGACCCGACCGACGGACACTGACAGTGACAGACCCGACCGACGGACACAGACAGTGACAGTGACAAATCCGATTCCGGTATTCGATAAGACGAAAATATCGAAACGAATTATCGAAAGGCCGATAGAGCTAATATCGGCCGATAACCGATATTTGCAGTATGGTATCGCTCAACACTATTGGTGACCCTTCTTTAGGGTTTTCTTTGTCTCTCAGCATTTCACCTAGCATTTCATTTTCCACCTTGAATTCCGTGGAGAAGAAGGTGTTTAAGCCCTTTCTGATATTGGATGTACTATCCCGTCTATGTGCCCTGGGTCTTAATGCCCATGTACGGGATAGTACATCATGGGCGATCAGTCGCACTCACGGAGGGGGAGCACGGCTGATCGCCGCCGGGTGTCAGCTGATTGTTACAGCTGACACCCGTCACTAAGTGCCAGAAGCGCCACGGACAGCTCCTGCCACTTTAACCCCCAGAACACTGTGATCAAACATGATTGCAGCGTTCCGGAGCAGGCAGAGATGTCAGCGATCAGCCTGCACAAAATGATTGTCCTATAGTGGGACACAGTGTAAAAGTAAGAATTAAATTTAAAAAAAAATTTAATAATTGTAAAAACATTTTTAAAAAAAGTAAAAAAATAAAAAAACAATATTTATTAGATCAATAAATAAATATTTGAATTAAAAAAATCTAAACAATAAAAGTACACGTTTAGTATCGCCATGTCCGTAACGACCTGGCCTATAAAACTGTCCCACTAGTTAACCCCTTTAGTGAACACCATAAAAAATGGCAAAAAAACAATGCTTTATCATCATACCGCTGAACAAAAAGTGGAATACCACGCAATCAAAAAGACAGATATAAATAAACATGGTACCACTGAAAACGTCATCTTGTCCCGCAAAAAATGAGCCGCCATATAGCGCCATCAACAAAAAATAAAAAAGTTATAGCTCTCAGAATAAAGCGATGCAAAAATAATTATTTTTTATATAAAATAGTTTTTATTGTATAAAAGCGCCAAAACATAAAAAAATAAAAATGAGGTATCGCCATAATCGTACTGACCTGAAGAATAGAACTGCCTTATCAATTTTACCACACGCAGAACAGTGTAAAGGCCCCCCCCCCGAAAAGAAATGCATGAATTGCTGGTTTTTATTCATTCTGCCTCCCAAATATCATAACAAAAAGTGATCAAAAAAGTCATGTGCCTGAAAATGGCACCAATAAAAACGTCAACTCGTCCTGCAAAAAAGAAGACCTCACATGACTCTGGGCCAAAATATGGAAAAATTATAGCTGTTAAAATGTGGTGATGCAAAAACTATTTTTTGCAAAAAAATGCATCTTTTAGCGTGTGACAGCTGCCAAACATAAAAACCTGCTATAAAAACCTATAAATAGTAAATAAAACCCCCCTTTATGACCACCTTAGTGTCACGCTGTCTCTGTATACAGGAGAACCGGGGTCTATGCTGACCCTAAGCTGGGGGCCTGACTAATCCCTCTACCTGGAGGTACTGTTGATGGTACAGAGGTCCAGGCCGCCAGCGTAACCCTATCTCCTGTGAATCCCTAACCACTGTAATCTAGTCCTGAGAAGGACCCTGATTACCACCACAGGGATAAGGAAGGTATCTGCCTTCACACACAGTATAAGACAAACGAGACAGTACAAGGGGTAAATAAAAGAACACCTTGCATACAAAACTACCAATACAGAGGGAACACAAACGGGTAGGGAGATAACTAATAAAGCGAGGACAGGAGAAAACCACAACAGGTATTCTTAGCTTAGACTTCTCAATACGATCTGCTCTGCTGGTCTGCATGAAAGCTTTCACCGACACTTCCCCAGCAGACAGGCAGGTATTTGAAGGAAACCAATTAACAAAACATTAATTGCAGCTGAGCGAGGCTGGTCAGTCCAGCACAGAGAGAGAAAGAATTAACTCCCTCAGTGCCGAAAAACACCCAGCACCAGAAACTCAGCTGTGCGAAGTCAGGGTGTGCAATCGCGACGATCTTCGCAGCGACACACCCGTGACACTTAGTTAGCGAAAACAATAACATGAATTTATTTCCATTTTCCCATTAGGGTTAGAGTTGGGGCTAAAGTTAGGGTTAGGGTTGGGGCTCAAGTTAGGGCTTGGATTAGGGTTGGGATTAAGGGTTATGGTTGGGATTAGGATTAGGGGTGTGTTAGGGTTAGGTTTGTGGTTAGGGTTATGGTTAGGGCTGGGATTAGGGTTAGGGGCGTGTTGAGGTTAGGGTTGGAGTTAGAATTGGGGGTTTCCACTGTTTAGGCACATCAGGGGCTCTCCAAACGCGACATGGCCTCCGATCTCAATTCCAGCCAACTGTGCGTTGAAAAAGTCAAACGGTGCTCCTTCCCTTCCGAGCTATGCTGTGCCCCCAAACAGTGGTTTACCCCCATATATAGGGTATCAGCGTACTCAGGACAAATTACACAACATTAGGGGTCCAATTTCTCCTGTTACGCTTGTGTAAATAAAAAATTGGGGGCGAAAAATCATTTTTGTGAAAAAAATATGATTTTTTATTTTTATGGCTCTACATTATAAACTTCTGTGAAGCACTTGGGGGTTCAAAGTGCTCACCACACATCTAGATAAGTTCCTTAAGGGGCTCTAGTTTCCAAAATGGTGTCACTTGTGGGGGATTTCCACTGTTTAGGCACATCAGAGGCTCTCCAAACGCGACATGGTGTCAGATCTCAATTCCAGCCAATTTTGCATTGAAAAGTCAAACGGTACTCCTCCCTTCCGAGCTCTGCCATGCGTCCAAACAGTGGTTCACCCCCACATATGGAGTATCAGCGTACTCAGGACAAATTGTACAACAATGTTTGGGGTCCAATTTCTCCTGTTACCCTTGGTAAAAATAAAACAAATAGGATCTGAAATAAATTTTTTGTGAAAAAAGTTAAATGTTCATTTTTTTAAACATTCCAAAAATTCCTGTGAAGCACCTGAAGGGTTAATAAACTTCTTGAATGTGGTTTTGAGCACCTTGAGGGGTGCAGATTTTAGAATGGTGTCACTTTGGGGTATTTTCTATCATATAGACCCCTTAAAGTGAGGTGGTCCCTAAAATAATGGTGTTGTAAAAATAAGAAATCACTGGTCAAATTTTAACCCTTATAACTTCCTAACCAAAAAAAATTTTGGTTCCAAAATTGTGCTGATGTAAAGTTGACATGTGGAAAATGTTACTTATTAAGTATTCTTTATGACATATCTCTGTGATTTAAGGACATGAAAATTCAATGTTGTAAAATTGCTAAATTTTCAAAATTTTCGCCAAATTTCCGTTTTATTCACAAATAAACGCAAGACATATCAAAGAAATTTTACCATTATCACAAAGTAAAACATGTCACGAGAAAACAATGTCAGAATCACCAGGATCCATGGAAGCGTTCCAGAGTTATTACTTCATAAAGAGATAGTGGTCAGAATTGTAAAAATTGTCCTGGTCATTAACGGGCAAACCACTCTTGGGGTAAGGGGGTTAATATATTAGCTTTTTCCTCGTCATCTACAACCATTCTTTCCTCATAATTTTTTAAGGGGCCTACACTTTCACTTTTGATTCTTTTACTATTGATATAGTTGAAGAACAGTTTGGGATTAGTTTTACTCTCCTTAGCAATGTGCTTCTCTGTTTCCCTTTTGGCAGCTTTAATTACTTTTTTAGATAAAGTATTTTTCTCCCTATAGTTTTTTACAGCTTCAACAGTGCCATCCTGCTTTAGTAGTTTAAATGGTTTCTTTTTACTGTTAATTGCCCCTCTTACTTATTTGTATAGCCACATCGAGTTTTTCCTATTTATTCCCACAAGGTATAAACCGCTTACAGTGCCTATTAAGGATTTCCTTTGTTATATATAGTAATTATAAAACAAAGGAAAAATAGTGCAATATACAGTATATGTGGGTGAATAAAGTGCTTGTGCAGTACAACACGGATAAGTATTATCATAGATCCATGGTTGATAAATGATTGTGTACCATATAAATAGCAGGGCACCAAGTAACAGCATACAGCAGATATGTTATGGAGTAGGAAAGAGATCATGTGGGAGTGTAAGAAGGTCGATCCAGAGTGGATAGTAACTTACAGGGACAGTGCAGATCTCAAGCTCCTGGATGGCGTCCTCCCCAACTGCGTTTCGGTATGCTGCCTTTGTCAGGGGGTGGCGTCATTAGGATGGCTAGGGGTCTATATACAAAGAGGGACCAATAAGAAAAAGGAGGTGTGTAACGGAGCGCCAAACACAGTATAGGGTGTGGTTTTAATCACTGCAATGTTACGGCATCAGGGAACACCTTGGCAACCAGCCCATGTCATCGGGTGCGCTGTGATCATGTGAGGTGATCCGGCACAGAGGAATGGGCGGCGGTGGCTTCCCTGACAACAGGGTGAGTAAGGTCAGGCTGGGAAGGGCATGATGTGGAGCGTGTGAAGCAGGACGCCGAGGGGTAGCCATGGAGACCGCGTCATGCATACAGAGGCAGCGGGCACGCGGACCGCGTGATCGAGTCCTCCGTACACATATAGATGCGGCCAACAGGGCCTACCCAAGCAGACATGCATGCGCACAGCTATCCCCAAGATGGACAGGGTATGGGTAAACGGTGACGGCTGTTGTTAAATCAGTGTATGGCATGGAAGAGCCATATGGAACCATGGGAAGAAATAATTAAATAAACAAATGAATGAACAAAAAAGCATAAGATGGTGGGTAAAAAATGAAGAGATAAAAAAGCAAATAGGGTGAGAGAATGTGCATGTGGATATTAAAGGAGTGAAATGTAAATATATACAAATGATGGAATGAAGAGTGTGAGGTGGTATGATGATGTTAGAGGGTTATTAGCATGGTGACGAAAAAGTGTGTAAATGTGTGAAGATATGTATAAAGAAGAAGAGGGGTGTGTGTGTGGGGTATGGGCTAAAGAGAGAGGGTATATGTTATGAAGAAAATGAAAAATTATATAATAAAAACAATAATGTATGATACAATCATCTACTTATATAATTGTCTTATTCTGTCTGTCTGTCCAGGAAATCCCGCGTCTCTGATTGGTCCGGCCGTGGCCAATCAGCGACGCAGGGCTAACTCTGCCCATGTGGTCATGTGACTCATCAACTGCCCATGATGTCCTGAACATGTTTTGTCAGTTACAGTGTCTGATGTACTTCTGTCACGCTTACTGTGAACACGGGTAATACACAGTGACATGAGGTAATACACAGGTGACATGAGGTAATACATAAGTAACATAAGTTAATACACAGTAAAATGAGGTAATATACAATAACATGAGGTAATACACAGTAATATGAGGTAATACACAGTAATATGAGGTAATACACAGGTAACATGAGGTAATATGAGGTAATATACGGTAACATGAGGTAATACACAGTTATATGAGGTAATACACAGTAATATGAGGTAATACACAGTGACATGAGGTAATACACAGTAACATCAGCGATAAAGGCTAACTCCGCCCATGTGGTCATGTGACTTACCAACTGCCTATGATGTACTGAACTTGTTTTGTCAGTCACAGTGTCTGATGTACTTCTGTCACGTTTACTGAACATGGGTAATACACAGTGACATGAGGTAATACACAGGTGACATGAGGTAATACATAAGTAACATAAGGTAATACACAGTAAAATGAGGTAATATACAGTAACATGAGGTAATACACAGTAATATGAGGTAATACACAGTAATATGAGGTAATACACAGGTAACATGAGGTAATATGAGGTAATATACGGTAACATGAGGTAATACACAGGGATATGAGGTAATACACCGTAATATGAGGTAATACACAGTAGCATAAGTTAATACACAGTGACATGAGGTAAAACACAGGTAACATGAGGTAATATACAGTAACATGTGGTAATATATAGTAACATGAGGTAATACACAGTAAAATGAGGTAATATACAGTAACATGAGGTAATACACAGTAATATGAGGTAATACACAGTGACATGAGGTAATACACAGTAACATCTATCTGATATATATAATCGTCTTATCCCATCTGTCTGTCTGTCTTTCTGTCCAGGAAATCCCACGTCGCTGATTGGTCCGGCCGCGGCCAATCAGCGATGCGGGATTTCAGAAAAAAGATGGCCGCTGTTAGCGGCTTATCTGCCGCACGGAGGTCAGCGGCGATGCAGCCGGGAGATGACATGGTCTATCTAATGGAACTCACCTTATTGGTACTGGACTCCATTCACACATAATTCAATCAAGAGTGATCACTGGATCAGCAAAAGGAGACGAAGTGTTCATACCCTGCATTGATTATGTCCTTCGGACACCGGTCTTCCATTTAGGCTTCAGCGTCAACAGTTTCCAATAAAACCAGCATTTGCCATGACAATAAACAAGTCACAAGGTCAAACTCTACACCGTGTTGGCATATATTTACCGGAGCCCTTTTTGGTCATGGACAACTCTATGTTGCAATTTCAAGAGTTAAAATGAGATCCAATGTCAAGGTGCAAGTTTTTGATACCCATTTACAAGGAAAGTTGCTTATAGATAGTCAAAAGGTATTCACAAAAAATGTAGTGTACAAAAATATTTTGGTTGATATTGTTAACAAATATATTATAGTGTCGATGTACTTCTTCTGTCCGATGATTTATTTAAATACAGTTAGATATTCATGTAATAGTTTATATATTTTGATGATCTGTTTAATAATTTTGTTCAGTTGTATTAAGTTCTATAAGCAATAACATTTAATGATAATGTGTATATTTTACCAGAAAAATCCTGTGTATTCATTGCATTATTCTTAAATCTTCATAAATAAACTACATACATATTCTAGAATACCCGATGCGTTAGAATCGGGCCACCATCTAGTATATATATAAGTGTATGGCAATTTTATATTGATGAATTAATAAATGGACTCTTCATTACAGTCACCATGACAGGAAGAGAAGGGATCCGGATCCGTGGACCACACAAGGTACCAGTCAAATACAATGCTAACACCATAGGGAATACTAGAAAGAATACAAAGAAAATTAAGATTAAACCAATATTACAAATATAAAGGTGTATCATTTACACACAAAGATGGGGGATAGGGATAAATAAATTACAAATTAAAAACAAGGAAAATATGAGACATCTGACTAGTATCAATGTAAAACAATAACAATTTAAAAATAATTAAGAACATGGACGAAACCATAGGTAAAAATAATTAAAAACAGTAAACCAACCTAACAATGCATGGTGGTCAGAGAAAGGGGACATAGCTATTGTTCTCGTTGAGGCGGATGAACACCAAGTGAATCACACCAAGTCTAAGAACATGTCCTGTTCAAAATGCGTGCGGTGAATATATGTCCTTTTTTCCTCCCATGTTCACCCCCTTTTTCCAAATATTCTTTAGCAAATGTTTTTTTTGGATATTTCTTTTTTAAATGAGTAAGAATAAATTTTGGATTTTATCTGTAACGTATCAGGAGCTGGATCAAATATTTTCTTTCCTAAAGTCTCTAATGACACACCATATGGAGATTGCGCCAGTCTATCAGTCAGTGGAGCGTTGCCCAAATTCATTAATAGGGTTGTCAATGAATTTAATGTCAAACCTGACAATGTTCTTTCACAGCCGTTAAGTGGCGGACTTTCTTCATAAATTAATTGTGCACGGCTAGACCTCCTTGAACAACTAACAAAATGCATCAGAAATAATAGCAATAAATGGATCGAATGTCATATTTATCAATGTATATACACTAAAAAACAGTGCACTTATAAAAAATATATATAATATGTAAACAATAACAATAGACACACAAAATGAATAAATGTTGTAATAAAATGTGTAAATACTGCATTTGAAAATCTGAAAGAAGTTTTCTGACTTTTGTGCTCTTCATTGGCAATTTTATTGTTATTGTAAGAGAAAGGTCCGCTATTGAAAGCTTTAGAAATAATCGCCAGGCAGAAGGTTTCTTTAAAACAGTTATGCTATGCTGTGAATTTATTGACTGCTCCGTAAACTAACAAAGGCGGACTTTCCTTCTCTACAAAGCTCAGATGATGTGTTAGAAATGTGGAACAAATGTATATATCACATGGCGTGCTCGCCCGCTGTGCTTGTGGCACAGATCTTTCAATTCTCTACAGGATAAATTTGTAGGAGACAGGTAAAAAAAAAATGAAAAAAGAATAATAATAGAAAAATCCATTAATTAATAACAGCGAGTCTGAGCAGAAAGGTGTCCCATTACCAAAGTGCTTACAGCCTAAGGTGCTGCTGACATAATCAAGATGAGAAAACATTTTAATGCAGATTAAAATGGAGGTGCAGCCACTATTGTATTTGCCAAACTATGGGTGGCGATGCTTAGAAAAGCTCAGTTTCTCATAACAGCTGCAGGGGATGTCTGCTTACTGAGCTCTGCTCGTTCAATGCCAGGCGGTTCTGCTCGTGCTAAGCTCTTCACACCACTCGGGCAGAACTTTCTTTTATTAGGGAGTCCTTAATACTTAAGCATGGTTTAACTAACTGGGGCTTTGATTATCCTAGAGGGAAGCTCTCCGGCCAATTCTTTCTAGAGAGTTATGGGTTTTACGTATCAGAAATGAACAGAGTGAAACTTTCTGTCAAAGGAAAAATGTGAAGACAAATGAGGAGATTAATTAGTTAGACAACATATAAATTAGTTCAGGTGATGTAATCTACAGTTTGGCATAAGATTTCACTATTACTGTACAACAGTGGAGAACTTATTGTGCTGAAGGAAACTCCTCTAAAATGAGCTGTGGATGTAGAATAAGCAGATAAATGTCCAAAGGAGACTAGAAAAATGCAAGACATATGAATACTAGAGTGCTACCAACCATCATATTACTAATGAGCGGTTCCTAATGTGATATTAAATGATACTTGTCAAATCTTAGTTATACGTTGCTGGTGTCGAATAACGTGTGTCTTCAAAATATTTTCCCCATAGCCACATCTCATTCATGTTCTCTGAGTACGTTTGGATGCTGCTCTTCCATCAGCAGATCGCAGGGATTCTCCATCTGATTGTTCACAGCTTTCATATGTGATCTATGGGGACTGTACAGTAATCATCTGAATCATCTGATAATTGTTTATCTGCAGATAAAAGGATAGGGCGGTTGAAAAGTCAGTTGAAGGCCCCTACACACTTCACGTAATTGATCGATCCTGGGGATATAACTTTTATATAATGTGTCTGGGTTATTTTAAAGGGAATATTTCTCAAGGTGTTTGCTACCCCATCTGAAAGCACCATGATGTAGAGGTAGACAACCTCATTCAAGCAATGTCAGGCTTCCTGGGGCACTTGTTGCAGTCCTGACAAAATACTTGTTTCAGCTGCAGATGAAGGAAGGGAGACACAGTCATTACTAGTGGGTAGGCGGAGCCCACATAGGATAAACACACCTCAGATTAAAAAAGTGTTGTCCGGCCCCTCCAGCTATATAGGCTCCTCCTACTCCAGCTAGCTCTCCAGTCTAAAATTTGAGGTTCACAGAGGAGAGTCGCTGCTGGAAGCAGCTCCTCAGAAGATTTTTTTATTTTAAATCGGACAGAGACTTGGATCACCAGAAGTGGTCTAGAGGTCTCAGGGGTCTCAGCGCTGCTGGACCCCCACCTCTCCCTTGGCGGATCTGTATTACCCTATAAGGTGGTCCCTGCAGAACCCTGCCGGCCCTGGGGATGAGGATTGCTTCCCTGGCGGGGACGCAAACCGCGCTTCTGGGGTCACTGCGTTCCCCACCCTAGGGGGAAGCTACGGGCAGCGCCACAAATCTCTGAGGGGTCCCTGTGGCGCTCAGCTGGGTGAGTACTCCACATTTTAATGTGTTTGAGTGCTTCAGCTGCCGCTGCGGCAGCCACTGCTACATGTATTCATGTGTGGTGATTGTGTACTTTTGTCCGCAGGTGGATTGCCTGCAGGACATGGGAACGGAGAGTGGAGCGAGTCGCGCGCTTTTTTTGAAACCGGCGGGGGCGTGGCTTCGCGCTCTCCCATTTTTTCACGGGCAGGAAGCGCTCTGAGCGCGCGCCTTGTCCTGCCTTTTTTCTTCCGGTTTAGATCTCTCTAGCGCGGCGGCCATTACTGACGGCCTCCTCGGGCTCCTCACTCTCCGCTCTCCCCGACCGACCGAAAGGAGACACTACACCACGGCCAGCTGGGTGAGTCGCCTCTACCTGTCAGGGCAGAAGCTTGACCCCCTCAGCGCAGGACAAGGTATTGTCACACAGAACGCTCCCGCTGCGATCACAATAGCGACGCATAGTTTTGCGATCGTTTTTTCTTTTGTGATCGTTTTTTATGTCGCTAGTAGCTTCCACGGTGGGCGATCTCATTGACGACGCATAAGTGGTTAGCGATCTCTTTAGCAACTTTGGTATTGCGATATATAATTCAGCGCAATATGTTAGCGATCTTGTTGGCGTTCTTGTTTAATGTGGCATACTTTTGAACACTGTCCTGCAGCTGTTACCTCATAAGAGGCACCTGCGGCTCGCACACCCTTTTCATTAAATAAGGGTTGTGGAGAGTCTGCAACATTAACCCATTCTTTGGTGGTTAACCCCTTATTGGGAGACAAAAGCTGGGGTAGCTCTCTATTTAAGAAGCTTAACCCTTCAGCATTCATTTTGCCTTTGAAATCCACACTGTTCTGGTGCTGACAGGTTTTTACCTGCCATATACTGTGTGAGGGCATGTCGGATCAGGGTCCAGGAGCGGACCGTCTCCCAGATCCGCTACAGGATCAGCCTCGTGTATCTGACACGCAGACCTCGACGGCGTCAAGCGCAGCGGTCGGAGGTTACAGTGACGCCAAAATGGATGCCCTCGCTCGTTCTATTAATGGCCTGTCTGACCTTCTAGGTTATTGGGTGTCAGCTAGATCCTCTCATGGCAGGAAGCGACACAGGCCGGTAGCCATCTTTTTCGCGTAGCGACTCAGAGATTTCTGATATGGAGGGTTCCCCTCCAAGCTCGGATGGTGAGATATCCGATTCGGATAAAGAGGAGGATCGGCAGGGACAATCTGCCTCTCTTTTGAGCCGTACAGAGGCTTTTATTGGAGCCATGAGGGAGGCGTTACAGTTACCGGAGGAGGTAACTAGACGTCCTGGTAAGTCGGCCCGGATGTTTCAGGAGCCGCATAGGTCGCGATCAGCCTTACCATCTCTGGATGAGCTTAATGAGGCAGTGGAGAAGGAACGCCTGTGTCCAGATAAACGTTTTTAGGGGACACGGTTTTTTGAGACGCTGTATCCGTGTACTACGGAGTTGATTGCTAATTGGATTCCTTCTCCTGAAGTGGATGTCCCTTTATCCCAGCTTAGCAAATCCTCATTACTTCCTGTTAAAGGGAAGGCGAGTCTGCAGGATCCGCTGGACAGAAAAACGGAGATGGCGGCGAAATCCATCTACGAGGCCGCGGGTCATGGATTCAGAGCTGTGCTAGGATCCATGTGTGCTTGTAAAGCCTCCTTGAGCTGGTTAGACCGTCTACGGACGGCGTGGCAAGATGGATCCCCACTATCCGAGGTAGAGGGGCTTTTCAAGTCATTGGAGGATGCAGCTCGATATGGCAGTGATGCAGGTTTGGATACTGCCTCCATGCTGTCCAGGGCACAATCCTCGGCGATCACAGTCAGGAGAGCTCTGTGGCTTAGACAGTGGACCGGAGACGCGGTTTCCAAGCAAGGTTTGCTTTCTTTAGCTTACAAAGGTGGTCAGCTATTTGGATCTGGCCTCACGGAGCTGATTGCCAAAGCAAAGGCAAAAGAAACGGCTTTACCGCAACGAAGAGCTGTGGCTTCTGCGTCTGGCAGGCCTAGTGCCGGTGGTACTCGGCGGTCCTTTTGGTCCAGGGGACGGTTTGGTCAGCCCTCTTGGGGATCGGGTCGTCCCTCTTTTTCGGGAAAAAAGAGCTCTCAGAAATCTCGCACTCCCTGGAAACAGAGCTTCCGCCAAGACAAGCGGGAAGCTGACAAAAAACCCGCTAAAGCGGACTGACGCCAGGGTCTCACTCGAGGGCTCTCGAGTG
Source organism: Oophaga sylvatica (assembly GCA_033576555.1). NCBI lineage: Eukaryota > Metazoa > Chordata > Amphibia > Anura > Dendrobatidae > Oophaga > Oophaga sylvatica. Next base: position 55,168,117 of record JARQOD010000006.1, read on the forward strand.
GAGGTCACCTGCTCCAATTCAAGCCGACTTGGGCTTCCCGCGTGTCGGACACCTGGGTGACGCGGGTCATGTCGGCAGGCTACTTCATAGAGTTTCTTTCTCGACCCCCAGACAGTTTTTGTCTATCCCGCATTCCGTCAGAGCCCGGACTGATTGCCGCTCTACTACGGGAGGTCGATTCCCTTCTAAAAGAAGGGTGTGGTGGTACCAGTTCCACCGGAGGACCAAGGAAGAGGTTTTTATTCCAACCTCTTTGTAGTCCCCAAAAAGGAGGACAAATTTCGTCCCATTCTGGATCTCAAAAGATTAAATCGGCATGTCCGCACCCAAAAATTCCGCATGGAATCACTTCGCTCCGTTGTGGCGGCCTTGTCACAGAACGATTTTTTGGTGTCAATCGACATTCGCGACACTTATTTGCATGTCCCCATCGAAGGGCCCACCAACGCTTCCTGCGTTTTGCCATAGGTCAGGACCATTACCAGTTTATGGCCCTGCCATTCGGTCTGGCCTCAGCACCCAGAGTTTTTACAAAAATTCTGGCTCCTCTCATGGCGATTCTGCGAAGACAGGGGATTACGATTCTTCCCTATCTGGACGACCTTTTGATTGTGGCGTCCTCAAAGGAGGAGGCGGTGACGGCTCGCGATTTATCCCTTCAGCTCCTGGAGGACTTCGGGTGGCTGATCAATTGGGAGAAGTAGTCCCTGGAACCGTCGCAGTCAATCCTGTTTTTGGGAATGCAGTTCAACATGGTACGAGCAGTGGTGTCTCTGCCCTCAGACAAGAAAGCGAGTCTTCTTCACCATGTGCAGGGTATGAAGTCTGCGACAGCAATGTCCCTTCAAAGGTGTATGCGCCTTCTGGGTTTGATGGTGGCGTCAATGGAAGCAATTCCGTTTGCCCAATTTCATTCCAGGGCTCTCCAAATGCTCATCTTGAACCGTTGGGATCGATCACGGTTTTCACTGGATTGCAGTGTCATCATCTCCCACAGGGTGAGAGAGTCGCTAGAATGGTGGTTACGTCCGGAAGCGTTATCCCTGGGGAAGTCTTTCCTTCCTCCAAGGTGGTCGATCATAACCACCGATGCCAGCCTGACGGGCTGGGGGGGCGTCTGGAACAGTCTTTTGATTCAGGGGGTATGGTCATTGGAAGAGTCTGTCCTGCCGATCAACATCCTGGAATTAAGGGCAATTTTCCTTTGCCTCCAACACTGGACGGTCCCTTTAAGCGGTCTACCAGTCCGAGTGCAGACAGACAAGCGACGCGGTCGCGTATATCAACCATCAAGGTGGAACGAGGAGCTTCAGGCTCATGATGGAAGTGTCTCGAATCCTGGTATAGGCCGAGGCCAGGGTGCCAGCCATCTCTGCGATTCACATTCCAGGAGTTCAGAATATCACAGCGGACTTCCTGAGTCGCAAAAAGATGGATCCCGGAGAATGGAGTCTTCATCCGGAAATTTTTGCGCTGCTGTGCTCCCGTTGGGGAACTCCCCAAGTGGATGTGATGGCATCCAGGCTCAATGCCAAGTTACCGACATTTATGTCCAGGTACAAGGACTCGAAGGCGGTGGCGGTGGATGCTCTGGTGGCTCCTTGGGACCATTTCGAGCTAATTTATGTGTTCCCGCCGATATCCTTACTTCCTTTGGTTTTGCGTCGGATCAGACTGGAGAGAGTCCCGGCTATATTGATAGCCCCAGATTGGTCAAGGAGGACGTGGTTCTCGACGCTGGTGTCACTTCTGGCAGCGCCTCCACTTCCACTCCCTCTTCGCCCGGACCTGTTAACCCAAGGGCCCGTTCATCACCCGGACCTGAAGTCTCTGTCGTTTGACGGCGTGGCTCTTGAGACCGAAATCTTGACCCGTCAAGGTTTTTCAGCCGAAGTCATTGCCACTCTGCGAGCTGCCAGAGGTCCGGCTACCACTAGAATTTATCATAAGACTTGGGAAGCCTTCTTTTCGTGGTGTTCGGGTTCTTCTAGAACCCGAGGAGTTTTTCCATTCCCAATTTGTTGGCCTTTTTGCAGTACGGGCTGGACAGGGTTTGGCAGTTAACACTTTGAAGGGGCAAGTTTCTGCTCTGTCCTTGCTATTTCGGAAGGCTATCGCTTCGCATAGGGACGTACGTTCCTTTTTTCGCGGAGTAACCCGCCAGTTTCCGCCGCGGAAGGCGCCTGTGTCTCCCTGGCGGCTCAATCTTGTCTTGGAGGCTCTTCAACATGGGCATTTTGAGCCTATGGACTCTGTTAGCCTTTCTTTGCTTTCTTGGAAGGTTGCCTTCTTAGTGCCTTCTTTGAGAAGGGTTTCTGAGTTGGCGGCTCTCTCTTGCTCGCTCCTTTTCTGGAGTTTCTCCCAGATCGCGTAGTGCTTCGCACACGCGGCGACTTTCTACCTAAAGTAGTATCACAGTTTCATGTTAACCAGGATATTGTGTTGCCCTCGCTCTGTCCGGAGCCAAGGAATGCGAAAGAACGAGCCTTGCACACATTGGATTTGGTGCGGGCTTTAAAGTTCTATTTGTCCATTACTCAAAACTTTCGGAAGTCGGATTCTCTGTTTGTGATTCCAGCAGGTCGTCGACGTGGGCAACGAGCTTCCAAGGATTCTATAGCTCGTTGGATTCGGTCGGCCATTTTAGAGGCTTACCGACTTAAGGGCGAACCTTGCCCAATTAAGATTCGAGCTCACTCCACAAGGGCTGTGGGTTCATCGTGGGCTTTTCATCAAGGAGCCTCGGCAGCTCAGCTCTGCCGGGCGGCGACCTGGCGTTCCGTCCACACATTTACGAAATTTTATAAGGTAGACTTAGTGCTTCCGCTGATGCGGCCTTAGGACGTAGGGTCCTGCATGCAGCTGTAGTTTAAAAGTTCTTGTGAACTTATAGTTAGCGCTATTTGCGCATTTATCTAGGTTGTTGGGTATCTGCCTCTTTTGGTTTTTCGCCCACCCTTATTTTTGGACTGCTTTGGGACGTCCCACTAGTAATGACTGTGTCTCCCTTCCTTCATCTGCAGCTGAAACACGGATTTTGGTAAGAACTTACCTGTAAAATCCTTTTCAGCGAAGAAGGAAGGGAGACACAGCTCTCTCCCATGGCAGAAGTGTGTTGTTGTGTTTTCAGATGCGGCGTGACCCTTCTCTGATAGCGATTATCTGGGCTGAGGTCGGCGCGCTAAGGCTCTGTTCCAGCATTGCCAGCTCATCGCAGTGGTCAGGTTCAGTGAGTAGTACCTGGACTGTGTGGTTGTTTCGGCTATATGCATAACTGTCTTCTTGTTTTTTCTCTGAAGTCCTTCAGAAGGGGTTATGTTGCTACGCTGGTGATATTTGCTCTTCCTTAAGCTTGGGTACGACTGGAGAGCTGGAGTAGGAGGAGCCCTATATAGCTGGAGGGGCCGGACAACACTTTTTTAATTTGAGGTGTGTTTATCCTATGTGGGCTCCGCCTATCCACTAGTAATGACTGTGTCTCCCTTCCTTCTTCTCTGAAAAGGATTTTACAGGTAAGTTCTTACCAAAATCCGTGTTTTATCTGCTGCAGATCGGACAGTTTTCTGAATGCTGCGCTCTGTATAACCCCGCCCACACCACTGATTGACAGCTTTCTCTGTACACTGCATAGGCAGAAAGCTGCCAATCAGTGGTGGGGGTGGGGTTATACAGAGCCTATGAATATGAAGGACTACAGTGCAGCAGATTTTCTAGTCCACTAGCACTAGATAATCTACTGCTGATAAAACAGTTATTTAATAAAAACTGCACAAAGCAGCCCAGTAAGTGACACATTTCTTGAATCACGGTCTCTGTCTCAATATTTTGCTGCTCTCCGATTAGTGGTCAATAACCTGGTGATAGATTCCATTTAAGTTCAAATCAAAACAAGGCCCTTATTTACAGTAAGTTCTGTGTGGGTCTCCTTCAGATAATCTGATTTGTTTTTAATTTCTAAATACTTTGATTCATAATTACGAGGTACATCACCCCAAAATGCATTTTTAATGGGCTATACAGTATTGTAAAGGACTTAGCCTAAACTAGCTCTATATCTGTCACTGGTATAGTGTCTGAGAAAATGACTTTTAATTCATATGCAAATGAGGAGGAATCCATACACTCTTGGCCAAGTGTTTGGTGCACCATTATGCCTCCTCATTTGCATATTAAGCCTTTTCCCTGCTCCTGACTTACAGTGTTCACTTCCCAGTGCCAGCACTGTCTAAATTTTGCCGGAGTGTGTGCAGCCATGCACATTCTGATGCCGCTTGCTACAAGAAAACGCTCAGAAGTGTAGGCAGCATTCACACAGTGCTCGCTCTAAGAAGCAAGCCCTGTCAATCAGAAGTGGGGGAAGGGCCAAATATACAAATGAGTAGACATAATGGTGCACCAAAGTCTTGGCCACACCAAGGGTGTAGTGAAGCCTCCTCATTTAAATTAATATATGAATTAAAAGTTATTTTCTCAGGCACTGTACCAGTAACAGTTACAGTTCTAGTATGGCTTTTATATTTGCCAAGTCCCCTACAAGGCTATATAGCCCATTTAAAACACATTTTGGAGGCGATGGACTCTCTGTAACTATAGGGTGCGTTTATGTAAGAAATATAGAACCTCGTTTTTGAGCTCCAAAAGCTTACTTATCATAATGGGAGACCTGAAAAAGGGTATAGCCTTTGCAAATCTCACTCAAAAAGTGGCCATTCATGGAGGCATTTCTGTGCAGTATACGGTGTTCCTGGGGTGGGGCGTAAATGCCCTGGTATGGAGCTTCAAAGGGTTGTTATGTGTTTTGGTTTTCAGAGTTTTCCTATTTTTTTGCCCTTTTTGTGCCAAAACCAGGAGTGGAATAATCAGAAAAAAGTATAATAGACAACAAAAAAGACAACAAGATGGCAAAAAACAATAACTTGACGGCCACGTCCACGTCCCTTATTTGATGCTCTTCTCATTTTTTGAAGTGGTTTTTAGGCAAAGTACTCCCAAATATGGCTGCGATTAGAAAAATTGTTTTTATGCACAGTACTATCAGAGACATGGGTACATAAGAGTAAAAAAAAATAGTTTTTACGCACAGTACTATCAGAGACATGGGTTCATAAGAGTAGAAAAAATAGTTTTTATGCACATAACTCCCATAGATTTAGTTGCAGATTAGAAACATTTGTTTTTACACACAGTACTATCAGAGACATGGGTGCATAAAAGTAGAACAATTTATTTTTAACAACATGACTCCTACATATACGGTTGCAGATTAGAAAAACACTTGGGTATGCATAGTACTATCACAGACATGGGTATAGAGTGCAGATAGAATGTCTTTTTGGAAAACTGCACACACACAAAACCTAATGCTGTCCCTCACTCCAGCTGTGTCCTGTCCCTACACTAAGAAGAGCAGAAATAGAAAATTAATAATCTTGAACCGGGAGGCAGAGGTCCAAGTGGAGGAGTAGGTGGAGTAGGTGGAAGAGGTGGAGGTAGACATGGCGGTGTAGGTGAAAGAGGCAAGGGAGGAGTGATCCAACACTTTATTTTTCATTTGTATTTTTTTTATTTTTTTGTGTTTTTTTATGGAACTGACTCAAAATAACCTAGAATTCGCAAAGCTAAAAATAGCAATCTAGAAACAGGAGGCGTAGGTCCAAGTGGAAGAGGAGGTGAACGTTGCAATGTAGGTGGAAGAGGCAAGAGTGGATTAATCCAACTCTGTTATTGTATTTTTTTGTTTTATTTAATTAATTTAGCCAGTATTTCAGCTGATGTTATTTGTGGGTTTTTCTTTGCATCCCGAACAATTTTTCTGGCAGTTGTGGACGACATTTTTGTTGATCTACCTGACCGTGGTTTTGTTTTTACAGAGCCCCTGATTTTCCATTTGTTAATCACAGTTTGAACGTTGCTGACTGGCATTATCAATTCCTTGGATATCTTTTTGTATCCCTTTCCTGTTTTATACAGTTCAACTACCTTTTCCCGTAGATCCATTGACAATTCTTTTGCTTTCCCCATGACACATCAGTCAGTGGCTGGATGAAAGATGCAAGAGTCTGTCTGGATCCCAGAAACTCACTCAGCTTTTATGCACACACACTGATTACAAGCAAACAGGTCACAGGTGAGGATGTTACCGTTTGTAGCCATTCAAACCCTATTGTGTCAATTTCTGTGCATGTTATCAAGTCAAAATAACCAGGGTGTGTAAACTTTTGATCAGGGTCACTTGGATGTTTTGGGTTGTCATTATGATTTAAAAAGAGAAAATACAGTAGTTTGACAATAAATGGCTTCTCCCAACCACTAACCATGAGTGGAGAAAAGGTTTGGTGCTATCATTCATTTCTCTGAAAAAAGGCCAAGAAAGCAAAAATTCTGCTGAGGTATGTAAACTTTTGTGCACAGCTGTAAATGGGACAGACCCATCTGCTAGTACAGAGAAGTGTGGACAAGTACTCTTCCACCACGTTGTTATAACACTGCCTCCTGCTAATACGGACCGTTTGAGATGGTGATGCTGGATGTTGTGGTTTGATGAAAAAGTTTTGACACATTTTGGCCATGCTAGCCCTGCCTTCTGAAGTGCTGTAAGTGCCCCAGCTGCATTGGCGACTTCCTTCTCCACCTGTGCCTTGTTCTTCCAGAGCCCCCACTGTCAGGTGGGAGAGCCATCAGTATGTTCTCTACCATCGTGAGCTTGCACCTCAAAAGTTGCAAGCTGAAGGTTTTACAATGGCCCTCATAGTCCCCTGATCTGAACATCATTGAAAACCTGTGGCTAGACCTCATGCAAGATTATCCAGGAATCTCACAGAACTGGAAGAATTTTCCAAGAAAGAATGAATGAAAATCCCTCAAACAAGAACTGAAAGACTCTTTTCTGGCTACAAAAAGAATTTACAAGCTGTGATACTTTCAAAAGGGGGTGCTACTAACCATGCAGGAAGCCAAAAAATTTGATTTGGCCCACTTTCCTTTTTGTAATTTTTAAAATGTAAAAAATCACAATATATCAGAAATCAATATTTTGTGGAATAACCCTGATTTTTAATCACAGTTTTCATACATCTTGGCATGCTTGCCACCAGTCTTTCACACTGCATTTGGGTGAACTTATGCCGCTCCTGGTACAAAAATTTAAGCAGTTCTTTGACTATGTTCTTTGGCTTGTGACTATCCATCTTCCTCTTGATTATATTCCAGAGGTTTTCAATGGGGTTCAGGTCTGGAGATGGGCTGGCCATGACAGGGATTTGATGTGGTGGTCCTACATCCACACATTGAATGACCTAGCTGTGTGGCATGGCGCATTGTCCTGCTGGAAAAAACAGCCCTCAGAGTTGGGGAACATTGTCTGAGCAGAAGGAATGAACTGTTTTTCCAGGATAACCTTCTATGCGGCTTGATTCATACGTCCTTCACAAAGGTTAACCTGCTGAATTCCAGCCTTGCTGAAGCATCCCCAGATCATCACCGATCCTCCACCAAATTTCACAGTGGGTGCAAGACACTGTGGCTTGTATGCCTCTCCAGGTCTCTGTCTAACCCATTAGATGACTAGGTGTTGGGCAAAGCTGAAAATTAGACTGATCAGAGAAGATTACCTTACTCCCAGTCCTCTATGTCCAATCCTTATGGTCTTTGGCAAACTTCAACCTGGCTCTCCTTTGCTTCTCATTGATGAAAGGCTTTTTTCTAAGAGGACCTTTTTCCTCTCTCCCTGCACCTTACCATCTAAGATGAAAGTCTCAAAATAAAGGACTTTTCATTCAAGCTGCCATGGTGAGTGCCACATACTTTTTTCTGTATCATCTATATCTACATGTTGACATATGCTGAGCTCCTCCAAATTGGACATTTCTGCTAAGGCTCTATAATCCAGCTCAACACCTCCATACAAAGGATTATATGTTTTAACACTGGTGCGGCTATTCACTTTCCTCCTCTCTTAGATATATGTCAATGTGAGAAAAGATTCAGTATAAGGTCTTGTTCCCACTTAAACTTGGCCAGAGGCGGACACATCATTAGTGCAACCTGTGCAGCTGCACAGGGGCCCAAGAGGTAAAGGTGGACAATTTCTACCTCCAAAGCAGGTGCAATTTTGCATTTTGAGGAGCTCTTCGGCTGCAAAGGGCCCATATGTTGTTTTTGTTTGGCCTTTTTCTGTCTGTCTCTGCCCCTGAATTTGGCGAGGAAAATTAAAGAAAAAAATTGCATTACGCTCTCAGTAATGTCATTCACTGATTCAGTGTTCATCTGTGATTTTTTTCCTCAGCTTAAATTGGACTGAGGAAAAAAATTGCAGCTTGCTGCGATTGACTGTGTGTATCGGTTGAGACTCGCCAATGCAAGTCAATGGGCGCGATAAAAATAAAAGGACGACACACGACCATCAGTATGGCATCCGAGTCTTACAGTTACATTGTCACTCTGTAGCATAGAACATTGTAAATGATCCTGTAAATGATTGTAGAATATTAGCTGCAGAGAGAAAGAGCGCACGTCATATGGATGTTATACAGATTTGAGAAAAATTGCATTGTACTCGCATGACTCTTGCATGGTACTCGCCCTACTTTTCTGAATCAATATCAGAGTGATTTTTAAATGCTAGAGGAAGCGAGATCTAACTTGTATTTTCATCATTTAATCTTTTTCTCTTTGTGGGATTTTTGGCCCAGTGGGCGGTCCTATCAGTGACCGACAGCAGTCTTTGCATGCATTCTTATAAAGAAAGCTGTCAGTCACTGATCGGACCGCCCACTGGACCAAACATTCCAGAAAGAACAAAGGATTAAATGCTCAAATCACAAGTTATACTGAATCTTTTCTCGCAATACTATATATTTATCTGTTCAGGTTCCCCTGCTCTATAACATGATGCCCGCAGATTGGACGACATTTTTATGGTGCCGGGTTCCTCTTAGTTCACCTGCATGTCTAATGTACAAACAAGGAAAGTAAGAATAAATGCTTAGCAACAGTTTGTCTTGCAGGGTGGAGTATCTGTAACATTGAATTTTGCAAGAGGAAAAAAAGATTGTCATTAAGTAGAACAATATCGCCATCATGTGTTTACATTCTAGAAAACACAAGCACGCTCATGTGAAAGCATTAAGACAATGTAGAATAATGAGCAACTATTTCATGAACATTTACTGTAATGTGGGGATGATGTTTTTAATATGAATTTATCAAGGCAAAGTCTATATCAACTTAAATTAATAGTTAAAAGTCAATTCCCAAAATTTGGAAATAAAATGACACATTTGTTGCTGGTCAGACAATTGACGCATTGAGCGTAGATGGCTGAATAGTACGCCTACTTTTTACGGCAGCATTTGGACGTGTTTTACACTTTCAAGTGGTTTGTGAGTCCATTTGTGACAAATTCTATCTTGTGCCAACTTACTGTGCATAATTTGCCAATATTTTAACCTAATGTCTTATGTTAATGGTATTGACACCTGAACGCCTGCAATTTGCAGGGGAATCTAAAGGAAAACTATGCAACAAACACAACAAGACGCACTTCATCCAGAAGATCTGTCTGAATTAAAGATCACTATCGAGAAAACAGAGAGAAGTAAAAAAAAATAAGGCATTGAACATAGAAAACGCCTTAAACTTATCAATGATAGATATGAAAAAGACTAATAAAATTCATGAGTGTGAACACAACTTCCCACCAGGAGATGCTTCAGTATGACTGGCGCAGAGACAGATGAATTGTTAGCAGTTTAATCCCTGAGTACAAGGAAACTGAAGGCACCAAAAGTTTATCCTGCAATCTGATAACTAAATTTGATCCATTTGGACTTGCTAAGGACCCTAAGAAACTTTCCAGTAACCATAGGTTGGGTGCATATTTTGTGGCTTCTGTCATTGATTGACATAACCAGGTATTAATACGGAATCACTTACATTAAACAAATTTGGTTATGGGTAAAAAGTACAGTTACTCCTCCCACCTACATCATACATTCCCATAGCAGCTTATTTAGAGCCGCGGGAGATGGATATTCTTAGGAAAGGTAAATTAGGTGAATTTCATATCCATGATAACCGTGGTGAGTAGTGTTGAGCATTCCGATACCGCAAGTATCGGGTATCGGCCGATATTCGCGTTATCGGAATTCCGATACTTAATTCCGATACTTTTTCAATATCGTATACCGGAATCGGAAGTTCCCATAATTCTTTGAGAGGCAATGTGATGTTAGTCAGCCAATGATGAATCTTATGAAGTGTGGGCACATCCTGTAATGCTGCGGTCATCTTAACTAATGGCATGGCTGTGATTGGCTGCTGAAATGATGTCAGAATGCACTATAAAAGGCGCCGCAGCCATTTTAGCGTCACTGTGCTGTGAACTCAGTTAGGGACAGAACGCTACTCTGCTCACTCTGAGGGACAGTTAGATATTGCGATTTTGTGTACTACTGTGCTTGAGGCAGGCTAGTTTACCAACCGCTGTGTAAAGCTTCATTTTGCCAGTGTTGTTTTAACAGCTCTGTGCAAGGTGTGTGTGTGACAGTGCAGGTGACGCTGCAGTTTGCTCTGCATCCACCGCTGTTTGTAGGCATCTGCACGTGTCACTGACTCTTTTTTTATTTTATTTTATTTTGTGGAATTGGTGCAGCTCCATTATATTAGAAAAAAATCAAATCTATTAGTGTGACGTGCTTCCATCCGTATACAATACATTGGTTGCAAACACTATAGAAGTACAGAAAGGAGCCTTTCACAGCTACTGAACAGTTGTCTGCAGGGTTTACTGTAGTCTGTGAGCTTTTAATTTTGTGAGTGCAGATTACGCTCCAGTTAGTTCTTCAACCACTGCCGGTTGTAGTCTGCTGAGCGTGTGTCACTGCCTCATCCTTCACATTTTTCTCTAACTGGTGCTGCTCCATTTTAGTGGAAAAAAATCTAATCTATTAGTGTGACGCGCTTCCATCCGTATACATTACATTGGTTGCAAACACTATAGAAGTAGACAAAGGGGCCTTTAACAGCTACTGAACAGTTGTGTTTCAGTGTTCACTGTAGTCTGTGAGCTTTTCATTTTTTGAGTGCAGATTACGCTCCAGTTTGTTCTTCAACCACTGCCGGTTGTAGTCTGCTGAGCGTGTGTCACTGCCTCATCCTTCACATTTTTCTCTAATTGGTGCTGCTCCATTTTAGTGGAAAAAAATCTAATCTATTAGTGTGACGCGCTTCCATCCGTATACAATACATTGGTTGCAAACACTATAGAAGTAGACAAAGGGGCCTTTAACAGCTACTGAACAGTTGTGTTTCAGTGTTCACTGTAGTCTGTGAGCTTTTCATTTTTTGAGTGCAGATTACGCTCCAGTTTGTTCTTCAACCACTGCCGGTTGTAGTCTGCTGAGCGTGTGTCACTGCCTCATCCTTCACATTTTTCTCTAATTGGTGCTGCTCCATTTTAGTGGAAAAAAATCTAATCTATTAGTGTGACGCGCTTCCATCCGTATACAATACATTGGTTGCAAACACTATAGAAGTAGACAAAGGGGCCTTTAACAGCTACTGAACAGTTGTGTTTCAGTGTTCACTGTAGTCTGTGAGCTTTTCATTTTTTGAGTGCAGATTACGCTCCAGTTTGTTCTTCAACCACTGCCGGTTGTAGTCTGCTGAGCGTGTGTCACTGCCTCATCCTTCACATTTTTCTCTAATTGGTGCTGCTCCATTTTAGTGGAAAAAAATCTAATCTATTAGTGTGACGCGCTTCCATCCGTATACAATACATTGGTTGCAAACACTATAGAAGTAGACAAAGGGGCCTTTAACAGCTACTGAACAGTTGTGTTTCAGTGTTCACTGTAGTCTGTGAGCTTTTCATTTTTTGAGTGCAGATTACGCTCCAGTTTGTTCTTCAACCACTGCCGGTTGTAGTCTGCTGAGCGTGTGTCACTGCCTCATCCTTCACATTTTCCTCTAATTGGTGCTGCTCCATTTTAGTGGAAAAAAATCTAATCTATTAGTGTGACGCGCTTCCATCCGTATACAATACATTGGTTGCAAACACTATAGAAGTAACAAAGGGGCCTTTAACAGTACTGAACAGTTGTGTTTCAGTGTTCACTGTAGTCTGTGAGCTTTTCATTTTTGATTTGCAGATTACGCTCCAGTTTGTTCTTCAACACTGCCGGTTGTAGCTGCTGAGACGTGTGTCACTGCATCATCCTTCACATTTTTCTCTAATTGGTGCTGCTCCATTTTAGTGGGAAAAAATCTAATCTATTAGTGTGACGCGCTTCCATCCGTATACAATACATTGGTTGCAAACACTATAGAAGTACACAAAGGGGCCTTTCACAGATACTGAACAGTTGTCTGCAGGGTTCACTGTAGTCTGTGAGGAATAACCACACTTAGGCCTTATAACTTTTCTGACTTTCTTTATCAATCTACCAAGATGAAGAAGTCAGTGAGTAAGGCACGTGGTCGTGGCCGTGGATTTGCAGCAGGGAGAGGACGTGGGGATTCTGTGGCTGCTGCCGCACCCAGTGACACAGCATCCACCAGTTTTCCCCGTGAGCGTTCCTTTATGCGCACTTTTGTAGGAGCTCAGCGTACCCCCCTGCTGCGTGAAGAACAAATTGAAGCCGTTGTTGGTTGGATGGCAGCCAATGCATCGACTTCAATAGCTTCCACCTCCTCTCAGGACCACAGCACTGTTGAACAACCATCAGTCTCTTCACCGCCTGCCAAATTGCCCAGGCAGTCAGAGAGCTCTGTACAGGAGCCAGCTGAGTCTCTGCTTCTGTTCTCAGAATCTGTTGGCTTGCAAACAGGGCCCAGCCAAGCAGCATTCTGGAATGTGAAGAAGAGGCAGTATGCAGTGATGCGCAACAGCTGTGTCTCTCTGAATCTGAAGAGGCGGGTGAGCCAGTGCCGATGGTCAGCACACCGCAGAACGCATCTGATGATGATGAGACTCAGTTGCCAGTTTCTGTTGAGCATGGTGCTGGCCAGACCACCCAACAACAGCAGGTGTTGGAAGAGGGTAGTGGTGGAGATGATGAGGTCCAAGACCCAACATGGCGTGAGGAACAGGAAGGTGGTGGGAGCAGCTCTGAGGAAGAGATTGCCCCAACGGTCCAAACAGTAGGGAGAGGTAGGCTGCAGACTCGCTTGCCTGTAGCCTCCAGTTTGGCACCCGTTCGGAGCAGTTCTCTTCCAACAGCCAAACCGGGCGCTCCCAGGACTTGCTCTGCGTGGTCCTTTTTTGATACAGTTGCAGATGATATTTGCTATGTCAAATGCAAGCTGTGTAATCAAAAAATTAAAAGAGGTAAAAGTGTCAGTAACCTTAATACAACAAATATGTGGAAACATGTGCGGTCAAAGCACTTTGTTGAGTTACAAAGACACACTGGAGATGTAGGCCAACCTACAGCAGCACCTACATCTTCAGCTCGTGTTGGAGCCTCTTCCTCCAGTTCACACACAGCTGGTTCGGCTTCCTCACAGGATCGCCATGGAAGAACCTCTGTCACTGTTGTCCAGAGACACAGTGTTATTCCACCCACAGCTGCAAGTTCCCTGTCATCCTCACACACCCAGGCCACAAAACAGCCATCGGTAGCACAGGCATGGGATAAAAGACGGCCATACTCGGCAAACCATCCACGAGCACAGGCTCTGAATGCTGGCATTGCAAAACTCCTGTCCCTTGAAATGCTGTCATTCAGGCTGGTGGAGACTGACAGTTTCCGTGAATTAATGGCATTGGCAGTCCCACAATACAATGTGCCCAGCCGATTTTATTTCAGCAGGCAAGCCGTCCCTGGTCTGCAAAAGCATGTTGAGGCAAAAATTAAACATGCGCTACTAAACGCCGTCAGTAGCAAGGTACACCTGACCACCGATGCGTGGACCAGTACCCATGGCCAGGGACGATACCTTTCACTCACTGCCCATTGGGTGAATGTTGTGGAGCCGGGTACAGATCTTGCGAGTGGCGCTGTACGTGTTCTGCCAACTCCAAGGATTGCCGGAATCAAGTCTGTCCACATTGACTCCTCCTCCTACTCCAGTTCCTCAGAATCATCGCTGCAGGAGCCGTCATGGTCTACCTCCACATGGACCCGTGGACGCTTACCTGATGCGACCGATATGAGCACAGCCGTGGCCAAACGGCAACAGGCCGTTCTGAAATTAATTCCCATGGGGAATCGAAGCCACACAGCGCAGGAGGTCTGGAATGCCATCAAGCAGGAGAGCGACGTGTGGTTTTTGCCAGCGAATCTCCAGCCAGGCTTGGTAGTGTGTGACAATGGCCGAAATCTGGTGGCAGCTCTGGGCCTTGGCAAACTCACTCACATACCATGTCTGGCACATGTGCTCAACTTGGTCGTGCAGAGTTTTTTGAGGGACTATCCGGATCTTGATGCACTGCTGCACAAGGTCCGCCTAGAGTGCGCTCACTTGCGACGTTCCAGCATGGCCAGATCGCGCATTGCAGCTCTGCAACGCAGATTGCGCCTTCCTGAACATCGCATCATATGTGACGTATCCACCAGGTGGAATTCAACGTTACATATGTTGGAGCGGTTGTGTGAGCAGCAGCCAGCAGTTATGGAGTATCAGCTGCATCAGGCGCAATCAACACGCAATTTGCGCCGTCCACACTTCACCATTAATGAGTGGCCACTATGAAGGACATGTGCCACGTTTTGCGTGCGTTTGATGAGTCAACGCGGATGGCGAGTGCAGATGATGCACTAGTCAGCCTGACTGTCCCCCTTATCTGCCTGCTTCAAAAAACACTGCAAGCAATAAGGGATGAGGTTTTGGAAGAGGTGGAGGATGAGGAGTCACAAATTCCATCACCTTCTGGAAAGTCAGCGCAACGTGGTTCCTCACAAAGGGCTGGGCAGGGCTCACTTTGTGAGGAGGATGAGGAGGAGGAGTCAATGGAGGAGGAAGACATCGCTCCAGAGGGAGGTACACAACGCTCTAGTCAGTATGTAGAGCGAGGGTGGGGTGATGCAGAGCAGGCAGAGATGACGCCTCTTGCAGAGGACAGCGTTTCTTTGCCAGTTGGGAGTCTGCAGCACATGGTTGATTTCATGCTGCAGTGCCTAAGAAACGACCGCCGCATCGCCCACATTCTCACGACGTCTGATTATTGGGTGTACACCCTCCTAGACCCTCGCTACCGGGACAACGTCAAAAGCCTCATCACACCGTTGAACCGGGAGCGTAAAATGCGGGAGTACCAAGACACACTAGTGCAATCCCTAATGTTCTACCTTACTGCCGAGAGCACTGCTGCTGCTACTGCTTTACAAAGCAGCTCTGTGCGTCGAGGCAGTGTAGAGAGCTCTGCAACAAGAGGGAGCACACGCAGTGCCTCTGCACAGGGAAAGACCAGTATGTTAAAAATGTGGCAAAGTTTTGTGGCAGCGCCACAAATGTCTACACCATCCGAGAGGGCTCCAGTCAGCGGGAGGCAACGTATCCGTCAGATGGTGACAGACTACTTGGCTTTGCCTCTCAGTGTACTCCCAGATGGCTCTTCCCCATTCAAGTTTTGGGTCTCTAAGCTGGATACATGGCCAGAGCTTAGCCAGTATGCATTGGAGGTGCTGGCTTGCCCTGCTGCCAGTGTATTATCGGAGCGCGTCTTTAGTGCTGCAGGTGGTGTACTAACAGACCGTCGCATGCGACTATCCTCCGATAATGTAGACCGGCTTACTTTTCTGAAAATGAACAAGGCATGGATCTCGCCAGAATTTGTCTGTCCGTTTTCAGATTAAATAACTGGTTCGCAACGTTATCCATGTCTCCTGTTATGTTCATCTTTCTACCACCTGAACTCTACTCCCTGGGCTCCAACACTGCCAGTTGCTGCTCAGAAGTGTCGTGTCCACAGAACAAAACACAAGCTCTACTGTTAGTGGGGTTCAGTAACGCCAGCTGTTCCCCTGCTGTGTGAACGGCAAGAAGTCTCCTGTTCCCGACACATGGACAGAAAAACACATGACCAACATGCTCCAAATAGGGAAGAGCCGTCACCCTGCTTGTTATGCTGAAAACATGAAATTGTGAAGTTTTGCAGGCCTAGAATGATAAATTTTTATGACAAATATGGACAAATAATAATTTGTCATCACAGCGCATATCTGCACATGTCTATTAGAAATGGTAACAAAAAATAAAACATAGTCTACTCTTCACATTTTGAAATTAATGCATAAAAGTACATTTCATACTTATGAATTAATGCTTTTTAAGGAACTTTATCTGTACCTGTAAGATAATGCAGTCAATGGATGTACGAATCATTAAATCCTCATCATCATCATCACGAGTTTTTATTTATGACAGACATTATAAAATACACATACTGATGCCAACTGTAACTTCAAACACCATATATGAAATGGCCAGCATGTAAATCTGGTAATAATGTGCAATAATAAATTATTACATCTAGAAAGTGCATCATGCATACTGACAATAGGTAGTTATACCTGCAAGTGCTGTTGAAACAACCACAAGAGATATAAATTAATACTGGTATATAGGTATCACAGTGCATAGTTACTCATGGACAATGTTGATGTAATACTGTATCTCAATTAAGTCAGCGTCAACCATTAGGCTTGTTAGTCTTGTACATTGTTAAAGAGGGAACGTAATTTTTTTGTTTGTCATAGGTGGAGTATTACACATTAAATTATTACTGCTGTATTTTTTTTTGCGTCCCTAGTGCGCAATAATGCAGCCTAACCTCACATTTTATAGTCAGCTAATTGCCACACGCTACCCTACCCTACGCGTGACAGTAGGAAGGTAGTGTTAACGGATAAAGCTTTGCGCAACCAGACATTCTTTTAACCTCTTCAACACTCTACAAGCAAAAAATGCATGATTTCAGCCGCAGACTTTATTGACGTACAGTATAACATCGGCATTACCCATCAGAGGCTGTCCACTGTCTGATACAGACATAGAATATACCTTTGCTATCCGTAGCCTTTGTTTCACCTACACTTGCAGGCACACACTTAAATTGTGACAAACAATGCCTAATGTTTTTTTAAATGGTTATTTTTTATCGTACATTATTGTGTCATCAATCATCACATTGATGAGTCCATGCTGGACATGTCATACATGCTATAGAAAGTTACGATTTTATGAACTTAAATAATTGAAATGTCTGTGACTGTCACATAAAATTTGCGATGATGATGATGAGTGACTATTACAAAATCCATTGTCTTCACTATGTTATGGTTTAACATAGCGTTCCTTAAGCATTATTCATAAAAAAAAAATGGACTTTTATTCTTAAATTTACAACACTATATTTTGTTACCAATTTTTTGGGTGTTGTGTTGTTCCATTTATTTTTGGCATGTGCATATATGCGTTTATATTTGTATTTTCTTTATTTTTCCTTCTTGAAATTAGAAAACATGTGTATCTTTGTACCGTGTTAGCCAGTAGATAGAAAAATATTTAGACTTCAGAGTCAGCAGTGGTTGATACCTTTTAATGGATAACTGAAAAGATGGAAACAAATTGCAAGCTTTCAAGGCTACTCACTAGAGTTGAGCGATACTTTCCGATATCCTAAAGTATCGGAATCGGAATGGTATCGCCGATATCACTAAAATATCGGCGATACCCGATACCGGAAGTCCCATGTAAGTCTATGGGAACAAAATATCGCAACTAAAAAAAACCCATTCTTTCCTTGTAAACACTAAATATACACACATAGAATACATATATATATATATACATGTCATTGTGACATATATATATACATATATGTATAGTTTATACACTTCTACATAGTAAAATATACTCGTGATTCAATTGCCGGGTAAAGCCGGCTTCAGTGAAAAGACAGAAGCACCCGACATGAAATGACACTTGGTGTACATAGGGTTAACCATGTCTTTTCATGTCGTTTGCTATCTGATTTGCACAAACAATTAAATCAGACTATGTGTGCAAAATTTCACACCTGTAGGGGTTAATTAAAGGTGTCATTTCATGTTGGGTTCTGCATTTTCACAAAAGCCGGCAATTGAATTAGCGGCTATTATACTATGTAGAAGTGTATGAACTACAAATATAAATATATATATATAATATGTGTCACAAATTCAATGACATGTATATATATATATGAGGTGTAAAATTGCTGAAAAAAAATGCGTGGGCTCCCGCCCTATTTTCGCAACCAGACAGACAAAGCCAGTGAGTGGGGGCAGATAATAATAGCCCAGAGAGGGACCATTATTTTTGCCCCCCCCCGGCTACTAACATCTGCCCCCAGACACCCCAGGAAAGACAAATCTATAATTAGATTCGCCCTTTCTGGCACTTTGCCGTCTATTCCCATTGCCCTGTAGCGGTGGCGAATGGGTTAATATGGGGTTAAAGCCACCTTGCTATTGAAAGGTGACCTTAAGCCAGGTTAATAATTGAGAGCTGTCAATTAACAACTATCAATTATTAATCCTATTGCATGAAATAAAAATAAAACACACACACTTTAATTAAAAATCATTTTAATGAAATAAAGACACATGTTTTTGACCATCTTTTATTTTACTGCAAAAACCATTTCCTGTAATAAAAATAAAATAAAAAAGCAAAATTATTCTTACCTATCCCATGCACAGTCAGGTCCCACGGTGTAATCCTTCAGAAAGGGTTAATGTTTACTGCAGGGACCGCAGCTAATGCTGCAGCCTCACAGTAAACCCCAAATAATGAGTTCCTCTCCTGCCTGACAGGAGAGTAAAGGCTGGGTGTCACATAACGATACACCAGCGATCCCGACAACGATATGCACTTGTCAGGATCGCTGGTGTATCGCTACATGATCGCTGCTGAGCTGCCAAACAGGCAGCTCAGGCAGCGATCTGGGACAGCGACACTGCGGGTAACATCGCTTAAGGGCCCGTCTCACATAGCGATATCGCTACCGAGATCGTTGCTGAGTCACTAGTTTTGTGACGCAGCAGCGAGCTCACCAGCGATATCGCTGTGTGTGACATTCAGCGACGATCAGCCCCCCTGCCGGGTATCGCTGATCGTCGCAGAAATGTCAGGACCTTTTTTTGATCGCTGGTTTCCCTCTGACAGGCACGCATCGCTGCGTGTGACAGGCGGGAGACCAGCGATCCGCTGGTAACCAAGGTACACAGCGGGTTTCCAGGCACCGCGCAGCGCTTGGAAACCCGCTGTGTACCTTGGATACCAGCTCCCTGCATCAGGGCGCTGGTATCCAAGGTACACAGCGGGTTTCTAGGCACAGCCCCGCGCCTGGAAACCCGCTGTGTACCTTGGTTACCAGCGGATCGCTGGTCTCCCGCCTGTCACACGCAGCGATGTGTGCCTGTCAGCGGGAAACCAGCGATCAAAAAAAGGTCCTGACATTTCAGCGATGATCAGCGATACCCGGCAGGGGGGCTGATCGTCGCTGAATGTCACACACAGCGATATCGCTGGTGAGCTCGCTGCTGCGTCACAAAACTAGTGACTCAGCAGCGATCTCGGTAGCGATATCGCTATGTGAGACGGGCCCTTAAGTGGAAAGCTTAATTGATTGCTTTCCACTTTCACTTCAGGTCAGCCAGGGACACAATCAGTGACGTCAGAGGGAACTGATTAACAAAAATAGGGGTTCCCTTCGAAAAAAAAATGGCGTGGGGTCCCCCCTATTTTTGTTAACCAGCCAGATGAAGCAGACCGCTGAGGCCTGGATTTTCAGGCTGTTAAGGAGCCAAGATCCATGGACCTTGCCAGCCTGATAATACTAGGCCACAGCAGTCTGCATATCTTGGCTGATTAACAAAAATAGGGGATCCCCTCGAAAAAAATTGGCGTGGGGTCCCCCCTATTTTGTTAACCAGCCAGATGAAGCAGACCGCTGAGGCCTGGATTTTCAGGCTGTTAAGGAGCCAAGATCCATGGACCTTGCCAGCCTGATAATACCAGGCCACAGCAGTCTGCATATCTTGGCTGATTAACAAAAATAGGGGATCCCCTCGAAAAAAATTGGCGTGGGGTCCCCCCTATTTTTGTTAACCAGCCAGATGAAGCAGACCGCTGAGGCCTGGATTTTCAGGCTGTTAAGGAGCCAAGATCCATGGACCTTGCCAGCCTGATAATACCAGGCCACAGCAGTCTGCATATCTTGGCTGATTAACAAAAATAGGGAATCCCCTCGAAAAAAATTGGCGTGGGGTCCCCCCTATTTTTGTTAACCAGCCAGATGAAGCAGACCGCTGAGGCCTGGTTTTTCAGGCTGTTAAGGAGCCAAGATCCATGGACCTTGCCAGCCTGATAATACTAGGCCACAGCAGTCTGCATATCTTGGCTGATTAACAAAAATAGGGGATCCCCTCGAAAAAAATTGGCGTGGGGTCCCCCCTATTTTTGTTAACCAGCCAGATGAAGCAGACCGCTGAGGCCTGGATTTTCAGGCTGTTAAGGAGCCAAGATCCATGGACCTTGCCAGCCTGATAATACCAGGCCACAGCAGTCTGCATATCTTGGCTGATTAACAAAAATAGGGGATCCCCTCGAAAAAAATTGGCGTGGGGTCCCCCCTATTTTTGTTAACCAGCCAGATGAAGCAGACCGCTGAGGCCTGGATTTTCAGGCTGTTAAGGAGCCAAGATCCATGGACCTTGCCAGCCTGATAATACCAGGCCACAGCAGTCTGCATATCTTGGCTGATTAACAAAAATAGGGGATCCCCTCGAAAAAAATTGGCGTGGGGTCCCCCCTATTTTTGTTAACCAGCCAGATGAAGCAGACCGCTGAGGCCTGGTTTTTCAGGCTGGTAAGGATCCAATATCCATGGACCTTGCCAGCCTGATAATACCAGGCCACAGCAGTCTGCTTAGCTTGGCTGGTTAACAAAAATAGGGGATCCCCTCGAAAAAAAAACGGCGTGGGGATCCCCCCTATTTTTGTTAACCAGCCAAGTAAAATGCAGACTGCTGCGGCCTGGTATTAAAAGACTGTCAAGGCCCATGGATTTTGGCCCTCAACAGCCTGATAATACCAGGCTACAGCAGCCCCACATTTGGCGCATCAAAAGATGTGCCAATTGTGGCACTTTACCCGGCTCTTCCCACTTGCCCTGTAGCGGTGGCAAGCGGGGTAATAAGGGGTTAATGTCACCGTTGATTGCACGGTGACAATAAGCCCGGTTAATAATGGAGAGGTGTCAATAAGACACCGATCCATTATTAATCCCAAAGTTATTAAGTGTATAAAAAAAAGACAAAGCAAGAAAAAAGTATTTTAATAAATAAAAGAGACAACACAGTTTTCATTAATTTTATTACTCTCTCATTCCTGCGACGCCATCGATCTCCTGTAAAAAAAGAAAAAAACAAACCAACAGTATACCACCTGTCCGACGCAGTCCATAACGACAGTCCCACGACGATCCAACTCTGCTACATCGCAATGACAGGCAGAGCCTGTCATCGCGACGCAGCACAGCTGATTACCTGCTTCCCCGGCGGTGACGTCATCGGACTGACTGCTTTACGGCCGGGATTACCCAGCAGTCACTGCAGTTATCGCGAGAAACTGCATGTGACCGCCGGGGGAAAGAAGATTGCGGCCATGAAGCAGTTCCAGGACGTGACCGCCGGAGATCTTCTGCCGGGTAAGTGCCGCTGACTCCTGACAGACCCGACCGACGGACACTGACAGTGACAGTGACAATCCCGATTCCGGTATCCGATAAGACGAAAATATCGGTATATCGGAATTCCGATACAGCCAATATCGGCCGATACCCGATATTTGCAGTATCGGAATGCTCAACCCTACTACTCACGTCTCTTCATCAGGCAAAGACTAAATAAAAAAATTAAGCATCACATATTTCTATACACAACAGGACACAGGAATAGTGCAATAGGTAAGACAAGTAAGTGACGTGTATCAGAACTGTCATTATCTCACAGGGATGAACATAAATATTGGAACAGTTCCTAGATAAGGATAGAAAGTTTGATTGCCCTCTCATTGGCGTCTTTTTTTGGGTTTTCATGACCCTGGAAGGGCATAGACGCAGATTCCTTAATTGATATAGAATGACATAAATCCATGTGATCTATTCATTCCATCACTAACAGTGTCAAAGGTCATGATGAGCTTATATTCTGAAACCTTTGTACGTTTCTCATATTTGAAGTTATATTTTAATACCAGTAATTCCATATCCATCATGCTATGACCGGGCATACAAAAGTCTTTTGCCACAGGTAAATTCATTAATTTATCTGTGATTGTGTGGCGCTGATAATTCATCCTTGTTCTCCTTTTTGTTGCCGGTCTCCCCTCACTTGTCCCTCCCTCACTTGTCTTAGCTATTCCTGTGTCCTGTTGTGTGTAGAAATATGTGATTCTTCATTTTTGGCTTTACTCTTAGCCTGATGAAGACACCTGAGTAGTCTCGAAAGCTTTGAATTTGTTACCATATTTTCAGTTAGCCATTAAACGTTATCAACCACAGAGGACTGTCAAGTATAAATATTTTTCTATTCTTGTAATTGAAATTCATCATTTTATTGTCGTAGTAAAACTTCATTTATTCTTGTTTGAAGTACATACATTTGCAATGGCCATATAACAAGGCAATAACTCAATATTTTATGCCTACACCCTCCTTGACCCTGGGCTTCAACAGCGCCAGTTGCTGCTCAGAAGTGTTAGATGCACAGATGAAAACAATCGGTGATGTGTTTCTGGGGTTCAGTAACGCCTGCTGTTCCCCTGCTGTGTGTCTGGCAAAAATTACTGCTGCCTCCACCATGTTCTCTTCTCATCCCTGGGCTACAACACCGCCAGTTGTTTCTCGGAAGTGCTGTTAGCACAGTCTACACTTGCTCCTGTGTTACTGGGGTTCAGTAATGTCAGCTGTTCCCCTGCTGTGTGAACGGCAAACAGTCCTGCTGCCTCCACCCTGTTCTCTTCTCATCCCTGGGTTACAACACCGCCAGTTGTTTCTCGGAAGTGCTGTTAGCACAGTCTACACTTGCTCCCGTGTTACTGGGGTTCAGTAATGTCAGCTGTTCCCCTGCTGTGTGAACGGCAAAAAGTCCTGCTGCCTCCACCCCTGTTCTCTTCTCATCCCTGGGCTACAACACCGCCAGTTGTTTCTCGGAAGTGCTGTTAGCACAGTTACACTTGCTCCGTGTTACTGGGGTTCAGTAATGTCAGCTGTTCCCCTGCTGTGTGAACGGCAAAAAGTCCTGCTGCCTCCACCCTGTTCTCTTCTCATCCCTGGGCTACAACACCGCCAGTTGTTGCTCGGAAGTGCTGTTAGCACAGTCTACACTTGCTCCTGTGTTCTGGGGTTCAGTAATGTCAGCTGTTCCCCTGCTGTGTGAACGGCAAAAAGTCCTGCTGCCTCCACCATGTTCTCTTCTCATCCCTGGGTACAACACCGCCAGTTGTTCTCGGAAGTGCTGTTAGCACAGTCAACACTTGCTCCTGTGTTACTGGGGTTCAGTAATGTCAGCTGTTCCCCTGCTGTGTGAATGCAAAAAGTCCTGCTGCCTCCACCATGTTCTCTTCTCATCCCTGGGCTACAACACCGCCAGTTTTTCTCGGAAGTGCTGTTAGCACAGTCTACACTTGCTCCTGTGTTACTGGGGTTCAGTAATGTCAGCTGTTCCCCTGCTGTGTGAACGGCAAACAGTCCTGCTGCCTCCACCCTATTCTCTTCTCATCCCTGGGTTACAACACCGCCAGTTGTTTCTCGGAAGTGCTGTTAGCACAGTCTACACTTGCTCCTGTGTTACTGGGGTTCAGTAATGTCAGCTGTTCCCCTGATGTGTGAACGGCAAAAAGTCCTGCTGCCTCCACCATGTTCTCTTCTCATCCCTGGGTTACAACACCGCCAGTTGTTTCTCGGAAGTGCTGTTAGCACAGTTAACACTTGCTCCCGTGTTACTGGGGTTCAGTAATGTCAGCTGTTCCCCTGCTGTGTGAACGGCAAACAGTCCTGCTGCCTCCACCCTGTTCTCTTCTCATCCCTGGGTTACAACACCGCCAGTTGTTTCTCGGAAGTGCTGTTAGCACAGTCTACACTTGCTCCTGTGTTACTGGGGTTCAGTAATGTCAGCTGTTCCCCTGCTGTGTGAACGGCAAAAAGTCCTGCTGCCTCCACCATGTTCTCTTCTCATCCCTGGGTTACAACACCGCCAGTTGTTTCTCGGAAGTGCTGTTAGCACAGTTAACACTTGCTCCGTGTTACTGGGGTTCAGTAATGTCAGCTGTTCCCCTGCTGTGTGAACGGCAAAAAGTCCTGCTGCCTCCACCCTGTTCTCTTCTCATCCCTGGGCTACAACACCGCCAGTTGTTGCTCGGAAGTGCTGTTAGCACAGTCAACACTTGCTCCTGTGTAACTGGGGTTCAGTAATGTCAGCTGTTCCCCTGCTGTGTGAACGGCAAAAAGTCCTGCTGCCTCCACCATGTTCTCTTCTCATCCCTGGGCTACAACACCGCCAGTTGTTTCTCGGAAGTGCTGTTAGCACAGTTAACACTTGCTCCCGTGTTACTGGGGTTCAGTAATGTCAGCTGTTCCCCTGCTGTGTGAACGGCAAAAAGTCCTGCTGCCTCCACCCTGTTGTATTCTCATCCCTGGGTTACAACACCGCCAGTTGTTTCTCGGAAGTGCTGTTAGCACAGTCTACACTTGCTCCTGTGTTACTGGGGTTCAGTAATGTCAGCTGTTCCCCTGCTGTGTGAACGGCAAAAAGTCCTGCTGCCTCCACCATGTTCTCTTCTCATCCCTGGGTTACAACACCGCCAGTTGTTTCTCGGAAGTGCTGTTAGCACAGTTAACACTTGCTCCCGTGTTACTGGGGTTCAGTAATGTCAGCTGTTCCCCTGCTGTGTGAACGGCAAAAAGTCCTGCTGCCTCCACCCTGTTCTCTTCTCATCCCTGGGCTACAACACCGCCAGTTGTTGCTCGGAAGTGCTGTTAGCACAGTCAACACTTGCTCCTGTGTTACTGGGGTTCAGTAATGTCAGCTGTTCCCCTGCTGTGTGAACGGCAAAAAGTCCTGCTGCCTCCACCATGTTCTCTTCTCATCCCTGGGCTACAACACCGCCAGTTGTTTCTCGGAAGTGCTGTTAGCACAGTTAACACTTGCTCCCGTGTTACTGGGGTTCAGTAATGTCAGCTGTTCCCCTGCTGTGTGAACGGCAAAAAGTCCTGCTGCCTCCACCATGTTCTCTTCTCATCCCTGGGTTACAACACCGCCAGTTGTTTCTCGGAAGTGCTGTTAGCACAGTTAACACTTGCTCCCGTGTTACTGGGGTTCAGTAATGTCAGCTGTTCCCCTGCTGTGTGAACGGCAAAAAGTCCTGCTGCCTCAACTTTAATTTCCATGGGTACCTTCTGCTACCCATCCGGGTTCCAGTACCGTCAGCTGGTTCTCCGCAGTGCCTTTGGCCTAGGTGCCTCCATGTCGGTATCCGAGTTCCAGCAACGTCTGCTGGTCCTTGGTAGTGCTTTGGAGCACAGGTACCTCCTGCTTAGTAACCGTGTCCCAGTAACGTCAGCTGGTCCTCAGTTGTGCCATTGGCTCTTTTCCTTCTGCTGACCCTCCGGGTTCCAGCACAGTCAGCTGGTCCTCGTTACTTTCATTGGCTCTTGTACCTTCTGCTACCCATCCGGGTTCCAGTACCGTCAGCTGGTTCTCCGCAGTGCCTTTGGCCTAGGTGCCTCCATGTCGGTATCCGAGTTCCAGCAACGTCTGCTGGTCCTTGGTAGTGCTTTGGAGCACAGGTACCTCCTGCTTAGTAACCGTGTCCCAGTAACGTCAGCTGGTCCTCGGTTGTGCCATTGGCTCTTTTCCTTCTGCTGACCCTCCGGGTTCCAGCACAGTCAGCTGGTCCTCGTTACTTTCATTGGCTCTTGTACCTTCTGCTACCCATCCGGGTTCCAGTACCGTCAGCTGGTTCTCCGCAGTGCCTTTGGCCTAGGTGCCTCCATGTCGGTATCCGAGTTCCAGCAACGTCTGCTGGTCCTTGGTAGTGCTTTGGAGCACAGGTACCTCCTGCTTAGTAACTGTGTCCCAGTAACGTCAGCTGGTCCTCGGTTGTGCCATTGGCTCTTTTCCTTCTGCTGACCCTCCGGGTTCCAGCACAGTCAGCTGGTCCTCGTTACTTTCATTGGCTCTTGTACCTTCTGCTACCCATCCGGGTTCCAGTACCGTCAGCTGGTTCTCCGCAGTGCCTTTGGCCTAGGTGCCTCCATGTCGGTATCAGAGTTCCAGCAACGTCTGCTGGTCCTTGGTAGTGCTTTGGAGCACAGGTACCTCCTGCTTAGTAACCGTGTCCCAGTAACGTCAGCTGGTCCTCGGTTGTGCCATTGGCTCTTTTCCTTCTGCTGACCCTCCGGGTTCCAGCACAGTCAGCTGGTCCTCGTTACTTTCATTGGCTCTTGTACCTTCTGCTACCCATCCGGGTTCCAGTACCGTCAGCTGGTTCTCCGCAGTGCCTTTGGCCTAGGTGCCTCCATGTCGGTATCCGAGTTCCAGCAACGTCTGCTGGTCCTTGGTAGTGCTTTGGAGCACAGGTACCTCCTGCTTAGTAACCGTGTCCCAGTAACGTCAGCTGGTCCTCGGTTGTGCCATTGGCTCTTTTCCTTCTGCTGACCCTCCGGGTTCCAGCACAGTCAGCTGGTCCTCGTTACTTTCATTGGCTCTTGTACCTTCTGCTACCCATCCGGGTTCCAGTACCGTCAGCTGGTTCTCCGCAGTGCCTTTGGCCTAGGTGCCTCCATGTCGGTATCCGAGTTCCAGCAACGTCTGCTGGTCCTTGGTAGTGCTTTGGAGCACAGGTACCTCCTGCTTAGTAAACGTGTCCCAGTAACGTCAGCTGGTCCTCGGTTGTGCCATTGGCTCTTTTCCTTCTGCTGACCCTCCGGGTTCCAGCACAGTCAGCTGGTCCTCGTTACTTCCATTGGCTTTTGTACCATCACCAACAGGACAAAGAAGGTTAAGACAAACTACAAGATACAGAACAAGAGACAGAAGAACAATAAGCAGAAGATCAAAAAGCAGAAGAACATTAAGTATAAGACCAAAATGAAGAGCAAAATATATGCTCTAAATTCTAAGCAGAAGAAGACTAAGCAGTGTATGGGGGTGAGTCCGTTCCTCCTCGTGGTGCCCCTGGAAAATGCCTGATGCTGCTGCAGGCTAAACTGAACGCGGACAAATACTGTTGTAATTAAAATCTTTCGTGACAGCAAGAACGGAAGGATGAAAATTCAGAGTTTTACAGATTACAAGTACAGGAATGTCTGTCACAAATAAGAATATGATGAAAAGGATGAATAGGAAGAAGATGAAGAAGTAGAATATGAAGAATAATAACTGTTTAATAAGAACAATATAAGTAATGTTAACAAAAAGATGAATAGCAAGAAGTTTTAGAAGATTAAGAAGGTGAAGATGAAGAATAATTTGATGAGAAAGATGATGCTGCTGAAGATTATGAAGGAGAAAGTGTGTGAAAAGTTAAAAAGGTGAAGAGCATGGAAGTTGTGAAACAGACATATTTGACAAAATAGAAAAAAGGTTAACAACATTGTCAATTTCTTCGTCAATCCAAACGTATTTCAAAAAAAGAAATATTAATGCTATTCCATTGCATTGTGTTAAACATCTATGCCTTTAATGTCTCCTCAACCTCCCCCAATAAATTCTACATTACTCTTTGTTGTTTTCCTTCATGTACAATTAACCAACAAGGCAAGAATGGGTTTTTTTTAATTCCGATATTTTGTTCCCATAGACTTACATTGTATTTCCGGTATCGGTATCGGGTATCGCCGATATTTTTTGGGTATCGGCGATACCATTCCGATTCCGATACTTTTGGATATCGGAAAGTATCGCTCAACTCTAGTGGTGAGGGCTTATTTCTTTGTGCACCAAGCTGCCATTTTTAATGATACCTTTTTTGGGCTGGATACAATGTTTTTATTGCCTGTTATTGCAAAAAAATGTAATTCTGGTGTTTTGGATTATTTTACTTTATATTTTGATAGATCGGACATTTCTGAACCCAGCAATACTAAATATGTTATTATTTTATTTTTAATGGGAGAAAAAAGGGGGTGATATGAACTTTTATTTTTCTTTAAATATTTTTTAAAACTTTATTTTTTTTTTACTTTTTGCTTGCTTTAATAGTCTCTTTAGATTTGAAGCTGCGATCGTCTGATCACCTGTGCTACACAAAGCAGTGCTGAATCCTGCTATGTGTAGCATAAATCATGATCTCCTACGAAAGCCAGCCTCTTCTGCAGACCCCCAGCTATTATGACAACCCATCGGCGCCCCACAATCACGCCGTCACAATGGTGCGAGCTAAATACCACTGTCAGATATTGACTTTAGTATTTCTTTTCCGACCACGTTTTGGTATTTGTTTGCCATTTATGTTTTCCCCTTTCAAACCAACTTCTTGATCAAAGTTTTTACTCCTTTGATACAATGTCTGAAACGACCCATTTTACTCACTGAACAAGGGCTAAAACCAGCAGGTACATTTGCTGCCATCCCTCTTTAAATAACGGCCATAATTGAGACACGTGTCTCTTCTGTCAATGAATGACCTCACTAATTGAACTCCCCATTTTGTAAGAGAATTTCTGCCAAAATAGTAAAACACATTAGTGATGTTAGACTGCTACTATTTTGCACATAACTGTAGATCTAAAGTCTGTCACTCCAGCTCTATTTCTTGCCAGCACTGCCTCCTCCTGCATTACAGTATTCACCTTCTGAAGAAAAAAAAAGGGAAGCCTTTTGGACTCATGAGCTGCAAGATTTAGAACTTATGGATCTTAAATGTGAGTAATGAGCTTCGTGTAATGCTTTTTCCGTTTCTTGTCAGGTCATTAGAAACAAACAGGAGCATCTCACAACATTAGAATATCATCAAAAAGAGGGATTTTTGGTACTTACTGTAAAATCTCTTTCTTGGAGTCTTCATTGGGGGACACAGTTACCATGGGTGTATGATGCTGTCACTAGGAGGCTGACACTATGCAAATAAGGAAAAAGGTGGCTCCTCCCCAGCAGTATACACCCTCCGACAGGCACAAAGCAACTCAGTTGGTGCAAAAGCAGTAGTAGGAGCCAAATTGATAACCAGAAACTGGACTTTTGTGCCAATCCGAGGGAATGGCCTAGGGGCCGACACGGTACCAATTTTAAGGGAGGGTGCTGTGTCCCCCAATGAAGACTCCAAGAAAGAGATTTTACTGTAAGTACCAAAAATCCCTCTTTCTTTATCGCTTCATTGGGGGACACAGTTACCATGGGACGTCCAAAAGCAGTCCCGAGGGTGGGTAATTAGGTATAATAGAGAGAGAAGGGAACTTAGGTCGGCCAGTGGGAAACCGCCGCCTGCAATATCTTTCTACCCAGGCCTGCGTCCGCAGAAGCATGGGTATTCACCTTGTAGAACTTTCTGAAGGTGTGAAGGGAAGCCCAGGTTGCGGCTTTGCAGATCTGCGCAGCTGAAGCTTGGTGGCGAACGGCCCAGGAGGCTCCCAAGGCCCGGGTAGAGTGAGCCCTCACCCCAGAAGGAGGCTGTTTGTCCTGGGTTCGGTAAGCCTCCAGTATCGCTGAGTGAATCCAACGAGCGATGGTGGATTTCGAGGCTGGGAGTCCCTTGCGACGGCCTTCATAGATGACGAATAGGGAATCGGACTGTCGAAGGGAAACGGTCCTGGAGAGGTAGGATCGGATAACCCTGACCAAGTCCAGCTTGTGGAGAGATTCTTCTATGGGGTGAGCTGGAGAAGGGCACAGTGAAGGGAGGACGATGTCCTCGTTGATGTGAAAGGCCAAGTCTACTTTCGGAAGAAAGGAGGGGACCGGCCAGAGGACCACTTTATCCTGATGTAGGACCAGAAAAGGGGGGTGACAGGACAATGCCGCCATCTTGGATGCCCTTCTGAGAGAGGTGATGGCGACTAGGAAGGCTACCTTCCACGACAGAAGGGAGAAGGGGATTTCCTGGATAGGCTCAAAGGGCACACGCTGAAGGGCATCCAAGACCAGATTGAGGTCCCGGGGTCGATCGGAGGACGGTAAGGAGGAGCTAGGTGGGCGACCTCCTGCAGGAAGGTCTTTTTGTTCTGGAATAGCACGGATAGGGCGGAGACTTGACCCTTTAGGGAACTGAAGGAAAGGCCGGAGTCAAGGCCCGATTGCAGAAAACCAAGGACGGAAGTACGAAGGTCATAGGGAATATATTGAGTTCCTCGCACCA
>JARQOD010000006.1:55198561-55231161 GCA_033576555.1 Oophaga sylvatica
CGGACCGGAGCGTATGGCTGCATGTATTTCTATGCAGCCTCACACTCTGGTCCGGGTGCTGACGTGAGAGACTCGTGCGAGTTTCTCACATCACACATGCAAGTGTGACACTGGCCTAATAGAGAGAACGTGCAAGTCCTGCCCTTCCCACACTCATTAAGAAATGTTTCCTTCATTAGAGTACCTCAGCTGCTTCTCTCTCTCTCTCTCCCTCCCACATGCCTATGAGAAAAATGAAACATATTTAGTTGTAATATATTTTTCTGCTGTAGATGTCCTGTCACCCTGAGCTGAATCGCTACATCCAGGATACTTTGCACTGCGTGAAGCCACTCATAGAGAAGGTGAGGACTCGCATTCACCTGGTTCCTGGGACGGTCTGTGGTTCAGTGCGCTTCTCCTCCTCCTATCCATCCGTCGTGTGGTTCCGTGTGCTTCTCCCATCCGTTTGTGTGGTTCTGTGCGCTTCTCCTCTCGTCCGTACGTGCTGTGGTTCCATGTGCTTCTCCTCCCGTCCGTCCGTCCTGTGGTTCCGTGCGCTTCTCCTCCTCCCATCTTTCCTGGGGTTCTGTGCGCTTCCCCTCCCGTCCGTCCGTCCTGTGGTTCCGTGCGCTTATCCCGTCCGTCTGTCCTGTGGCTCCGTGCGCTTCTCCTCCCGTCTGTCCTGTGGTTCCGTGCGCTTCTCCTCCTCCCGTCTGTCCGTCCTGTGGTTCCGTGTGCTTCTTCTCTCCCGTCCGTCGTGTGGTTACGAGCTTTTCTCCTCCCTTCCGTCCATCCTGTGGTTACGAGCTTTTCTCCTCCCTCCCGTCCGTCTGTCCTGTGGTTATGTGCTCTTCTCCTCCCCTCCTGTGACCTGATGATTTTCTATACATTTGCAGAATGATGTGGAGAAGGTGGTGGTCGTGATCCTAGATAAAGAGCACCACCCGGTGGAGAGATTCGTGTTTGAAATAGCACAGCCACCTCTGCTGTCCATCAGGTAACAGAGCCTCTTTGTAAGGTCAAGCTTGAATGGCAATCGCTGAAGTCATGGCAGTGGCTGTAATTCACGTTGATCACATTACTGCGTGCGATCGGCTGTGCTCAAGGTCTCCTCTGAAGCTTTACTTCAGAAGTCCTTTTTGTATTTGTAGGGCAACTTCTTGAAGGGGTATTCCCATCTCCAAGATCATAACCCAATATGTAGTAGTTGTACTATTAGCAAAAGCTCCAATTAGAAATGTAGTATAGTTCTGATTTGCTCTGTCCCTACCCCATGTGCAGGCATTTTAGTAGCTTAGGTATACACGATGGAAGCTTCTGGAGCAGGTCACAAAGCGACTTAATAGGGAATCATTAGATGCTTCGTCACAATATGACACCAGATTTCGATGTCGCCATGTATCCCTGATATTAATGTTCTGCAGTGAGGGATATTCATGGCGTCTTTGTTCTTGTGTCCTTACAGCTCAGACTCGCTTCTGACTCACGTGGAGCAGTTACTGCGGGCGTTCATTCTCAAGATCAGCGTCTGCGATGCTGTCCTGGACAACAACCCGCCAGGTACTCCTCATCCACTTGTGGTGGTAATGGTGAATCTAGAAAGCAGTGTCCTGCTGCTACCACCAGGGACGTGCAACAACCGGCACCAGTTTACTTGTAGCCACTTACAGGGGTTATTCTCACTTTACTGAGTCATATGTGATCATTTAATGATGGGGGGATTTCATCCCCAGGACCTCCATTGATCTGGAAATGATGAACCAGTAAAGTCCATTCAATGCTGTGGCGACTGTTTCGACAGCCATAACTTATGTGATGATTGCCTAACAGCTGTGAGACATGCAGCCGTGGGGACTCAATCGTATTTTACTAGCACGCCGAAGACACTCGGTTAGCACCCGAGCATCGGAATAACACCTTATCCCAGCACGTTTGCTCATCACTAGTTGCCACGGGATTTTTACTGCACCGTGAACTCTGTATATACAAAACCCAAGGAGAAATTGCATTTTTCTTTATCGCTTCATTGGGGGACACAGTTACCATGGGTGTATGATGTCACTAGGAGGCTGACACTATGCAAATAAGGAAAAAGGTGGCTCCTCCCCAGCAGTATACACCCTCCGACAGGCACAAAGCAACTCCGTTTTTGCTTAGTGTCTGTAGGAGGCGGACCTGGACATAACCCCAGATCCGCAGGATCCCTTTTTCCTTACAGGTTTTGTGTGTTTTATTAATGATTGCACCTTTGTCTTTCTGGTACATCTCTCCGGGTAACAGGGTGCAGATTACTCACCCTGTTTTCCCACAAGTGAGCGACCGAGAGAGCAGCGTGCGAAAAATCCACACTGCCCACTCTCGGACCCGCTGGCAGGACTTTGTCCTCTGTCACCCTCACGGGTGCTTCAGAGTGACTCCCGGTGGCAAGTCCTCGCCGTTCCCCTCCTCACCCCTCTCCTAGGAAAGGGCTGAGAGGAAGACGGCGGTCACCGGCGGTGACCTTCACCCCCGCTTTTCTCTTCAAGGGGGTCGACGCCGTCTTCTGCACCGTCCGGAGACGATGCGGGAAGGAGGATTCCTAGCAGGACCCTCTCCACACAACGAGGGATCCTGACTCAGCCTCACCTACAAAAGGCACAACGGACCACAGGTACGTCCCCGGAGCCTCTCCCAGAGCCCCAGCCCGTCCACAGGCATCGCCGCTGCGCCGCCACCAGCACCACGCGGTCCCCGCAGCCGCGAATGCCCCAGACACCGCCCGGAGACGATGCGGGAAGGAGGATTCCTAGCAGGACCCTCTCCACACAACGAGGGATCCTGACTCAGCCTCACCTACAAAAGGCACAACGGACCACAGGTACGTCCCCGGAGCCTCTCCCAGAGCCCCAGCCCGTCCACAGGCATCGCCGCTGCGCCGCCACCAGCACCACGCGGTCCCCGCAGCCGCGAATGCCCCAGACACCGCCGATGCGCTGTTGCCATTAACAGCGACGCCGCGGCCCCCCAGCTATCCCCTATTACCGATGGCTGGGCAGATCACATGCAGAGGTCGCAGCTGCGCTCCTCCATTTTAAAATTCGCGCCCTTTGTTCTCAAAGTGCGCGCGGCACCGCCATCTTACACAGGGGAGGAGTTCCTCTTCGGCCTCTCAGGCCACCCCCCCTCCCCATGAAGACGCCCGCCTTGATCACTCAACGCTGACGCCTAAGTCTGCCACCTAGCCAGTGCACGCCCCCTGAGCGCCGGGCGCCCCTTTTACTGTTTCCAGCGCCGGGACACCCCCTCTGCCTGCGCTTGCCCTGGCGCTGGCTCCGCCTGCCCACGTGCCACACACGCCCACAAATCAAGCTGGCCTATGAGCGCAGCCCTTCCACCCCATCGCACACCATCCGGTCACGCCCACCTTCCGGCGGACCGGACCAATCGCAGGGGCCCTCGGCCCAGTCCTCTAACCCCGCCCACCGCCTGGCTCTACAGCGCGTGGTCCACACGCACACAGCGCTCCATTCCACACGTGGTCCCACAAGCGCCATCAGCTCGCTTCGCCAGCGACCCTCACAGGGGACACAGCAACCTGCGCCAGACGGCTGCCGCTACCGATCGCTGGACACGGGTAAGCAGGGGTACCGGTAGTTTCTGCGCACTCACAGTCCCTACCACCCCTCTAAAGCCCCATCCTCACGGCCATACTCCTTAGCAGTATTACCCTCCTCAGCAGTATTACCGCTGAATAACACCACCCAGGCCCTACCTATGCCCAGTCCCACTGCCTCCGGTCAGAACCCCACGGTAACCAATTACGCCTGTGCCCTCTGTAAGAAAAAGTGGGCTCCATGTCAGCCGTTCCCCACCTGCTTGTCCTGCAGCCCTGCCACCATGTCTGCCCAGCAGGAACCCACTAATGCCCGGGAGGAGAGGTCACCCACCCCTCCTGAACGGGCTGTTGCTATGTCTCAGTCAGTCTCAGATCTGACAAAAATATCGCAGTCCCTTGTACAGGTCCTGGAACGTATGCTGCAGCTATCTGCCACCAACAGTGCTACGAACGCCTCCCACGGCGATTCGCTTGCACCCTACCATGACACTCACAGGGACAGAGCAAGGAACAGAACCAGAAAACAAACTCGTTCCACATCCAGCTCACCGGGGCCATCTGCGGCTTCCAGCTTACCCCGATCCCCCTCCCCGGAGGCGGACCTCGGGCCAGACGTAGCCTCTCAGTCAGGGTCTGACTCGGATGACAATCAGACCTCAGGGACGCAGGAGATGGTGGACAGCCTCATTTCGGCCATGGTACAAACCCTCGAAATCAAAGAGGACGATGCGGCCGCCCAGGACGACTCCGTTTCTTTCAAACGGGTAAAAAGCCCCTCAAAAGTTTTCCCCAAACACAAGGAGTTTGAGGCAACCACCGCTCAGCACTGGGAGAATCCCGGAAAACGCTTCCCGGGAAGGAGGCGTCTTGACGTCCTCTACCTCTTCAGCCCGGATCTAGTATCCAAATGGTCTGATTTCACTAAGGTGGACCCACCTATCTCCCGCTTGTCCGCGCATACTGTCCTGTCCATCCCTGATGCCACGTCGCTCAAAGACGCCAAATAGAAGCCTTTGAGGCGTCAGACGCCTCCCTCTGCCCTAACCTTGCCTCCACCTGGGTGGCGAAAGCCATATTGGCCTGGGCCAAGATTCTTCGCCGGGGCATCGCCCCCAGAGGACCTGTCAGATTTAGCGGACCAGATCTCCTACGCAGGCAAATGCCTCCTTAGATGCCGCTGCCTGTTACGCAAGAGCAAACAGTAATATCCTTGCAATCCGCCGGGCCCTTTGGCTAAAGGCGTGGAATGCGGACCCAGCATCAAAAAAAAAAAAAAAAAAGGTAGCTGACCAGCCTCCCCTTCCAGGGCTCTAGGCTCTTCGGATCTCAATTGGATCCGATCATCTCTGAGGCCACTGGCGGCAAGAGTACCTCTCTGCCCCAATCCAGGCCAAAACGCCCCTTCAATAAGAGGGGACCCCAGCCCTTTCGCCCCTTACGACCATTCACCTCAGGAGGCTCCGCCCAACAGGAACGCCATTCCACCCAGAAAGATAGACGGAAACCTTCCTTCAAACCTACCCCCCAGTGGAGAACCAAGAGCCGTCCAACCAAGCCCTCCGGCCCCCGCATTCATAGATTTCCCCCTAAATGACGGGTCACCCACACCCAGGAACCCCTCGAGGGTGGGAGGCAGGCTCCTATTGTTTAAGGACGCTTGGTTGTCAGTGGTCAACGACGCCTGGGTAAAGGAGATCATTACCTCCGGCTACAAAACACGGATTTTGGTAAGAACTTACCTGTAAAATCCTTTTCAGCGAAGGAAGGAAGAGAGACACAGTAATTCATTACTGATGGGTAGGCGGAGCCCCAGATCAGGATGACACCTCAGATCAAAATCGTGTTGACTGGCTGGCTCCTCCAGCTCGGGCTCCTCCTACTCAGCTCCTTCAGTCGTACTAAAGCTTTAGGGAAGAACCAAGATCACCAGCGGAGCAACATAACCCCTTCTGAAGGAACTTCAGAGAAAACACAAGAATACAGGTTATGCATGCAAAGTAAGCCAAAAACCACAGAGTTCCAGGTGCTACTCACTGAACCTGACTACTGTGATGAGCTGGCGATGCTGGAACAGAGCCTTAGCGCGCTGACCTCAGCCCAGATATCGCAATCAGATAAGGGTCGCGCTGCATCTGAAAACATCAACACACTTCTGCCTTGGGAGGGTGCTGTGTCTCTCTTCCTTCCTTCGCTGAAAAGGATTTTACAGGTAAGTTCTTACCAAAATCCGTGTTTCAGCTGCAGATGGAAGGAAGAGAGCCACAGTAATTCATTACTGATGGGACGTCCCAAAGCAGTTCAAAAATAAGGGTGGGAAAAAACCAACAAAAGGCAGAAACCCAACAACCTTAACAACAAAGCGCAACCAGCGCTAAACACAAGTTCATCCAGAACTTTAAACTACAGCTGCCTGCAGGACCCTACGTCCGAGGGCTGCATCAGCGGAAGCACTGACGTCCACTTTATAAAACTTTGTAAACGTGTGGACAGAGCGCCAAGTTGCCGCCCGGCAGAGCTGCACTGCCGAGGCACCTTGATGAAAAGCCCACGATGAAGCCACAGCTCTCGTGGAATGGGCTCGAATCTTAATCGGGCAAGATTCACCCCGAAGGCGGTAAGCTTCCAAAATAGCTGACCGGATCCAACGAGCTATAGAATCCTTGGAAGCTCGTTGACCACGCCGACGACCTGCTGGAACCACAAACAGGGAGTCCGTCTTACGAAAACCTTGAGTAATAGATAGATAAAACTTCAAGGCCCGCACTAAATCCAATGTGTGTAAATCTCGCTCTTTCGCATTCTTCGGATCCGGACAGAGTGAAGGCAACACAATATCCTGGTTAACATGAAATTGTGACACCACTTTAGGTAGAAAATCACCCCGTGTGCGAAGCACTACACGATCCGGAAAAAACTCCAGAAAAGGAGGCGAGCAAGAAAGAGCTGCTAACTCAGAAACTCTTCTCAAAGAGGTGACCGCTACTAGGAAGGCCACCTTCCAAGAAAGTAAAGAAAGGCTAGCAGAATCCATAGGCTCAAAAGGTTTATGCTGAAGAGCCTCCAAAACAAGATTGAGCCGCCAAGGAGACACAGGTGCCTTCCGCGGCGGAAACTTACGAGCTATACCGCGGAAAAAGGAAAGCACGTCCCTATGCGAGGCAATGGTTCTCCGAAACAATAAGGACAGAGCAGAAACCTGACCTTTCAGGGTGCTGACTGCCAAACCCTTGTCTAACCCATGCTTCAGAAAAGCCAACAGATTGGGAATGGAAAATTTTCTCGGGTTCCGAGAGGACCCCAAACACCACGAAAAGAAGGTTTCCCAAGTTTTGTGGTAAATCCTAGTAGTAGCCGGACTTCTTGCAGCACGAAGAGTAGCAATGACCTCGGCTGAAAAACCTCTACGGGTTAAGATTTCGGTCTCAAGAGCCACGCCGTCAAATGCAGAGACTTCAAGTCCGGATGACAAACGGGCCCCTGAGTCAACAAGTCCGGTCGAAGAGGAAGTGGAAAAGGAGGTGCCGCCAACAGCGACATTATTGTCGAGAACCACATCCTTCTTGGCCAATCTGGAGCTATCAAAATAGCTGGAATTCTCTCTAGTCT
This sequence comes from Oophaga sylvatica, assembly GCA_033576555.1. Classification (NCBI taxonomy): domain Eukaryota; kingdom Metazoa; phylum Chordata; class Amphibia; order Anura; family Dendrobatidae; genus Oophaga; species Oophaga sylvatica. Next base: position 55,205,745 of record JARQOD010000006.1, read on the forward strand.
GATCCGACGCAGTACTAGAGGAAGTAAGGATATCGGCGGGAATACATAGATTAGCTCGAACTGATCCCACTGAGCCACTAGAGCATCCACCGCCACAGCTTTTGGGTCCTTGTACCTGGACATGAACGTCGGTAACTTGGCATTGGACCTGGATGCCATCAAATCCACTTGGGGAGTTCCCCAACGGGAGCACAGTAGTGCAAAAACTTCCGGGTGGAGACTCCATTCTCCGGGATCCATCTTCTTGCGACTGAGAAAGTCCGCTGTAACATTCTGAACCCCTGGAATGTGAATCGCAGAAATGGCTGGTACTCTGGCCTCGGCCCAAATCAGAATCCGGGACACCTCCACCATGAGTTTGGAGCTCCTTGTCCCGCCTTGGTGATTGATATACGCGACAGCCGTCGCATTGTCTGTCTGCACTCGGACTGGCAGACCGCTCAAAGGGACCGTCCAATGCTGGAGGCAAAGGAAAATCGCCCTCAATTCCAGGATGTTGATCGGAAGAACAGACTCTTCCGATGACCATACCCCCTGAATCCAGAGATTGTTCCAAACACCCCCCAGCCCGTCAGGCTGGCATCGGTGGTTATGACTGACCATTTCGGAGGGAGGAAGGACTTCCCCAGGGAAAATGCCCCTGGACGTAACCACCATCCTAGGGAATCTCGCACCGCGCGAGAAATGGTGACACTGCAATTCAGCGATTGCGACCGATTCCATCGACTCAGGATGAACCTTTGGAGAGTCCTGGAATGAAACTGGGCAAAAGAAATTGCCTCCATGGACGCCACCATCAGTCCCAGAAGACGCATACACTTCCGTAGGGACATTGCTGTCGAGGATTTCATAATCTGCACATGTCGAAGAAGACATGACTGTTTGTCTGGCGGTAGAGAAACTACTGTCCGAATCGTGTCGAAATGCATCCCCAAAAAGAGGATTGCCCTCGATGGTTCCAGGAACGACTTCTCCCAATTGACCAGCCAACCGAAGTCCTTCAGAAGCTGAAGAGACAAATCGCGAGCCGTCACTGCCTCCTCTTCCGAGGAAGCCACTATCAAAAGATCGTCCAGATAAGGAAGAATCGTAACCCCCTGTCTTCGAAGGATTGCCATGAGGGGCGCCAGAATTTTTGTAAAGACTCTGGGCGCTGAGGCTAAGCCGAAAGGCAGAGCCACGAACTGATAGTGATCCTGTCCTATGGCAAACCGAAGAAAGCGCTGATGAGCCCTTCCGATGGGAACATGCAAATAGGCGTCGCGAATGTCGATTGACACCAGAAAATCGTTCTGTGATAAAGCTGCTACAACGGAGCGAAGTGACTCCATGCGAAATTTCCGGGTGTGGACATGCCGGTTTAATCGCTTGAGATCCAGAATCGGGCGAAATTTGTTCTCCTTTTTGGGAACTACAAAAAGGTTGTAATAAAAACCTTTTCCTCGGTCCTCTGACGGAACCAGTATTACTACACCCTTTTGTAGCAGAAATTCGACCTCTCGCTGTAGAGCGACAAAAAGCTCGGGTTCTGACGGAATGCGAGACTGACAAAAACATTTGGGGGTCGAGAAGAAAATAAATAGCCTGCCGACACTACCCGCGTTACCCAGGAATCTGGAACGCGAGACATCCAAGTCGCCTTGAAATGAAGCAGGCGACCCCCCCACTCGAGAGTCCTCGAGTGGACCCCTGGCGTCAGTCTGACTTGGCGGGCTTCTTATCAGATTCCCGCTTGTCCTGACGGAAATTCTGCTTCCAGGGAGTACGAGCTTTCTGAGAGGACTTCTTTCCCGAGAAAGAAGAACGGCCCGATCCCCACGAGGAGTGACCGAATCGTCCTCGGCCCCGAAAGGACCGCCGACCGCTATAGACACCAGGCTTGCTAGACACCGAAGCCATGGCCCTACGCTGTGGCAATGCTGTTTCCTTCGCCTTTGCTTTGGAAATCAGCTCTGTGAGGTCGGATCCAAAAAGGAGGCCACCCTTGTAAGGTAAGGCCAATAAACCTTGTTTGGAAACTGCGTCCCCGGCCCACTGTCTGAGCCATAAAGCTCTTCTGACTGTGACCGCTGTAGCTTGCGCTCTGGCCAGAAGGGATGCCGTATCCAGACCCGCATCAAAGATATAACAGGCTGCAGTTTCTAACCATTCGCAAATTTCCTGTACATCAGATAACGGAGATCCGTTCTGCAACGCCGTCTTTAGACGTGCCAACCAGCCTAGAGAAGCTCTAGAAGCACACATGGATCCTAGCACCGCTCGGAATCCATGACCCGCGGCCTCATAGCTTGATTTTGCCGCCATCTCCGTTCTTCTGTCCAACGGCTCCTGCAAACTCGCCTTCCCTTTAACAGGGAGTAGTGAGGATTTACTAAGCTGGGATAAGGAAACATCCACTTCAGGAGCAGAAGTCCAATTATCCTTTAACTCCGCAGAGCAAGGATAAAGTGCATTATCTGGACACAGACGTTCCTCTTCTATTACACTCTTAAGCTCCTCCAGAGCTGGTAATGTTGTACGCGAAGTACGGTACTCCTGGAACATAGGTGCTGATTTACCAGGACGACTAGGTACCACCTCCGGTAACTGTAAAACCTCTCTCATGGCGTCAATCAATGCCTCCGTACGTCTCGCCAGAGAAGAACGCCCCTGCCGTTCGTCCTCATCTGAATCGGATATTTCTCCATCCGAAATTAAAGGGGAACCCAGTCCACCATCCAAATCAGATACATCTGACTCGCTTCGTGTAGAGGCCGGTAACGGCCTGCGTCGCTTCCTATGAGAGGAATTAGCAGACACATATTGACCTAAAAGGTCAGACAAGCTGTTAATCGAGCGAGCGATATCATCCAATTTTGCACCACTGTCGACCGCAGTGCTAGACGCTGTTGAGGTCTGCGTATCAGATTGCCGCAGTGGCACTGGGACGTGGTCTGCGGCATCTGAACTCTGTTCAGACATGCCTCACCTGTATTAGCAGGTCAAAGCAGCAGCACCAGCAAAATATGCGTTTTTTTTTTTTATTTATTTATTTTTTAAATCGCTGAAGGGTTAACGCTCTCTTCAGGTAGAGCTACCCCAGCGGCATTCAGCAAAAAACGCTGGTAGAAATAACCCTCAGAAGGGTTAATGTCGCAAACTCCCCACAATATATATTGTGTGAGCCCCAGCTAACAAATTTTAGGTCTCTAATGAGACCGCAGCTGCAGGATAAGGATCTCTGCGCTGCGGGGTGAGGGATCAGCACTCACCCAGCTGGCTGTGGTGTCTATGAGGAGAGGAGCGGTCTGAGGAGCCCAGGAGCCTGGTAATGGCCGCCGCAGTGAGGGAGTCGGAAGCGAAGCGCCAGAGCGCGCGTCTTCCTGCACAGAAGACCGGGAAGCGTTAGGCCACGCCCCCCGCCAGCTCAAATATTGAGCGCGAACTCCCTCGCTCCTGCTCCCTCTGTCCTGCAGGTATCTGCGTGCGGACAAAAGTTCACCACATCTACATGTAACAGCGCTGTCACCGCAGCGCTGAAGCATACTGATATACATGTAATAGCGCTGCCACTCTCAGACGCTAAAGCACTCACACATTATTATAATAAAAATTTTGTGAAGTACTCACCAGCTTAGCGCCACAGGGACCCCTCAGGATTTGTGGCGCTTGTGCCCATGCTTCCCCCCAGGGCGAGGAACGCAGTGACCGCACGTGTGGTTTGCGTCCCCGCCAGGGAAGCTCTCCTCATCCCCCAGGGCCGGCAAGATTCTGCAGGGACCATAATGTAAATACAGATCCGCCAAGGGAGAGGTTGGGGCACAGCAGCGCTGGTACCCCTGAGACCTCTAGACCAACTGGTGATCCAAGTCTCTTGTCCGAAATAAAATAATAAAATCTTCTGAGGAGCTGCATTAGCAGCGACCATCCTCTGAGACCTCAAATCTTAGACTGAAGGAGCTGAGTAGGAGGAGCCCGAGCTGGAGGAGCCAGCCAGTCAACACGCTTTTGATCTGAGGTGTCATCCTGATCTGGGGCTCCGCCTACCCATCAGTAATGAATTACTGTGGCTCTCTTCCTTCCATCTGCAGCTGAAATAAGAGTTTTCATCCCCCCCAAAGAGACGCTTCTTTGCCTCTCACACCCCAAAAAGCCATCACATCTCCCAGGTTTTCTCCTCCCGGCTAGAGTCAGAAGTGATCGTCCCAATCCCTCGGCACGAACGCTTCTCCGGGTTCACTCTGGACACACTGTCCCGCCTCGGTTGGCTCATCAACCAGGAAAAGTCAACACTGATTCCGACCCAGCGCCTTCTCTTCCTGGGGATGGAACTCGACACCATTCGAGCTCGAGTTGTTCTCCCGAAGGAAAAGTTTTCCTCCCTCTGGCGGGGGATCAGAGCATTAAAGCGACCAGCCCCTCTTCCCCTTCGTTTCGGATTCAGAGTCTTGGGGAAGATGATCGCCTCCATGGAAGCAGTGCCATACGCATAATTTCATACACGTCCCCTCCAGCTGGCTCTCTTTTCGGCCTGGGACAAGAGAACAGCGTCACTAGACCGTCCAGTGACCCTACCACCCAAGGTGAGGCAGTCTCTCACTTGGTGGACGCTATCCTCCTCCCTTCTGTGCGGGAAGCCATTCCTACCCCTCCGGTGGCAAGTCATCACCACCGACGCCAGCCTTCAAGGCTGGGGAGTGGTCTTCCGGCATCTCACAGCACGGGCGCTGGGACGCACAGGAAGCCCTCTTCCCAATAAATCTCTTGGAGATCAAGGCAATCTTCTTGGCCCTCCTCCACTGGCAGCCCCTCCTCGCAGGCACGCCAGTCCGCCTTTAGTCGGACAACGCCACGGCCGTGGCCTACATAAATCATCAGGGCGGGACTCGCAGCTATCAAGTCATGGCCGAGGTAGCAAAGATTCTACGCTGGGCAGAGCGCCACGTCCCGGCCATCTCTGCCATACACATCCCAGGTGTGGACAACTGGGAAGCAGTCGTCAGGAACTCGTAGCCGGCGAGTGGTCACTCAACCCTGCCGTCTTCAACCAAATCTGCCTGAGGTGGGCATCCCAGACGTCGACCTAATGGCCTCCCGAACAAACCACAAAGTCCCCCAGTACGTGGCCAGGTCCCGAGACCCGAGAGCAATCGGCTGCGACGCACTCGTGGTCCCAGTTTCGGATGCCTTACCTTTTTTCCACCTCTACCACTAATTCCACGGTCGTAAAAAAAAAAAAAAAAAAAGCGGAAGGGGTCCCCGTCCTGCTGGTAGCACCAGATTGGCCACATCGAGTATGGTATGCGGAGCTATAGTGAACATGCTGTCGGACGTTCCCTTGAGACTTACAGCCCGCCCGGACCTTCTCTCACAGGGGCCCCTCTTCCACCCGAGTTCTCAGTCGCTAACTTTAATGGCATGGCCGTTGAGGCCACGGTTCTGAGGAACGCAGGTTTTTCAGACAGTCATCCAAACCATCATAAAAGCCCGAAAACCTGCGTCCTCCCGCATCTATCACAGGTGCTGGAAGGCCTTTTTCCGCTGGTGCGAGGAACTGAATATATTCCCTATGACCTTCACCCTTCCCTCCGTCCTTGGTTTTCTGCAATCGGCCTTGACTCCGGCCTTTCCCTCACTTCCCTAAAGGGTCAGGTCTCCGCCCTATCCGTGCTATTCCAGAACAGGTAAAGACCTTCCTGCAGGGGGTCGCCCACCTAGCTCCTCCTTACCGTCCTCCGATCGACCCCGGGACCTTAATCTGGTCTTGGGCGCCCTTCAGCGTTCGCCCTTTGAGCCTATCCAGGAAATCCCCTTCTCCCTTCTGTCGTGGAAGGTAGCCTTCCTAGTCGCCATCACCTCTCTCAGAAGGGTATCCGAGATGGCGGAATTGTCCTGTCGCCCCCCTTTTCTGGTCCTACATCAGGATAAAGTGGTCCTCCGGCCGGTCCCCTCCTTTCTTCCGAAAGTAGACTCGGCCTTTCACATCAACGAGGACATCGTCTTCCCTTCACTGTGCCCTTCTCCAGCTCACCCCCTAGAAGAATCTCTCCACAAGCTGGACTTGGTCAGGGTTATCTGATCCTATCTCTCCAGGACAGTTTCCCTACGACAGTCCGATTCCCTATTCGTCATCTATGAAGGCTGTCGCAAGGGACTCCCAGCCTCGAAATCCACCATCGCTCGTTAGATTCACTCAGCGATACTGGAGGCTTACCGAACCCAGGACAAACAGCCTCCTTCTGGGGTGAGGGCTCACTCTACCCGGGCCTTGGGAGCCTCCTGGGCCGTTCACCACCAAGCTTCAGCTGCGCTGATCTGCAAAGCCGCAACCTGGGCTTCCCTTCACACTTTCGCAAAGTTCTACAAGGTGAATACCCACGCTTCTGCGGACGCAGGCCTGGGTAGAAAGATACTGCAGGCGGCTGTTTCCCACCGGCCGACCTAAGTTCCCTTGTCTCTCTATTATACCTAATTACCCACTCTCGGGACTGCTTTTGGACGTCCCATGGTAACTGAGTCCCCCAATGAAGCGCTAAAGAGGGATTTTTGTTACTTACCGTAAAATCTCTTTCTTGGAGTCTTCATTGGGGGACACAGCACCCTCCCCTAAAATTGGTACCGTGTCGGCCCCTAGGCCGTTCCCTCAGATTGGCACATAAGTCGAGTTTCTGGTTATCACTTTCGCTCCTACTACTGCTTTTGCACCAACTGAGTTGCTTTGTGCCTGTCGGAGGGTGTATACTGCTGGGGAGGAGCCACCTTTTTCCTTATTTGCATAGTGTCAGCCTCCTAGTGACAGCATCATACACCCACGGTAACTGTGTCCCCCAATGAAGACTCCAAGAAAGAGATTTTACGGTAAGTACCAAAAATCCCTCTTTTTTCACCATTTCATGGCAGTTGGGACTTGAATCCAATTTTCCGTACATTATATGGTAAAGTTAATAGTATCGATAGAAACTACAGATCTCCCCAGAAAAAGAAAAAGCACAAAAGTGATAAATGGCCACGAGAAGAAGGGGTTTATTAGGGTGCCAAGGAAAAATGAACTTTGCAAATTGGTAAGTCTTACCCCTCAAATTTGTTCCTTTTGGCATAAGGATTCACCATGTAAAATATGTTGACATTAAATTTAGATTTACCACTTGCTCAAGGCATGTGAATTATTACATGTTTCTCATTTTCCACAATATTGTACACACAAAAACCACTAAAATTTAACCACTAACATTTAAAAAAAAAAAAAAAAAAAAAACCCTAAAAGTTCAAATCACCCCCTTTCACCCCATTCAAAATTAAAGGGTTAAAAAAAAATATATATACACACATTTGGTATCGCCACGTTCAGAAACGCCCGATCTATCAAATTATAAAATCAATTAATCTGATCAGTAAACGGCATAACATACCATACATAACGCGGGATATGCATGACGATAAATACTAAACAAACATTTAAAACTGCAATATGATGTGCCATTGAGCAACCAGTAAATGATAACTAATCTTAAAAAAAGAAAATAATAAAATATCTATGATCAAAAAGGAACAAAATTAGGAGGTAAGACCTTCAAAAACTTGCTAATTAAATTTTACCATGCATTTCCTTGGCACCCTAGGGTTTATATATGTGATATAATAGTCCCTCCGCTTTCTCGTAGCTCTCGGCCTCAAACGAATTCTGTGCAGTCATCACCTTGTTGCCTTTTGCAGGCTGCACATTTACTTTACTGGTCCACACAAGAGAAGTGGCTACGAGGAACATGGAGAAGATTCAGGTTATAAAGGTAAAGTCCGGTGCAAAAGTTTTCATCTTCCTGCAGCCACAGATCACTGATGCGGCCGCTGGTCTGGGTCCTGGGACTCCTCAATGGGGAAATGTGATTATCTGACAATCATATGTGACATCACTTGTATAAATTACACGGCACTTTACAGTGCAGTAAATCCGTTAATTCTGCTGGCTTTGGCATGTAACTAGTCCCATAGTGAACATACAGAAAAAACGACAGGTGTGTGATCTGCTGATCCTCTCGCCTGGAGCGTGCAGGTCTCAGGTTGACGGACAGTGTGCCTAGAAGAACAAGTGAGGAGACTCACGCCATGGCTGCAGTGTATATTTGTGGTGTTCTCCTTCCTCCCCAGGATTTCCCCTGGATTCTCGCTGATGAGCAGGACGTACATATGCAGGAGCCGCGCCTCATACCTCTCAAGACGATGACCTCCGACATACTTAAGGTCAGTAGCTCCACACACGACATACACAGTACAGACCCCCGGGCTCCTCAAAAACATCTCAATAGCTCAGAAATGTTTCTATACTGAAAAGGAGAACTCCGGTATATGGCGAACATCTCTGTACAGTGCCACGGAGTGTGTTGGCGCTATAGAAAGAGCAGGACACTGACTTGTGAGCCATGTACAGCTCTGGGCTGTGGCAGACATTGATTGACCCCAACGGTCACATGGATAAACTGCACATGATGAGATGCAAGGAAGTCAAAGGGGACCACCACAATGCTGGTGCTGTAAATCTGAGTAATTCTTTCCTTTTCCCACATATGAAAAATATATATATATTTTACCCTTCGCCAAGACATCACCCACTTGGAGAGAGGGATTCGCCCGTAGGAACAGGAAACCTACAGAGATAAAAGAGGGCTTTCCGCCTCTCCTCAGTTGGTTTCCTGTTCCTATAGGAACCGCAGGATTTTCCTACAAGAAAGAAATACCTGGTCTAGGAGCCGCCTGTGCAATCTCCATGTGAACGGCAGGGGCTCCGGTCCGGAAGCAGCGTCGGGGGAGTGCAGTATTCCGGCTCCCCCCTCGTCTGAGAAGCAGCCGTCCAGGAACATCGGGTCCGGGTAGGGCCGCCCACAGTTCCTGTGCCAGATCGCGATTGGGAGTCCGGTAATAGCTGTCCCGACCCGCGTGGGACCGGAGGAGAGATGAGGAGCCTCCATGTCCCTGCAGAATGCCGGCAGCAAGCACGTGCCGGGAGGCACAGACGCGCGCGGTCCGGAGTTTCCCCAGCTGAGTGACGCGCGCGCGGTCCCATGCTGCTCTCAGGACCGCTCGCGCGTCACTCAGCTGGGGAAACTCCGTTGCCTGATACACGCTCCCCGCCCCCTGGAAATGCTCACACACCTCTGGGCTCAGAGAAAAAAAAAAAAAAGAGAACTTGGGCTGCACTGGTTTAAATGAATACCGGTTAGTGGTTGAGCGCAATAACACTAGGAGAATTCTATCCTCGCTCTGCTTCACAGTAACCTCTTTTAACCCCTTAGTGACAGAGCCATTTTGCAGCTTAATGACAGGGCCAATTTTTACAATTCTGACCACTGTCAATTTATGAGGTTATAACTCTGGAACGCTTTAACGAATCCCGCTGATTCTGAGATTGTTTTTTCGTGACATATTGTACTTCACGTTAGTGGTAAAATTTCTTTGATATGACTTGTGTTTATTTATGAAAAAAACGGAAATATGGCGAAAATTTAGAAAATTTAACAATTTTCAAACTTTACATTTTTATGCCCTTAAGTCAGAGAGATATGTCACACAAATTTCTTAATAAATAACATTTCCCACATGTCTACTTTACATCAGCACAATTTTGGGACCAAAATTTTTTTTTGTTACGAAGTTATAAGGGTTAAAAGTTGACCAGCGATTTCTCATTTTTACAACACCATTTTTATTTTAGGGACCACATCACATTTGAAGTCACTTTGAGGGGTCTATATGATAGAAAATAGCCAAAAGTGACACCATTCTAAAAACTGCACCCCTCAAGGTGCTCAAAACCACATTCAAGAAGTTTATTAACCCTTTACGTGCTTCACAGGAACTGAAGCAATGTGGAAAGAAAAAATTAACAGTTGACTTTTTTTGCAAAAACTTTACTTCGGAACCTATTTTTTTTATTTTCACAACTGTTAAAAGAAAAAATGAACCACAAAATTTGTTGTGCAATTTCTCCTGAATAAGTCGATACCCCATATGTGGGGGTAAACCACTTTTTGGGCGCACGGCAGAGGTTGCAAGGGAAGGAGCGACATTTGACTTTTTCAACGCAGAATTGGCTGGACGCCATGTCGCGATTGTAGAGGCCCTGATGTGTCTAAACAGTGGAAACCCATCACAAGTGACCCCATTTTGGAAACTAGACCCCCTAAGGAACTTATCTAGATGTGTGGTGAGCACTTTGAACCTCCAAGTGCTTCACAGAAGTTTATAACATAGAATCGTGAAAATAAAAAATCATATTTTTTCACAAAAACGATCTGTTCACCCCAATTTTTATTTTCTCAAGGGTAACAAGACCCCAAAAGTTTTTGTGCAATTTGTCCTGAGCATGCCGATACCCCATATGTGGGGGTAAACCACTGTTTGGGTACATGGCAGAGCTTGGAAGGGAAGGAGCGCCGTTTGACTTTTTCAACTCAGAATTGGCTGGATGCCATGTCGCGTTTGTAGAGGCCCTAATGTGTCTAAACAGTGGAAACCCCCCACAAGTGACACCATTTTGGAAACTAGACCCCCTAAGGAACTTATATAGATGTGTGGTGAGCACTTTGAACCCCCAAGTGCTTCACAGAAGTTTATAACTCCCGGGCATGAAAATAAAAAGTCATATTTTTTCCACAAACCTGATCGTTTAGTCCCCAATTTTTTATTTTCCCAAGGGTAACAGGAGAAATTAGACCACAAAAGTTGTTGTCCAATTTGTCCTGAGTACGCTGATACCCCATATGTGGGGTGGACCACTGTTTGGGCGCACGGCAGGGCTTGGAAGGGAAGGAGCGCCGTTTGACTGTTTCAAACCAAAATTGGCTGGAATTGATATTGGACGCCATGTCGCGTTTGGAAAGCCCCTGATACGCCTAAACAGTCGAAACCCCCCACAAAGCACACCATTTTGGAAACTAGACCCCTTAAGGAACTTATCTAGATGTGTGGTGAGCACTTTGAACCCCCAAGTGCTTCACAGAAATTAATAAACGTAGAGCCGTGAAAATAAAAAATCATTTTTTTCCTCAAAAAATGATTCTTTAGCCCACTATTTTTTTATTTTCCCAAGGGTAACAGGAGAAATTGGACCCAAAAAGTTGTTGTGCAATTTTTCCTGAGTACGCTGATACCCCATATGTGGGGTGAAACCACTGTTTGGGCGCATGGGAGTGCTTGGAAGGGAAGGAGCGCCATTTTGTAATGCAGACTTTGATGGAATGTTCTGCAGGCGTCATGTTGTGTTTGCAGAGCCCTTGATGTACCTAAACAGTAGAAACCCCCTGCAAGTGACACCATTTTGGAAACTAGACCCCCCAAGGAGCTTATCTAGATGTGTGGTGAGCACTTTGAACCCCCAAGTGCTTCACAGAAATTTATAAACGCAGAGCCGTGAAAATGAAAAATCATTTTTTTTCTCAAAAATGATTTTTTTAGCCAGCTATTTTTTATTTTCCCAAGGGTAACAGGAGAAATTAGAACCCCAAAATTGGTGTGCAATTTGTCCTGAGTACGCTGATACCCCATATGTTGGGGTAAACCACTGTTTGGGCGCACGGCAGGGCTCGGAAGGGAGGGAGCGACATTTGACTTTTTGAAAGCCACGTCGTGTTTGGAGACCCCCTGATGTGTCTAAATAGTGGAAACCCCCCATAAGTGACCCCATTTTGGAAACTAGACCCCTTAAGGAACTTATCTAGATGTGTGGTGAGCACTTTGAACCCCAAGTGTTTCACAGAAATTTATAAACGCAGAGCTGTGAAAATAAAAGACGGATTTTGGTAAGAACTTACCTGTAAAATCCTTTTCAGCGAAGGAAGGAAGAGAGACACACTAGTCATTACTAGTGGGTAGGCGGAGCCCAGATAGGATTGACACCTCAGATTAAAAAGAGTGTTGACCGGCCCCTCCAGCTCGGGCTCCTCCTACTCCTGCTTCTCCAGTCGTACACAAGCTAAGGAAGAGCAAATATCACCAGCGGAGCAACATAACCCCTTCTGAAGGACTTCAGAGAAAAAACAAGAATACAGGTTATGTATGTAACAGGAAAAAAACCACACAGTTCCAGGTACTACTCACTGAACCTGACTACTGCGATGAGCTGGCGATGCTGGAACAGAGCCTTAGCGCGCCGACCTCAGCCCAGATAATCGCTATCAGAGAAGGGTCACGCCGCATCTGAAAACAACAACACACTTCTGCCATGGGAGGGAGCTGTGTCTCTCTTCCTTCGCTGAAAAGGATTTTACAGGTAAGTTCTTACCAAAATCCGTCTTTCAGCAGCAGATTGGAAGGAAGAGAGACACACTAGTCATTACTAGTGGGACGTCCCAAAGCAGTCCAAAAATTAAGGGTGGGAAAAAACCAAAAGAGCCAGAATCCCAACAACCTAAGTAAATGCGCAACCAGCGCTAAACACAAGTTAACGAGAACTTTAAACTACAGCCGCCTGCAGGACCCTACGTCCTAAGGCCGCATCAGCGGAAGCACTAACGTCCACCTTATAAAATTTTGTAAAACGTGTGGACGGAGCGCCAGGTCGCCGCCCGGCAGAGCTGAGCTGCTGAGGCCCCTTGATGAAAGGCCCACGATGAACCCACAACCCTCGTGGAGTGAGCTCGAAAACTTAATCGGGCGAGGTTCGCCCTTAAGTCGGTAAGCCTCTAAAATGGCCGACCGAATCCAACGAGCTATAGAGTCCTTGGAAGCTCGTTGACCACGCTGACGACCTGCTGGAATCACAAACAGAGAGTTCCGACTTCCGAAAATTTTGAGTAATAAACAAATAGAACTTCAAAGCCCGCACCAAATCCAATTTGTGCAAGGCCCGTTCCTTCGCATTCCTCAGCTCCAGACAGAGCGAGGGCACCTTAGGTAGGAAGTCGCCCCGTGTGCGAAGTACTACGCGATCCGGGTGAATCTCCAGGAAAGGAGGCGAGCAAGAAAAAGCCGCCAACTCAGAAAAACCTTTCTCAAAAAGGTGACCGCCACTAGAAAGGCAACCTTCCAAGATAGCAAAGAAAAGCTAGCAGAGTTCATAGGCTCAAAAGGCCCCTGTTGAAGAGCCTCCAATACAAGATTGAGCCGCCAAGGAGACACAGGTGCCTTCCGCGGCGGAAACTGACGGTTTACTCCGCGAAAAAAGGAACATACGTCCCTACGCGAGGCGATAGCCTTCAGAAAAGCAAACACAGGGCAGAAACCTGACCCTTCAGAGTGCTAACTGCCAAACCCTTGTCCAGCCCGTACTGCAAAAGGCCAACAAATTGGGAATGGAAAGAATCCTTGGGTTCCTTGAAGAACCCGAACACCACAAAAAGAAGGCTTCCCAAGACTTGTGATAAATCCTAGTAGTAGCCGGACCTCTGGCAGCCCGCAAAGTGGCAATGACTTTGGCTGAAAAACCTTGACGGTCAATATTTCGGTCTCAAGAGCCACGCCGTCAAACGCAGAGACTTCAGGTCCGGATGACGAACGGGCCCTTGGGTTAACAGGTCCGGGCGAAGAGAAAGTGGAAAAGGAGGTGCTGCCAGAAGCGACACCAGTGTCGAGAACCACGTCCTCCTTGGCCAATCTGGGGCTATCAACATAGCCGGGATTCTCTCCAGTCTGATCCGACGCAACCCCAGAGGAAGTAAAGGTATCGGTGGGAACACATAGATTAGCTCGAATTGGTCCAACGGAGTCACCAGAGCATCCACCGTCACAGCCTTCGGGCCCTTGTACCTGGACATGAAAGTTGGTAACTTGGCATTGAACCTGGATGCCATCAAATCCACTTGGGGAGTTCCCCAACGGGAGCACAGCAGTGCAAAAATCTCCGGATGAAGACTCCATTCTCCGGGATCCATCTTCTCGCGACTGAGAAAGTCTGCCGTGATTCTGAACTCCTGGAAAGTGGATCGCAGAGATGGCTGGCACTCTGGTCTGGCCCATACCAGGATCCGAGATACCTCCACCATGAGCCTGGAACTCCTTGTCCCGCCTAGCTGGTCGATATACGCGACCGCCGTCGCATTGTCTGTCTGCACTCGGACTGGCAGACCGCTTGAAGGGACCATCCAGTGTTGGAGGCAAAGGAAAAATGCCCTCAATTCCAGGATGTTGATCGGCAGGACAGACTCCTCCGACGACAATACTCCCTGAATCCAGAGATCGTTCCAGACACCTCCCCAGCCCGTCAGGCTGGCATCGGTGGTTATGACCGACCACCTCGGAGGGAGGAAAGACTTCCCCAGGGATAACGCTTCCGGACGTAACCACCATCCTAGAGACTCTCGCACCCTGTGGGAGATGATGACACTGCAATCCAGCGAAGTCTGCGATCGCCAATGGCTCAGGATGAGCCTTTGGAGGGCCCTGGAATGAAACTGAGCAAACGGAAGTGCCTCCATGTACCACCATCAAACCCAGAAGGCGCATACACCTTCGAAGGGACATCGCTGCCGAAGACTTCATTGTCTAAGCCACAGTGCTCTTCTGACTGTGACTGCCGAGGTGACGCAGTATAACCTGTACATGTCGAAGGAGACATGCTTGCTTGTCTGGAGGCAGAGACACCACTGCTCGTACCGTGTCGAAATACATCCCCAAAAACAGGATTGACTGCGACGGTTCCAGAGACGACTTCTCCCAGCTGACCAGCCACCCGAAGTCCTCCAGGAGCTGAAGGGATAGATTGTAAGCAGTCACTGCCTCCTCCTTTGAGGACGCCACAATCAAAAGGTCGTCCAGGTAGGGAAGAATCGAAACCCCCTGTCTTCGAAGAATTGCCATGAGAGGCGCTAGAATTTTTGTAAAAACTCTGGGCGCTGAGGCCAACCCGAATGGCAGAGCCACAAACTGGTAATGGTCCTGACCTATGGCAAAACGAAGGAAGCGTTGGTGGGCCCTTCCGATTGGGAAGTGCAAATAAGCGTCGCGAATGTCGATTGACACCCAAAAAAGCGTTCTGCGACAAGGCCGCCAAAACGGAGCGAAGCGACTCCATGCGGAATTTCCTGGCGTGGACATGCCGATTCAATCTTTTGAGATCCAGAATGGGCCGAATTTTGTCCTCTTTTTTTGGGGACCACAAAGAGGTTAGAATAAAACCCTCTTCCCCGGCCCTCCGGCGGAACCGGCACCACCACACCTTTCTGCAGAAGGGAATCTACCTCCCGCAGTAGAGCGGTAAAAAGCTCGGGCTCTGACGGAACGCGAGGTTGACAAAAAAAAACTGTCTGGGGTTCGAGAAAGAAACTCTGTGAAGTAGCCTGCCAACACAACCTGTGCCACCCAGGCGTCCGACACGTGGGAAACCCAAGTCGGTTTGAATTGGAGTAAACGACCCCCCACTCGAGAGCGCTCGAGTGAGACCCAGGCGTCAGTCCGCCTTAGCGGGCTTTTTGCCAGCTTTCCGCTTGTCGTAACGGAAGTTCTGTTTCCAGGGTATGCGGAATTTCTGAGAATTCCTTTCTTTTTTAAAAAAAAAAAAAGAGAGGGACGACCCAAACCCCAGAGGGCTGACCGAATCATCCCTGGACCGAAAGGACCGCCGACAACTACCGGCACTAGTCCTGCCAGACGCAGAAGTCACAGCTCTGCGCTGCGGTAAAGCTGTTTCTTTTGCCTTTGCCTTGGCAATCAGCTCCGTGAGGTCAGATTCAAATAGCTGACCACCTTGTAAGCTAAAGATAGCAAACCCTGCTTGGAAACCGCGTCTCCACTGTCTAAGCCACAGTGCTCTTCTGACTGTGACTGCCGAGGTGACGCAGTATCCTCCAACAACTTGAAAAGCCCATCTACCTCGATAGAGGAGATCCACCTTGCCACGCCGTCCGTAGATGGTCCAACCGGCTCAGGGAAACTTTACAAGCACACATAGATCCTTAATACTGAATCTATGACCCGCGGCCTCGCAGATGGATATTGTTGCCATCTCCGTTTTTCTGTCCAGCGGGTCCTGCAGACTCGCCTTCCCTTTACCAGGAAGATTTGCTAAACTGGGATAAAGGGACATTCACTTCAGGAGAAGGGATCCAATTATCAATCAACTCCGTAGAACACGGATACAGTTTGTAAAGCCGATCGCGACCTATGCGACTCCTGAAACATCCGGGCCGACTTACCAGGACGTCTAGTTACCTCCTCCGGTAACTGTAACGCCCTCATGGCTCCAATAAAAGTCTCTGTACGGCCCATAAGAGAGGCAGAGTGTCCCTGCCGATCCTCCTTGTCCGAATCGGACATCTTCGTTACGCGGTGAGGAAGGCACCGGTTTGTGTCACTTCCTTGAGAGGATCTAGCTGACACCCAATAACCTAGAAGGTCAGACAGGCCATCAATAGAAACTAGCGATGGCCTCCATTTTGACACCACTGGAACCTCCGACCGCTGCGCATGACGCCGTCGAGGTCTGCGTGTCAGATACGCGAGACTGATCCTGTAGCGGATCTGGGAGACGGTCCGCATCTGACATGTCCTTGCACAGTATATGGCAGGTTAAACTTGTCAGTAACTAGAACAGTGTGTTTCTTAAAGAAAAAACGAACTCTGAAGGGTTAAAGCTCTTAAAGAGAGAGCTACCCCAGCTGTCCCCCATTAAGAGTTAACCGCCTAAGAATGGGTTAAAGTTGCGAGCCCTAAGTGCCTCTTATAAGGCAGCAGCTGCAGGGCCGCTATGCCACACTAAACAAGAAACGTTCAACGAGATCGCTAAAAAATTGCGCTTGTATATCGCAATGACCGCCAAATTCGTAAAGGGGATCGCTAACCGCTTATGCGTCAATGAGATCGCCCAGATTGGCAGCTACTAGCGACATTAAAACGATCACACAAACGATCGCATTAGTATGCGTCGTTATCGGGATCGTTAGCGGGAACGTATAGTGGCAGTATTAATGTCGCAGACTCCCCACAACCTCTTTATTATTATTGAAAAGAGTGTGCGAGCCCCTTATGCGATAACAGCTGCAGGACAGCGCTATCTGCCACTCATTTGTGCCTCAGAAAGGCGCCCTGCGCTGTGGGGGTGAGGGGGTTAAGCTTCTGCCCAGACGGGTAGAAGCGACTCACCCAGCTGGTCACGGTGTAACGATGCCGGGAGGGGAAGAGAGAGAAAGGCCCAAGGAAGCTTTCAGCCTGCTTCAGTAATGGCCGCCGCGCTATGCCTCCGATGTGCTCCATGAGAGAAGCCGGAAAAGGAGACAGCAGTAAAGCGCGCGCTCAGAGCGGCGCGAAAATTCAAATAAAAAGGCGCGCAACTCCTCTTCTCCCCCGCTCTCTATGTCCTGCAGGCATCAACCTGCGGACAAAAGACACTAGTCACCGACATGTATACATGTAACAGCGGCTGCCGCAGCAGTCGCTGAATCACTCACACACATTAATAAAAATGTGGAGTACTCACCAGCCGAGCGCCACAGGGACCCCCAGGGGTTTGTGGCGCTGTGCCCATCGCTTCCCCCCAGGGTGGGGAACGCAGTGACCCCAGATGCGCGGTTTGCGTCCCCGCCAGGGAAGCCATCCTCATCCCCCCGGGCCGGCAGGGTTCTGCAGGGACCACCATACAGGGTAGTACAGATCCGCCAAGGGAGAGGTGGGGGTCCAGCAGCGCTGAGACCTCTAGACCACTTCTGGTGATCCAAGTCTCTTGTCCGATGAAAATAAAAAAATCTTCTGAGGAGCTGCTTCCAGCAGCGACCATCCTCTGAGACCTCAAATTTTAGACTGGAGAAGCAGGAGTAGGAGGAACCCGAGCTGGAGGGGCCGGTCAACACTCTTTTTAATCTGAGGTGTCAATCCTATCTGGGCTCCGCCTACCCACTAGTAATGACTAGTGTGTCTCTCTTCCTTCCAATCTGCTGCTGAAAAATCATTTTTTTTCTCAAAAATGATTTTTTTAGCCAGCTATTTTTTATTTTCCCAAGGGTAACAGGAGAAATTAGAACCCCAAAATTGGTGTGCAATTTGTCCTGAGTACGCTGATACCCCATATGTTGGGGTAAACCACTGTTTGGGCGCACGGCAGGGCTCGGAAGGGAGGGAGCGCCATTTGACTTTTTGAACGCCACGTCGTGTTTGGAGACCCCCTGATGTGCCTAAATAGTGGAAATCCCTCAATTCTAGCTCCAACCCTAATCCCAACACACCCCTAACCCTAATCCCAACCCTAATCCTAACCTAAATCCCAACCCTAATTCCAACCCTAATTGTAACCCTAACCTTAATTGTAACCCTAACTCTAATTGTAACCCTAATTTTAACCCTAACCCTAATTGTAACCCTAACCCTAATTGTAACCCTAACCCTAATTCTAACCCTAATTATAACCCTAAGGCTAGGTTCAATTTGCGTTTTACCAGCCCGTTCAACACATAGCGTTGACGGGCTGGTAACGGTATAGCATAACGCGATCGCGTAATGCTATACCCGCTAGCGCAGAGGAATCAGCAGATGATTCATCTGCGCTAGCGGTGACGGAGCCCAGACGCTGCAGCCCGCGTCCGAGGCTCCGTCACTGAATGATGGCACATCGCAAATGCATGCCGCTTTACGGCATGCGTCGCGATGCGCCCTCAAATGGGGGTGAATGGCAGCGTTAACGGACTGCGTTACACCGCGTTATACCGCGGTGTAACGCAGTCCGTCTAACGGACTGCCATAACGCAGTATGAACCCAGCTTAACCCTAACGCTAATTATAACCCTAACCCTAATGCTAACCCTAATGCTAACCCTAATTATAACCCTAACCCTAATTATAACCCTAACCCTAACAGAAAAATGAAAATAAATATAATTTCTATTTTTTATTATATGTCCCTAACTAAGGGGGTGATAAATGGGGGGGTTATGTACTGTTTTTTTTTATTTTGATCACTGTGATAGTTTATCACAGTGATCAAAATGCACTTTCTGGAGAATGAATGAAAAAAAATTTGAATCTGCCGCCAAGCAGATCGGCGGGCGCACTGCGCATGCGCCCGCCATTTTTTTTTTTTTCCCAGGAAGAAGACGCCGGGATCCTGGGGCCTGCGGGAGGACGGAGGACACCGGTAAGTATTGGGGGGGGGGGGGCGATCGGGGGACCCGGGGACCCTCATTTTCTCCCCTCTGATGTACGATCACATCAGAGGGGAGAGAAATCATTCATTTATTTTTTATTTTTTTTTGCGACCGCGTCTATGCTTGCATAGACGCGATCGCAACACCGGGATCGGTGAATACCGACCCGGATCATGTTCTCTGGGGTCTCGGCTACCCCCGGTAGCCGAGACCCCAGAGAATATTTGCCCATCCCCCCCAGCACACAGCGGCACATAGCGGCGGGCGCACTGAGCATGCGCCCGCCATTTTCTTAATTGCGCCGGCACCGGGGGACACCGGAGGGCCCTGGGGCCACATGCAGGGGATCGGGGGCCACATGGGGGTCCTGGGGACCCTTTTTCTCTGTCCTCTGATGTCCGATGACATCAGAGGACAGAGAAATTAAATGGCACAACTTTTTTTTTTTTGTTGTTGCGGTCGCCAATATAGGGTTAATAACGGCGATCGCAACATCGGTGTCGGTAAAAACCGACCCGATTCATGTTCTCTGGGGTCTCGGCTACCCCCGGTAGCCGAGACCCCGGAGAAAATACGCCTCTGGGGGCGCTATTCACTTTTTCCACAGCGCCGTTAATTAACGGCGCTGTGGTTTAAGTACCCTTAATTACCACCGTTAAAAGGCGTATCGGCGGTCGTTAAGGGGTTAAAAAAAGGAAAAAAGAGGAGCTTTTTCAGATGTGGCATATGTCTACAGGGTTAGGACCCTGGGGAGAAATATAATGATATAGGCGGCGTGGTCCCGAAACTTAGATACCGGACCACGCACGCATACCACGCCTACCAAAAGAGGGGGGAGCTCCGTGGGGGGCAGGTACCGGAAGCCAGCACAGGTGTATGGGGCTAATAGAAAGCCCTGCAAAATGAAACATGGCGTGCAAGCATGTCGTCCCCAAGACAAAGCACGCATCCCCCGACAGATGATACTGCAGCGAATCTGTCTAGGGACCATTCTAACAGAGGTTCCTCGGACAGAAGCCATAAAACTCACGCCACGAAACCTGTGCAGCCGCCTTATGAACCGGTACCGACAGCTTCACTGGGTGAGTTTACCACTATCTGCCTGTAAAGCTGACGACACTCACTCTCTCTCTCTTCCCTTCTCTCCTCCTGGATAAATTGTCCTAGACTAAGAAATAAGGGAAAACAAAAAATAAGGAATGTGGCCTTTGTAGAAGCCCCCTATCTGAATCCTACCCCAAAAGACTGTGCGGAAAATGTATAAAAGAAACTGTACAACAAGAGTCAGTTTCAACTTCAGATATAAGAGCGATAATAAGGGAGGAACTACAGGCCCTCAATCATGGGCTAATATACCCGCACGTAGAAGAACTAAAACGCTAATGAGTTCTAGCTCAGACTCTGATCCGGAAGAGGTGGTAATATCGAATACTGCAGGGTCATCCACGTCCTCATCCTCTTCAGACATAGAAAGACTCTAATGTTTTCCCTTAGAAAGTATAGACAATCTGGTAAATTCAGTAAGGAACACCATGGGTTGTTCAGATATAAAAGGACCGCAAACTACACAAGAAGTAATGTTTGCAGGTTTAGCGGACAGGAAAAGAAGAGCCTTTCCCGTAATTCTGGCCATAAAGACCTTAATCAAAAAGGAGTGGGAGAAACAAGACCAAAGGGGTTATCTCCCTTCAGCCTCAAAAAGAATGTATCCCTTCAGCATTGAGGAACTGTTAAACTGGTCTAAAGTTCCAAAGGTTGATGCGGCGGTTGCCTCCTCCTCAAAACCAGTAGAAGACGCAGGAATATTAAAAGATCCTCTTGACCGCAAAGCCGAGGCCTCGCTTAAAAGAGCTTGGGAGGCAGCTACCGGCACGTTTAAGCCAGCAATTGCCAGTACTTGTACGGCCCGTTCTGTGTTGGTTTGGATTGATCAGCTTGACCAGCAGATAGGACAGAAGATCTCCAGAGACAGAATACGAGCCGCCATTCCCCTAATCTGAGCAGTGGCTGCTTTTATAGCCGACGCCTCAGCAGACTCAATGCGTCTGGTAGCCAGGACAGCAGACTTACTTAACAATGCCAGACGTAGTCTATGGCTCAAAAGCTGGAGGGGGGACACGCAGTCCAAGGCAAAACTCTGTGCTATCCCGTGTGATGGTGAGTTTCTTTTTGGAAGAACCCTGGACGACATCCTCAAAGGCAATAGAGAGAAAAAAGGGCTTCCCTAACCCCCCTCTTCCGTTTTATAGTAGGGCGTTCAGGAGACGGCCATTTGGTAGAGGAAGAGCTGCCGAAAACCAAAACCGCTGGGCCACAAAGGAGGGAAAAAACAAAGGTGTATATTTAAAGGATCTACCTTCCGTAAAGACAGAGGCTGAACAACCAGTCCCCCCAGTAGGGGGAAGACTGAGATACTTCTTCCAGGAATGGGAAAAAATTACTGCCAGTTCATGGGTCCTGGACATAATTGAACATGGATTAAAAATAAAATTGCATCATGTTTCCCATAATTCATTTATTATAACATCCCTCATCTGCCCAATACAACAACAAGCCCTTGAAATGGAGATTCTGAGCCTAGTAAATAAAAACGTGTTGGTCTGTGTACCCAAAGAACAGGAAGGGAAAGGATTTTATTCCCCTCTCTTCCTGGTTTCCAAGCCGGACGGCTCATTTAGAACAATCATCAACTTAAAAAAATTGAATACATTTATCCAAAATAATAAGTTTAAGATGGAATCCATCAAATCTACAATTAAACTTCTTTTTCCCAACTGTACAGTCATGGACAAAAGTTTTGAGAATGACACAAATAATAATTTTTACAAAGTCTACTGCTTCACTTTTTCTAATTGCAATTTGCATATACTCCAGAATGTTATAAAGAGTGATCAGCTTAACAGCAATTACTTGCAAAGTTAATATTTGGCTAGAAAATGAACTTTATCCCCCAAAACACATTTCAACATCATTGCAGCCCTGCCTTAAAAGGACCAGCTAACCTCTTTTCAGTGATTGCTCCATTAACACAGGTGTGGGTGTTGATGAGGACATGGCTGGAGATCAATCTGTCATGATTAAGTAAGAATGACACCACTGGACACTTTAAATGGAGGCTGGTGCTTGGCATCATTGTTTCTCTTCTGTTAACCATGGTTATCTCTAAAGAAACACCTGCAGTCATCATTGCAATGCACAAAAATGGCCTAACAGGGAAGAGTATCGCAGCTAGAAAGATTGCACCTCAGTCAACAATCTATCGCATCATCAAGAACTTCAAGGAGAGAGGTTCCATTGTTGCCAAAAAGGCTCCAGGGCGCCCACGAAAGACCAGCAAGTGCCAGGACCGTCTCTTAAAAGTGTTTCAGCTGCGGGATCGGGCTACCAGCAGTGCAGAGCTTGCTCAGGAATGGCAGCAGGCAGGTGTGAGTGCCTCTGCACGCACTGTGAGGCGGAGACTCTTGGATCTTGGAGCAAGGCCTGGTCTCAAGGAGGGCAGCAAAGAAGCCTCTTCTCTCCAGAAAAAACATCATGGACAGACTGATCTCCTGCAAAAGGTACAGGCAGTGGACTGCTGAGGACTGGGGTAAAGTTATTTTCTCTGATGACTCCCCTTTTCGATTGTTTGGGACATCAGGAAAATGCCTCATTCGGAGAAGACAAGGTGAGCGCTACCACCAGTCTTGTCTCATGCCAACTGTTAAGCATCCTGAAACCATTCATGTGTGGGGTTGCTTCTCAGCCAAGGGAATCGGCTCTCTCACAGTCTTGCCTAAAAACACAGCCATGAATAAAGAATGGTACCAGAATGTCCTCCAAGAGTAACTTCTCCCAACCCTCCAAGAGCAGTTTGGCGATCAACAATGCCTTTTCCAGCATGATGGAGCACCTTGCCATAAAGCAAAGGTGATAACTAAATGGCTCAGGGAACAAAACATAGAGATTTTGGGTCCATGGCCTGGAAACTCCCCAGATCTTAATCCCATTGAGAACTTGTGGTCAATCATCAAGAGACGGGTGGACAAAAACCTAAAAATTCTGATGAAATGAAAGCATTGATTGTGCAAGAATGGACTGCTATCAGTCAGGATTTGGTCCAGAAGTTGATTGAGAGCATGCCAGGGAGAATTGCAGAGGTCCTGAAGAAGAAGGGTCAACACTGCAAATATTGACTTGCTGCATTAACTCATTCTAACTGTCAATATAAGCTTTTGTTACTCATATGTTTGCAATTATATTTCTGTCTGTGATAAAAACATCTGTCAAACACACATAAAAACCAGAGGGCAGTAGATCATGTGAAAATATAATATTTGTGTCATTCTCAAAACTTTTGGCCATGACTGTATGATGGCCGGCTTAGATTTAAAAGATGCTTATTATCATCTTCCCATCCATTTCAGATATCAGAAATATCTGAGTGGCAATCTCCTTAGTGGGCATCATACATCATTTCCAGTTTTTCAGCGATGCTGTTCGGCCTTTCTATCGCACCACGAGTCTTTACAAAGGTGATGCTGGAGGTGATGGCCTTCCTTGGAGGTGATGGCCTTCCTACGCCAAAAAGACACCTTAATTGTACCTTATCTTGATGATTTTTTGATAGTAGGAAACTCGGTCGCACAATGTAGTAGACGAGTTACTGACACAATCTTATCTCTACAGGCTCTACAGTCATGGCCAAAAGTTTTGAGAATGACACAAATATTATATTTTCACATGATCTGCTGCCCTCTGGTTTTTATGTGTGTTTGACAGATGTTTTTATCACAGACAGAAATATAATTGCAAACATATGAGTAACAAAAGCTTATATTGACAGAATGAGTTAATGCAGCAAGTCAATATTTGCAGTGTTGACCCTTCTTCTTCCGGACCTCTGCAATTCTCCCTGGCATGCTCTCAATCAACTTCTGGACCAAATCCTGACTGATAGCAGTCCATTTTGCACAATCAATGCTTTCATTTCATCAGAATTTTTAGGTTTTTGTCCACCCGTCTCTTGATGATTGACCACAAGTTCTCAATGGGATTAAGATCTGGGGAGTTTCCAGGCCATGGACCCAAAATCTCTGTTTTGTTCCCTGAGCCATTTAGTTATCACCTTTGCTTTATGGCAAGGTGCTCCATCATGCTGAAAAGGCATTGTTGATCGCCAAACTGCTCTTGGAGGGTTGGGAGAAGTTGCTCTTGGAGGACATTCTGGTACCATTCTTTATTCATGGCTGTGTTTTTAGGCAAGACTGTGAGAGAGCCAATTCCCTTGGCTGAGAAGCAACCCCACACATGAATGGTTTCAGGATGCTTAACAGTTGGCATGAGACAAGACTGGTGGTAGCGCTCACCTTGTCTTCTCCGAATGAGGCGTTTTCCTGATGTCCCAAACAATCGAAAAGGGGATTCATCAGAGAAAGTAACTTTACTCCAGTCCTCAGCAGTCCACTGCCTGTACCTTTTACAGAAGATCAGTCTGTCCATGATGTTTTTTCTGGAGAGAAGTGGCTTCTTTGCTGTCCTCCTTGAGACCAGGCCTTGCTCCAAGAGTCTCCGCCTCACAGTGCGTGCAGATGCACTCACACCTGCCTGCTGCCATTCCTGAGCAAGCTCTGCACTGCTGGTAGCCCGATCCCGCAGCTGAGACGGTCCTGGCGCTTGCTGGTCTTTCTTGGGCGCCCTGGAGCCTTTTTGGCAACAATGGAACCTCTCTCCTTGAAGTTCTTGATGATGCGATAGATTGTTGACTGAGGTGCAATCTTTCTAGCTGCGATACTCTTCCCTGTTAGGCCATTTTTGTGCATTGCAATGATGACTGCAGGTGTTTCTTTAGAGATAACCATGGTAAACAGAAGAGAAACAATGATGCCAAGCACCAGCCTCCTTTTAAAGTGTCCAGTGGTCTCATTCTTACTTAATCATGACAGATTGATCTCCAGCCATGTCCTCATCAACACCCACACCTGTGTTAATGGAGCAATCACTGAAAAGAGGTTAGCTGGTCCTTTTAAGGCAGGGCTGCTATGATGTTGAAATGTGTTTTGGGGGATAAAGTTCATTTTCTAGCCAAATATTGACTTTGCAAGTAATTGCTGTTAAGCTGATCACTCTTTATAACATTCTGGAGTATATGCAAATTGCCATTAGAAAAAGTGAAGCAGTAAACTTTGTAAAAATTAATATTTGTGTCATTCTCAAAACTTTTGGCTATGACTGTAGGTTGGGTCATAAACATCAAGAAATCCAGAGTCGAGCTGCAATCCATCCAGTCCTTCTTAGGCCTCCAGTTAAGGCACTGCCACACTTAGCGATCGCACTAGCGATCACGACAACGACTTAACTTGGCGAGATCGCTAGTGTGATCGCTATGTGATCGCTAGTTAGAT
>JARQOD010000006.1:55231261-55274580 GCA_033576555.1 Oophaga sylvatica
GTTTTTTGGTTTGAGATGCCACAACCTTTACAGGTGAGTGCATTGGCTTTTTTTTTAAAAAGTAGCCCTGTGGTCTACACATGCGCCCTTTTTTTTTCTTGTTTACAAGTATTTGGGACCTTTCTTCAGAGATTTTTGCTAAAAATTTGTGAAATGCACCGTGGCAGCCACCAAAAGGGCACAAACTTAGTTCTAAAGTCCCCAATGGTTCCGCCCCCGTTTCTCTTGAAGAAGTGGTGAAAACCCCCAATTTTGCTTTTTTGGTTTTAGAATATCCTTTAAGGGTGTTTCTTGTCATCCCTGGGTGCGAAAAGATTCCTCTATAGAAAAACGAAAGTAAAAAAAGGGCGAGGGGGATGAAGCTGCATTTGGTCACATCAAAAAAGGCTACCCAAAATAGTGCCATGGTAAGAAAAATTATGTTTTTCAGAAATAAAGCGGACTGAAAAAGCCCCCAAAAAACGGGTTTATCCCTTTGTCCCGTGGTCAAATGGGGGAAAAAATAGCACGCTTTGTTGGTTTTTAAAAAACATTCAAGGATACTCACCTTCACGGGTTTCCAACACAGGTCTCCACCACTAACTCGTCTTTGTTGATAGACTGATTGATATTGTCAGAAATCCAGTGCATGGACTCCTGCAGCCAATCACGGGGCCCGGGGTTCCTACCATTAACAAGGGCCCCGCTTTGCCCACTGTGTGGCTGTGTGCATGCAAATGTGTTCACTGCTGCACCCCTGTCAGCAGTGGCCCATTAGCAATAGGGGAAAGTGAGGGGGGAATTAAAAAAGTTATTCCCGAAAAACACTTTAATTTATTAAAATGTCTGTTTTGTAATGATAATTTTTGTTTTAAAACTAAGCGTGTTTACCGTCAAGCAGGTTTTTGAAAAGGTGAAGCAAGTGTTTAATCTTTGTGCTTAAATTTAGATTTTAATATGTTTATTAAATTTTAGATGATGAGTAGATAATGTAACTTAGGCAAATTTTTCACCCTTGCTAAAAAAAATTTTTTTTTTTTTTGATCAGGGAGGCGTTTTAAAATAAAGTTTTATTTCAACATGCACCATTTTTGGGACAAAGCCCAAAATAATTTTTGTTTTTTGTTACTGGAAAATTTTTGAAAAAAGGGGGTCACATCAACTGAATTTAAAAAAGGAAAAATAATATTGAAATCATCAGCAAGAATAAAGATTTCCAAATGGTAAATTTCAGTTTATCTCTCAGTCGAATTTGATACAATTCAAGGCTATATTCAGAGTTTATGTTCAGCTTTAATTGGACTATGAAAATAGAGTAATGGAAGCTAATTGTTTAGTTGCTGTAAGGGCCAGACAACTGTGGACGTGCCACTAACCACATGCAGTCCTCAGACCTACTTATGATCTAAAAATGTCTTCTACAACTCATCTGTAATAATACACAGTATGTATATAAATAAGATGAGTAATAATGGAGCGAGTGCAACTTTGGAGCCATCTCAAAGAACCTATTAAAACATTTCTTAAAGTGTGATTCCAACTTCAACGGAAAAATGAATGAATGACATTAACATTCTTCCATAAACGGCCACACTTTACTGCCCCTGTTACCCCAATAGTGTCTTTCAGATATATCATATATGCTTATTAAAGGACCAATCCTTCTGAATCCCTATGTTTTCCCCCCAGTAAAATAATAACACTTATGCTCACCTCCGGTGTCGGCCCCATGCCAGCGGTGTCGGCACTGGCCCTTGTGATGACATAATGCCACACGATCCATGGTGTCAATCAGTGCTGGATTCACTCTACCTTCTTTCAGACAAATCAAGACATCCAGAAGAAGTGAAAGAGCAGCTGGAGCTCTCAGTTCCTCCCGATGTCAATTACATCCATAGGAGAAGAGAGTAAAGCCAGAGCTGATTGGCCGCATGGATCACGTAACATAATGTCTTGCGATCCCAGGGAGAGCCAGTGCTCACAACGCTGGAACAGTGCTGGTATTGAAGGGGAGTGTGTTGTGAATGGACTTGAAATGAGTTCTGAGAAGAGGCTCCCTCTGGTGGTTACAAGCGGTACTGGACTGTCCAGTGAAGATTGTGAGGATTGGGAATCAGGTGTTACTGACTGGTCTTATATAAGGGAGTCGCCTTCCCATCAGGGTTGCCGGTGATCAATTGTTCTGGTCTCAATCCTTGATTCCTGTTTCCTTTGTAGCCTGCTGTGTCGTGTCTGCATCTCCTGCTAACAGATAAGACATTTTCTTCTTTTTGTTTTTGTGCTTGATTTTTGCATTTTGTCCTGCACTTCTGTGGGGGCCTTCAGGGTCCCCTCCGGGGGCTTTTGCCCTCTCAGTTTAGTTCAGCCACTGATGTTTGTACATTTGCTTTTTCCAGTTTTTTCAGTGGCTGCTGTTTTGATTTTGTTACACCAGAGAACTAATTTAGGTGGTAGAGGTCGTGTGATCTCAGGTGTTTTTGAAATTAGTAGAGTTGGTGCTTTTCAGGGTTTTTTGGGATTGCAGTAAGTGCCCTTCCTATCCTTTTCTATTTAGGTAGTTTGGGTCCCAACGTTTGCTCATACTATTTTCTGTCTGTGTCAGTATTTCTTCTTGTCTAACCGCCATTACATGTTTGGGGGCTTTCTATGTTCTTTGGGGATCTGCTCCGGGGCAGATAGCTTTCCTCTTTCTATCTTTAGGTGTAGTTAGTTTCTCAGGCTGTGACGAGGCGTCTAGGACCAACGTAGGAACGCTCCACGGCTGCCTCTAGTTGTGGTTAGTCAGGGTACTGCAATCTCATAGATTCCAACTGCTCTGGTGTATTGCCTTTTTTACCTGCACTCCTCAGCTACCGAAACATAACAGTATCACCGGCCTAAAAATTGAAAATTGTATGGTACTCACAGAAGGGAAAAATATTGTGAAAGAAAAAAGATTGTCAGAGTTGTCAGAGATATTTTTCTGTTTGTTGCATTTTTTTTTTTCCCTCTGTATCTCTGGGTGCTGGGGAGGATTTTTTCTCTCAATGGAGTTTGCACAGCTGTCTGGCCGTGTGGATCAGCTTGCCACTGAGGTTCGGAGTATTGCTACCTATCTTGCTAGGTTGCCTGTTGTGGAACCTAGGATTCCCATGCCAGATTTGTTTTTGGGGGATCGAGCCAAGTTTCTGAATTTCAAAAATAATTGTAAATTGTTTTTTGCCTTAAAATCTAAGTCCTCAGGGAACGCAGCGCAGCAGGTTCAAATTGTCATCTCTCTCCTGCGCGGCGATCCTCAGGATTGGGCTTTTTCCCTGACACCTGGGGATCCTGTTTTGAGTGATGTTGATGCATTTTTTCAGGCCTTGGGGTTATTGTACGATGAGCCTAATGTCACTGATCAAGCTGAAAAAGCCTTGTTGGCATTAAATCAGGGGCTTGATGACGCTGAGTTATACTGTCAGAGATTCCGTAGGTGGGCAGTCCTGACCAAATGGAATGACGACGCTTTGGCAGCCCTTTTTCGGAAGGGTCTGTCAGATAATGTAAAGGATGTTATGGTGGGATTCCCTGTCCCCTCTGGTCTCAATGATTCTATGTCATTAGCGATTCAAATTGACAGACGTTTGCTTGAGCGGAGAAGTATGCGTGGAATAGTGTTGCCTTGTGAACCTGCTTCTGAATCCATGCAGTGTGATAGAGTGGTTTCTGGGGCACAGCGTCATGAGTTTCGAAAGCGCAATGGGTTATGTTTCTACTGTGGTGATGCCTCTCATGCTATTTCAGTCTGCCCTAAGCGGGGAAGACGTTTTGCATGCTCAGTTGTCTTGGGTAGTGTTCAGACTAAGTTTTTATTAACTGTTACTCTGATATGCTCTCTGTCCTCATTTTCTGCTCAGGCTTTCGTTGATTCGGGAGCAGCTATTAACCTGATGGATTTTGATTTTGCTAAACGTTGTGGGTTTCCCTTGATACCCCTACGGAAGTCTATTCCCCTACTGGGGATCGATTCTACCCCTTTAGCTGAGAATAAACCTCAGTTCTCTACTCAGGTGATAATGAGGGTTGAACCTGATCATCAGGAGAGCTGCAAATTTTTGGTTCTTTATAATCTGCATGACATTATCGTACTGGGTTTCCCTTGGTTACAGTCTCATAATCCTGTTTTGGATTGGAAATCTGTGTCTGTAACCAGTTGGGGCTGCCAATGTGTTAATACCAACACTCCTGTTTTTTCTGCCTCCCCCCAGGCTCAGGATGTTCCTGACTTTTTGATTGATTTTTCTGATGTGTTTAGCGAAAGTAAATCTGCATCCTTGCCTCCCCATAGGAGCTATGACTGCGCTATTGAATTAGTGCCTGGTAGTAAATTCCCTAAAGGTCGCCTTTTTAACTTGTCTGTACCTGAACATGACGCTATGCGGTCTTATATCAAGGAGTCATTGGAGAAGGGTCATATCAGACCATCCTCTTCACCCTTAGGTGCCGGTTTTTTCTTTGTGGCCAAAAAGGATGGTTCATTAAGGCCGTGTATTGATTATCGTCTTTTGAACAATATTATTGTGAAATATCAATATCCGTTACCCTTGATTTCTGACCTGTTTTCCAGGGTGAAAAACGCTACTTGGTTTACCAAGCTTGACCTCAGGGGGGCATATAACCTTATTCGCATTAAGCACAGGGATGAATGGAAGACGGCATTTAATACCTCTGAGAGGCATTTTGAGTACCTTGTGATGCCCTTTGGACTCACTAATGCTCCTTCTGTCTTCCAGTCCTTCATGAATGACATTTTCAGGGATTTTGTGGATAAATTTCTGATTGTTTATTTGGATGATATCTTGATTTTTTCCAATGACTGGGACTCTCATGTGAAACATGTTCGAACTGTATTCCAGATTTTGAGAGAGAATGCTCTGTATGTGAAGGGATCAAAGTGTCTTTTTGGCGTACAGAGGATCTCATTTTTGGGATTCATTTTGTCCCCATCTGTTATTGAAATGGACCCGGTCAAGGTTCATGCCATCTGTGATTGGGTCCAACCTACTTCATTAAAGGCTCTTCAAAGATTTTTGGGTTTTGCCAATTTTTATCGTAAATTTATTGGTAATTTCTCGGTTATTGTTAAACCATTAACTGATTTGACCAAAAAGGGTTCTGATGTGGTGAATTGGCCTCCTGAGGCAGTCTCTGCATTTCAGGAACTTAAGCAGAGATTCACTTCTGCTCCTGTTCTACGGCAGCCTGATGTTTCTCTGCCATTTCAGGTGGAGGTTGATGCCTCTGAAATTGGGGCAGGTGCCGTTTTGTCCCAAAGAGATCCAGAGACCTCTAAAAGTAACCCTTGTGCCTTTTTCTCTCGAAAATTTTCTCCTACTGAACGTAATTATGACGTGGGTAATCGGGAGTTATTGGCCATGAAGTGGGCTTTTGAAGAGTGGAGACATTGGCTGGAGGGTGCCAAACATCAGGTGGTGGTCCTTACGGACCATAAGAATCTGGTTTATCTGGAATCTGCCAAGCGACTTAATCCTAGACAGGCCAGGTGGGCCTTGTTTTTCACACGTTTTAATTTTGTGGTTTCCTTTCTTCCTGGCACTAAGAATGTTAAGGCGGATGCCCTCTCGAGGAGTTTCCTTGCGGACTCTCCTGAGGTATCTGATCCTTCTGTTATTTTGAAAGAAGGTGTAGTTCTTTCCGCCATCTCGCCCAATTTGAGACTGGCTCTGGAGGGGTGTCAGGAGGATAGGCCCGAGCGCTGCCCTGTTGGGAAATTGTTTGTCCCGGACCAGTGGAAAAAGAGTGTGATGTCTGAGATTCATTGTTCCGCGTTGGCCGGTCATCCCGGAATTTTTGGTACCAGAGACTTGGTTAGTCGGTCCTTTTGGTGGCTTACCTTGTCTCGTGATGTCAGGGAATTTGTGCAGTCCTGCGGGACTTGCTCTCGCTCCAAGCCTTGCTCTCGCTCTAGTGGTTTGTTGATGCCATTGCCTGTGCCCAAGAGACCATGGACCCATATCTCTATGGATTTCATTTCCGACCTCCCTGTTTCTCAGAGAATGACCGTCATCTGGGTGATTTGTGATAGGTTTTCCAAGATGATACATCTTGTGCCATTACCTAAGTTGCCTTCCTCCTCTGAATTGGTGCCTTTGTTCCTTCAGCACGTGGTTCGTTTACACGGCATTCCTGAGAACATTGTGTCTGACAGAGGAGTCCAGTTTGTTTCCAGATTTTGGAGGACCTTTTGTTCTAAACTTGGTGTTCAATTGTCTTTCTCCTCGGCGTTTCATCCTCAGACCAATGGTCAAACTGAGAGAACAAACCAGACATTGGAGACTTATCTAAGATGCTTTGTGTCTGCTGATCAGGATGACTGGGTCTCTTTTTTGCCTTTGGCTGAGTTTGCTCTTAATAGGGCTAGCTCTGCCACTTTGTTGTCTCCATTTTTCTGTAATTCTGGGTTTCACCCTCGATTTTCTTCAGGACAGACGGAGGCTTCTGTCTGTCCAGGTGTTGACTCTGTTGTGGAGCGTATGCAAGAGATTTGGGACCAGGTAGTGGAGAGGTTGTCCCTCTCTCAGGAGAGGGCCCAGCAGTTTGCTAACCGGCATAGGACTGATGGTCCTCGGTTTAAAGTGGGGGACTTGGTCTGGTTGTCCTCAAAAAATATTCCTATGAGAGTGGCATCTCCTAAATTTAAGCCTAGGTTCATTGGACCTTATAAGATCATGGAGATTCTTAATCCTGTTTCTTTTAGTTTGCTTCTTCCAGGGACATTTAAGATCCATAACGTGTTCCACAAGTCCTTTTTGAAGAGGTTTGTTGAGCCAGTGGTTCCTACTGCTTTGCCTCCTGACCCTGTTCTGGTTGAGGGCAATATGGAGTTTGTGGTTGAGAAAATATTGAATTCTCGTTTTTCTAGACGGAAACTCCAGTATTTGGTTAAGTGGAGAGGTTATGGTCAGGAAGACAATTCTTGGGTGTTTGCTTCGGACATCCATGCTAGGAGACTCATCCGTGCGTATCATAGAACTCATCCTGACCGACCTGGTTGCTCAAGTGAGGGTTCGGTGACCCCTCCTCAAGGGGGGGGTACTGTTGTGAATGGACTTGAAATGAGTTCTGAGCAGAGGCTCCCTCTGGTGGTTACAAGCGGTACTGGACTGTCCAGTGAAGATTGTGAGGATTGGGAATCAGGTGTTACTGACTGGTCTTATATAAGGGAGTCACCTTCCCATCAGGGTTGCCGGTGATCAATTGTTCTGGTCTCAATCCTTGATTCCTGTTTCCTTTGTAGCCTGCTGTGTCATGTCTGCATCTCCTGCTAACAGATAAGACATTTTCTTCTTTTTGTTTTTGTGCTTGATTTTTGCATTTTGTCCTGCACTTCTGTGGGGGCCTTCAGGGTCCCCTCCGGGGGCTTTTGCCCTCTCAGTTTAGTTCAGCCACTGATGTTTGTACATTTGCTTTTTCCAGTTTTTTCAGTGGCTGCTGTTTTGATTTTGTTACACCAGAGAACTAATTTAGGTGGTAGAGGTCGTGTGATCTCAGGTGTTTTTGAAATTAGTAGAGTTGGTGCTTTTCAGGGTTTTTTGGGATTGCAGTAAGTGCCCTTCCTATCCTTTTCTATTTAGGTAGTTTGGGTCCCAACATTTGCTCATACTATTTTCTGTCTGTGTCAGTATTTCTTCTTGTCTAACCGCCATTACATGTTTGGGGGCTTTCTATGTTCTTTGGGGATCTGCTCCGGGGCAGATAGCTTTCCTCTTTCTATCTTTAGGTGTAGTTAGTTTCTCAGGCTGTGACGAGGCGTCTAGGACCAACGTAGGAACGCTCCACGGCTGCCTCTAGTTGTGGTGGTGAGTCAGGGTACTGCAATCTCATAGATTCCAACTGCTCTGGTGTATTGCCTTTTTTACCTGCACTCCTCAGCTACCGAAACATAACAGGAGTGTAAGTGTTATTATTTTACTCGTGTGAAAAAGAGGGATTCACAAGGGTTTGTCTGAGTAGTAGACAATCCTTTTAAGGTTTCTTGATGAATCTACAACTTAATAGAGTAATCAAAAATATGTTATGACTTAAGACACTGGTTACAGCTCTTTATAATGTTGTTATATACTAGCTCTAGAAGTATACTTGTCAACATTTAGAATGCTAAATTTGTAGCTTTTAGGCACTACACATATGAATGCCTGGAAACTCCCCCAATGTACAAGTGTTCTTCCTCTTTGGAGTGAAAACTTCACCCAGTCTTCTGGACAGTCCAGGGTATGCGCTGTCTAATCAGCTGAGTTCAGACCCTACTAAGACAAGTTCTCTAAATTAGATGCAGATCATTCGTGTTTTGCCCCCAGCATTTGAATTGAAGAAACGGAAATAGCCTAACAGAGCCATTGGGAGTTCTCTAATGAATACATTTTTGCTTTAAGGTGCTGGGCAGTACTCCTTTCACCCTGACAGCGGGTGATTAGTGATGAGTGAACGTGCTCCAATAAGGTGTTATCCGAGCACGCCTAACAAACAGGCTATCCATGCATGTGTTGCTGCTGACGAACAGCTGTGAGACATACAGCCGAGGCGACTCGAACATAGTATTACAGCACGCCAAAGATACTCTGTTATCACACGAGCATGCTTGGCAGGGCCAGCGTCAGCACCTGGTGCACCCGGGCAAGTTCCGGGGCCCTGAGCAGGCTTGCTCAGGGCCCCAGCACTTGCAATACTTACCTCTCCCTGCTCCACCGCTGTGACGTCTTCCGCGTTTCCTGACAGTGGCATTCAGGTCAGAGGGCGCGATGACATCACGTCTGTGCGCCCTCTACCTTAACAGTCACAGTGCAGAGAACTGGAAGATGGCGATGATGAGGAGTCCAGAGTAGTGCAGTGCCCAGCGTAGAGAGGTGAGTATTTCATTTTTTTAATGTTTGGAGCAATATATGGGGAGCATTAAACACTGGAGAATTATATATGGGACCCATCATACACTTGAGCATCATATATGGGGCCCATTATACACTGGAGCATTATATATGAGGCCCATCATACACTGGAGCATTATAAATGGGGCCCATTATACACTAGTGCATCATATATGGGGCCCATTATACACTGGAACATCATATATGGGGCCCATTATATACTGGAGCATCATATATGGGGCCCATTATAAACTGGAGCATCATATGGGGCCCATTATATATGGAGCATTATATAGGCCCATCATACACTGAAGCAGCATTCATGGGGCCCATCATATACTGAAGCATCATATGGGGCCCATTATATATGGTGCATCAAATGGGGCCCATTATATATGGAGCATCACATGGAGCCCATTATATATGGGGCCCATTATATATGGAGCATTATATGTGGCTCATCATACACTGGAGCATCTTATATGGGGCCCATTATATACTAGAGCATCATATGGGGTTCATTATATATGGGGCATCATATAGGGCCCATCATATAAAGGAGCATCATATAGGGCCCATTATATATGGAGCATCATATGGAGCACATATGGGGCCTATTCTGTATGGAGCATTATATGGAGCCCATTTTGTATGGAGCAATATATGGGGCCCGTCCTATACTTTATGGAGCATTATATGGGGACCATCATATACTGGAGCATTATGTGGAGCTCATTATATACTGTATGGAACATTATATGGGACCAATTATGTATGGAGCATTATTAAGGGGCTCATTATTCTGTATGGAGCAATATATGTGGCTCATTATAGTGTATGAAGAATTATATTGGGCCCATTATTCTGTATGGAGCATCATATATGGGACTCATTATTCTGTATGCAGCAATATATGGGCTCATTATTCTGTATAGAGCAATATATGGGGCTCATTATTCTGTATGGTGCACTATGTGGTGTCCATAATACTGTATGGAGCAATTTATGGGGTTTATTATTCTGCATGGAGCACTATGTAGTGCCCATAATACTGTATGGAGCAATATATGGGGCTCATTATTCTGTATGGAGCGTTATGTGGTGCCCATAATACTGTTTGGAGGACTATACTGTCTGGTTTCTGAGCTATTGTAGAATTTACAATAGATATCACTCATGTAATGTAAGAAGTGAAGTATTTGGCATTGTACTATACCTACATTTCTCTGCCAAATCTGAGCATCATGAATTGTGGTATGTGTTAAAGGGGCCCATTGAGACTCTTTCACCCGGGACACACGAAAACCTGGAGCCAGCCCTGGTGCTTGGATAACACATTATCCGAGCACGTTCGCTCATCACTAGAGATGAGCAACTTTGCCTCCGGGAGGGTCGAGTCGGGTTTCGGTCGGCTCGACTTTTCCAAAAGTCGAGTCGAAGTCGGCAGACTATCGGAAAAAGTCGAGTTGGAGTCGGAAACCCAACCCCAATGCAAGTCAATGGGGAATAAAAGTCGGCAGTGAGTGGAGGACAGTAAACACACCTACAGTTGGGGGGGGCAGGGTTGGCTTCAGGATTTCGTGGGCCCCGCGCGAGTCTCAGTGGGCCCCTTTAACACATACCACAATTCATGATGCTCCGTAACGGTAGAGAAATATAGGTATAGTACAATGCCAAATACTTCACTTCTTACATTACATGAGTGATATCTATTGTAAATTCTACAAAAGCTCAAAAACCGGACAGTATAGTCCTCCATTCAGTATTATGGGCACCACATAGTGCGCCATACAGAATAATGAGCCCCATATATTGCTCTATACAGAATAATGAGCCCCATATATTGCTCCATACAGAATGGGCTCCATATAATGCTCCATATAGAAAAGGCCCCATATGTGCTCCATATGATGCTCCATATATAAAGGGCCCTATATGATGCCCCATAAATAATGAACCCCATATGATGCTCTAGTATATGATGGGCCCCATATATGATGCTCCAGTGTATGATGAGCCCCGTATAATGCTCCAAATATAATGGTCCCCATATATAATGCTCCATATATAATGGGCTCCATGTGATGCCCCATAAATAATGAACCCCATATGATGCTCTATATATGATGGGCCCCATATATGATGCTCCAGTGTATGATGGGCCCCATATATAATGCTCCAGTTTTTAATGGGCCCTATCTATGATGCTCAAGTGTATGATGGGCCCCATATATAATTCTCCAGTGTATATTGCTCCCCATATATTGCTCCAAACATTAAAAAAAATGAAATAACTCTCCTCGCTGGGAACTGCTCTACTCTGGACTCCTCAGCATCGCCATCTTCCAGCTCTCTGCACTGTGACTGTTCAGGCAGAGGATGCACAGACGTGACGTCATCGCACTCTCTGACCTGAAGGCCACTGTCCGGAAACGTGGAAGACGTCACAGCGGTGGAGCAGGGAGAGGTAAGTATTGCAAGTGCTGGGGCCCTGAGAATGCAGGGGGGACACACTTGTGGGCGCCGGCACTGGCACAGAGCCCCCCATAGTACGCCGGTGTCCCTGACGGTGAGTGGGCCCCCCCACCTGCTCAGGGCCCCGGCACTTGCCCAGGGGCGCCAGGTGCTGACGCCGGCCCTGAGGAGGGGTACAGCCCAGTTAGGGAGGTGGAAAAACTGGCATATGTTGAGGTGTAGGCTGGACGTTCAGCAGCTGCAATTGGAGGAATTGGAGAAGTCGGAGGAAGAGGAGGACAAAGCGAGCCATTTTGCTGGCAACCTATGTGTCATCAGGGGAAGGTGGTACAAAATCCTTTGAAACCCAGGCATGGTTCATTTTAATGAAGGTGAGATCACCAACATTTTGGGTCGACAGCCGGGTCCTTTTTTCTGTCAGGATTGATCCAGCAGCAATGAAGACACTTTCTGATAGCACACTACCAGCAGGGCAAGCAAGCTTCTGTAAGGCATATTGTGCCAATTCAAGCCAGGTGTCCAGTTTACAGGCCCAGTAGTCAAAGGGGAATGAACTGTGAGGGAGAACATCGATAGGGGAGGAGAGGTAATTTTGAACCATAGTTGACAACTGCTGTCTCCTGTCTGTTGCAATCGATTCAGTATTAACAGTTGCGTGAGTGTTACTCGAGAAATCAGTCCACAACATGGTCATGAAACCCCTGTCTCCAACGCCACTTCGGCTGTGTGCACCACGAACACCTCTTCCATGTTGCCCAGTACGGCTCGTGGTAGAACCTGCACCGCTGCTGTGTACTGGGAATGCCTCTAACAAACGGTTTAATAGAGTTGCTTGTTTGTTCGCCAATATTATCTCTAGGTTCTCCTGTGGCATGATGTTCTGTAATTTACCTTTATAGCGTGGATCGAGGATGCTGGCCAACCAGTAGTCATCATCCTTCATAATTTTGGCAATGCGGGGGTCCCTTTTTAGGATCCGCAAGACATAATCACACATGTGGGCCAATGTTCCAGGTGTCAATGATGCACTGCCAGTGGTGGGTGGAGGAGCACTTTCTGCCAAATCCACATCCCTCCAGTCACGCACAAACCCTGTACCTGACCTTGGCAAGCCAACATTTTCTCTTGCCCCCTAAGAAGCATCCTCCTCCACAAAATAATCATCCCTCTCATCCTCCTCCTCTTCCTCTTCTTCCACAACCTCGTCCAGGACAGTTCCCTGAGCAGACATTGCCTGACTGTCATCAAGGCTTCCCTCCTCCTCCTCCGCTGCAGACGCCTGATCCTTAAGGTACTGCCACACTAAACTATCCCGCTAGCGATCACGATAACGACGCATACTAATGCGATCGCTAGCGGGATAGTTTCAATATCGCTAGTAGCGGCTTAACTTAGCGATGTCGTTAAGGACGCTATCGCGGTTAGCGATCTCCTTAACGACTTTAGCGGTACAAAATACCGCTAAATCGCTAACAAAAAGGTGCCACACTCAGCGATATATACTTACCAGCGGGACGCCGACGATAAAAATAGGGTCCGGAACGATGAGAACGACGAACGAGATCACAGCAGGATCTCAGCAGGGGCCACGTCGTTGCTACATGCCACACAGAACAACGTCACTAACGAGATCGCTAAATAGTGACGTTTTTTAGCGATCTCGTTAGCGACGCTGTTTAGTGTGGCATACCCTTTAATGTGCGTCAAAGTTTGCATGAGCAGACGCATAAGTGGGATGCTCATGCTTACGGCGTCGTCTGCGCTAACCAGCCATGTGCATTCCTCAAAATACTGAAGGACTTTACAGAGGTCTTTCAGCTTTGACCACTGCACACCTGACAACTCGATGTCTGCCCTCAAACTGCCTGCCCGTGTATCCTCCCACAAATGCATTACAGCCTGCCTCTGTTCGCACAGCCTCCCAACCATGTGCATGGTGGAGTTCCACCTTGTTGCAACGTCTATGATTAGGCGGTGCTTGGGGAGGTGGAGCAATCGCTGTAGCCTCTGCATACGACTGGAGTCTACGGGCGAGCGATGGATGTGCAAGCACAGTCTTCGCACCTTATGGAGCAGGGCTGGTAACTCCGGATAATTATTTATGAAGCACTGCACCACCAGGTTCAAGGTGTGAGCCAGGCAAGGTATGTGTCTGAGTTTTGCCAGGGCAATGGCCGCCACAAAATTACGGCCGTTATCACTGACTACCTTGCCTGGCTCAAGATGTAGACTGCCCAGCCATGACTCAGTTTCTTGCTGCAAGTAGTCGGCCAGTACCTCCGCGGTGTGTTTGTTGTCGCCCAAAGACATCATCTTTAAAACAGCCTGCTGATGCTTACCACTAGCTGTTCGATAGTAGGACAACTCGTGTGCAACACTGTCAGCTGCGGATGGAGTGCTCGTGCCGACTGCACTGTGTCGACGAGCTTTCGCTTCTGGAGGAGGAGGGTCGAACGCATACAGCCAACTGTTGCCTATACCGTGGGCTAGGCAGCACTGTCCCACCGCCGCTGTCCCCTGTGGAGCATGCATCCACCACATTAACCCAGTGCGCAGTAATGGACAAGTAACGACCCTGGCCATGCCTACTGGCCCATGCATCTGTTGTGAGGTGCACCTTTCCACTCACTGATTGTTTGAGTGCATGGACAATGCGGTATTTCACATGCAGGTTGAGGGCACGGATGGCTTTTCTAGAAAAGAAGTGCCGACTGGGTAGGTCATAGCGTGGGACAGCGTAGGCCATGAGCTCTCAGAACGCTGCGCTTTCAACCAATCAGAAGTTCATCATTTCTAATGAGATCAGTTTGGCAATGTAGGCGTTCAAATTCAGTGTACCCGGATGAGAGGATGAGTACTTTCTTGTCCTTCTCAGAGTGTCTGCTAGGGTGAGCTGGGCTTGAGAGCTGCATATGGGGGAACTAACGGTGGACATGGCGGACTGAGAGGGGGTTGATGATGGTGGTGGTGATGGCCTAGATTCAGTCTTTTGTTGGAAAAACATTGGGATTCCCTGACTGCTTTGGCCTTGCGGCGACACCTCAACATTTCTTGCTGGTGGTGTGCTAACTGGTGGACTTACAGTGGGGGAAGCGATGTAGCGTTGCTGGCTACCTTCAGTCAGAGTAGGTGCACGTGTGCTCCCTGAGTTTTGTAGTCCGTTCACGCTTGCAAGTGCATGGTGTTTAAATGTCTAAGCATGCAACTAGTATTCAAATTTCGGAGATTATTCCCTTGGCTAAAGGTCCTTCCGCACTTCTTACAGATATCCTTTGCCTCATCAATAGGATTTTGGTCAAAAAAGTGCCACACTGCACTCTTCCTACTATGGGATAAATTTTCAGGGCTTGCACGCTGTGCTAATTTGACCGTCTGGCCAAGCTGTCCTGCAACTCTTTTGTTTTTTAAACACGTTTTTGAACTGCTACGGGCCTGCCAGATAACCGCAGCTGCGATGTCGATGCCTGATGCAGATCCTCCTCCTCTTCTGAGCTATTGCCAGCGGCCCCCTCTTTCCCAATGTATGCCAATCCGGGTCAACAACTGGGTCATCCATCACCTCCTCTTCAATTTCTTCTGCACCTTCCTCTGTGTCACCGTGTAAGGTGGTATAGTATACGGGAAGGGGCACCTGAGTTTTATCAGGGTCAGAATCTGGCTCAGTAGACTGTGAGGGCAATGCAGTGCTCTGGGTGAAAGTAGCAGCAGAATCATATAGCAGTGGCTGTGCATCAGTTCACTCCATGTCATATTCATCTTCGACTGGGGAATTCGGGATTTGACTTGATAACCCAGGCATGGTATGTGAAAAGAGCTCCAGGGAGTAATCTGAAGTGTGGCCTGCCGCATCTTTCACTTTTGGTGGGGGTGAAGGACACAAGGAAAGGTGTTGTTCCTGACCAGGAGCCTGCACTGACGACTCAGTGCTTGCAATTTTTGAAACTTCAGAAGAGGAGGCGATAGAGCTGGAGGCTGTTTCAGTAATGTAAGCCAAAACCTTTTCCTGATGCTCCGGCTTTAAAAGCGGTTTACCTACTCCCAGAAAAAGAAGTCTTCCAGGCCTTCTGGAGCCAGACGATGACGCAGGCTCAACACCTCCTGCCTTAGGTGCTATTGTGCTTTTGGCACAACCAGCAGATGCACCACCACCACCATCAGTACCAGCTGGCCCCCCTCGCCCACGTCCGCGGCCTCTTCCACCATACTTCCTCATGTTTGGGAAAATGTACCAAAAATACCAGCAGATATATGGTACTGTATGAGGAGCATACAGCTGTATACGGTGTAGGGAAAAATTTAAATCTCCTTATATATTTCCGGAGTCACACACAGACGCTCTTTCAGTATGGATTTCACCGTAAAACAAAGAGCAGATATACAGTACTGTATCAGAAGCGGACAGCTGTATACGGTGTAGGGGAACATTTAATCTCCGTATATATTTCCAGAGTCACACACAGATGCTCACTCAGTATGGATTTCACCGTAACACAAAGAGCAGATATACAGTACTGTATCAGAAGCGGACAGCTGCATACAGTGTAGGGGAACATTTCAATCTCTGTATATATTTCCAGAGTCACACACAGACGCTCTCTCAGTATGGATTTCACCGTAACACAAAGAGCAGATATACAGTACTGTATCAGAAGCGGAAAGCTGTATACGGTGTAGGGGAACATTTCAATCTCCGTATATATTTCCAGAGTCACACACAGACGCTCACTCAGTATGGATTTGACAGTAATACAAAGAGCAGATATACGGTACTGTATCAGAAGCGGACAGCAGTATACGGTGTAGGGGAAAATTTCAATCTCCGTATATATTTCCAGAGTCACACACAGATAGTCAGCATGTATTTGTCCGTGATACCAGCCGGTACACGGTAGTGTGTGAGGAGCATACAGTTCTGTACGGTGTGGGAAAAAAAAAGGGTCGGTAACTGTGTAGAAAAAAAGAATAAAAGTATTAGTGCTGTGTAAAAAGCAGTCTGCACAGCAGTGTACACACAGCAATACAGCTATCAGGCAGCCTAATAACCAGCGCTGCTGCACACAAGAAAATCCTCCCCGGTCACTGCACACTAACTGTACAGCACAAATGCTATCAGCACAAGCACAGAAAAACTTCTCTTTCCAGCCCTAACTCTCTCCCTAATGATAAACAGTAACCTCTCCCTACTATTAAGATCGGGGCTTTTATAGACACTATGACGCCCCCCAAAGCAAGTCAATCACAGCAATGCCCTTCTCTAAGATGGTGGTGGACGCTGCTCATGTCATCTCGTTGCCCACAATGTACGTCCTTGTTCATTGGCCGAAAAAAGGCGCCTGAAAGCATTCTGGGAAAACCGACTTTGGCGCTCGTTTTGCCAAACGCATGGCCGACTGCACGCTATGGTCATGTTTCAGTCAGCGAAACCCGATTTTGGGAAAGTCAGCGACTTTTGAATCTGACCGACCTGTTTCGCTCAACTCTAGAGTTGAGCGATACTTTCCGATATCCTAAAGTATCGGAATCGGAATGGTATCGCCGATACACTAAAATATCGGCGATACCCGATACCGATACCGGAAGTCCATGTAAGTCTATGGGAACAAAATATCGCAACTAAAAAAACCCATTCTTTCCTTGTAAACACTAAATATACACACATAGAATACATATATTATATATATATACATGTCATTGTGACATATTATATACATATATGTATAGTTTATACACTTCTACATAGTATAAATATCCTTGATTCATTGCCGGGTAAAGTCTGATGCTTCTGAAAGACAGAAACCGACAGAAATGACACTTGGTGTACATAGGGTAAACCATTTCTTTTCATGTACTGTTTGCTAACTCTGATTTGACGAACCAATCTAAAATCGATCAAAGGTATGCATAACTTTCCAACCTGTAGGGTTACATTAAGGTTAATTGGAAAAAAAACGAAATTTTTTCACGTTTTAACACCTTAAATATACCCACAGTAGAATAATTTATACAATAGTCTGATTTAATGTCTTGTGCAAAATTAGTATAGTAAATACATAGAAAAGACATCGGTTATCACTATGCGGTAACCAGGCTTCAGTAGCGGGCACCCGACATGAAATGACACTTGGTGTACATAGGGTTAACCATGTCTTTTCATGTCCCTTTGCTATCTGAATTTGCACAAACAATTAAATCAGACTATGTGTGCAAAATTTCACACCTGTAGGGGTTAATTAAAGGTGTAAATTCGTTGTAAAAAAAACCGGACTTTTTTGCTACGAATTTACACCTTTAATTAACCCCTACAGGTGTGAAATTTTGCACACATAGTCTGATTTAATTGTTTGTGCAAATTAGATAGCAAAGGACATGAAAAGACATGGTTAACCTATGTACACCAAGTGTCATTTCATGTCGGGTTCTGCATTTTCACAAAAGCCGGCAATTGAATTAGAGGCTATTATACTATGTAGAAGTGTATGAACTACAAATATAAATATATATATATATATATATGTGTCACAAATTCAATGACATGTATATATATATATATGAGGTGTAAAATTGCTGAAAAAAAATGCGTGGGCTCCCGCCCTATTTTCGCAACCAGACAGACAAAGCCAATGAGTGGGGGCAGATAATAATAGCCCAGAGAGGGACCATTATTTTTGCCCCCCCCCCCCGGCTACTAACATCTGCCCCCAGACACCCCAGGAAAGACAAATCTATAATTAGATTCGCCCTTTCTGGCACTTTGCCCGTCTATTCCCATTGCCCTGTAGCGGTGGCGAATGGGTTAATATGGGGTTAAAGCCACCTTGCTATTGAAAGGTGACCTTAAGCCAGGTTAATAATTGAGAGCTGTCAATTAGACAACTATCAATTATTAATCCTATTGCATGAAATAAAAATAAAACACACACACTTTAATTAAAAATCATTTTAATGAAATAAAGACACATGTTTTTGACCATCTTTTATTTTACTGCAAAAACCATTTCCTGTAATAAAAATAAAATAAAAAAGCAAAATTATTCTTACCTATCCCATGCACAGTCAGGTCCCACGGTGTAATCCTTCAGAAAGGGTTAATGTTTACTGCAGGGACCGCAGCTAATGCTGCAGCCTCACAGTAAACCCCAAATGAATGAGTTCCTCTCCTGCCTGACAGGAGAGTAAAGGCTGGGTGTCACATAACGATACACCAGCGATCCCGACAACGATATGCACTTGTCAGGATCGCTGGTGTATCGCTACATGATCGCT
The DNA here is from genome assembly GCA_033576555.1 of Oophaga sylvatica. Classification (NCBI taxonomy): domain Eukaryota; kingdom Metazoa; phylum Chordata; class Amphibia; order Anura; family Dendrobatidae; genus Oophaga; species Oophaga sylvatica. The sequence goes on from JARQOD010000006.1 coordinate 55,249,882, forward strand.
GCTGAGCTGCCAAACAGGCAGCTCAGGCAGCGATCTGGGACAGCGACACTGCGGGTAACATCGCTTAAGGGCCCGTCTCACATAGCGATATCGCTACCGAGATCGCTGCTGAGTCACTAGTTTTGTGACGCAGCAGCGAGCTCACCAGCGATATCGCTGTGTGTGACATTCAGCGACGATCAGCCCCCCTGCCGGGTATCGCTGATCGTCGCAGAAATGTCAGGACCTTTTTTTGATCGCTGGTTTCCCTCTGACAGGCACGCATCGCTGCGTGTGACAGGCGGGAGACCAGCGATCCGCTGGTAACCAAGGTACACAGCGGGTTTCCAGGCACCGCGCAGCGCTTGGAAACCCGCTGTGTACCTTGGATACCAGCTCCCTGCATCAGGGCGCTGGTATCCAAGGTACACAGCGGGTTTCTAGGCACAGCCCCGCGCCTGGAAACCCGCTGTGTACCTTGGTTACCAGCGGATCGCTGGTCTCCCGCCTGTCACACGCAGCGATGTGTGCCTGTCAGCGGGAAACCAGCGATCAAAAAAAGGTCCTGACATTTCAGCGACGATCAGCGATACCCGGCAGGGGGGCTGATCGTCGCTGAATGTCACACACAGCGATATCGCTGGTGAGCTCGCTGCTGCGTCACAAAACTAGTGACTCAGCAGCGATCTCGGTAGCGATATCGCTATGTGAGACGGGCCCTTAAGTGGAAAGCTTAATTGATTGCTTTCCACTTTCACTTCAGGTCAGCCAGGGACACAATCAGTGACGTCAGAGGGAACTGATTAACAAAAATAGGGGTTCCCTTCGAAAAAAAAATGGCGTGGGGTCCCCCCTATTTTTGTTAACCAGCCAGATGAAGCAGACCGCTGAGGCCTGGATTTTCAGGCTGTTAAGGAGCCAAGATCCATGGACCTTGCCAGCCTGATAATACCAGGCCACAGCAGTCTGCATATCTTGGCTGATTAACAAAAATAGGGGATCCCCTCGAAAAAAATTGGCGTGCGGTCCCCCCTATTTTTGTTAACCAGCCAGATGAAGCAGACCGCTGAGGCCTGGATTTTCAGGCTGTTAAGGAGCCAAGATCCATGGACCTTGCCAGCCTGATAATACCAGGCCACAGCAGTCTGCATATCTTGGCTGATTAACAAAAATAGGGGATCCCCTCGAAAAAAATTGGCGTGGGGTCCCCCCTATTTTTGTTAACCAGCCAGATGAAGCAGACCGCTGAGGCCTGGTTTTTCAGGCTGGTAAGGATCCAATATCCATGGACCTTGCCAGCCTGATAATACTAGGCCACAGCAGTCTGCTTAGCTTGGCTGGTTAACAAAAATAGGGGATCCCCTCGAAAAAAAACGGCGTGGGGATCCCCCTATTTTTGTTAACCAGCCAAGTAAAATGCAGACTGCTGCGGCCTGGTATTAAAAGACTGTCAAGGCCCATGGATTTTGGCCCTCAACAGCCTGATAATACCAGGCTACAGCAGCCCCACATTTGGCGCATCAAAAGATGTGCCAATTGTGGCACTTTACCCGGCTCTTCCCACTTGCCCTGTAGCGGTGGCAAGCGGGGTAATAAGGGGTTAATGTCACCGTTGATTGCACGGTGACAATAAGCCCGGTTAATAATGGAGAGGTGTCAATAAGACACCGATCCATTATTAATCCCAAAGTTATTAAATGCATAAAAAAAAGACAAAGCAAGAAAAAAGTCTTTTAATGAAATAAAAGAGACAACACAGTTTTCATTAATTTTATTACTCTCTCATTCCTGCGACGCCATCGATCTCCTGTAAAAAAAGAAAAAAAACAAACCAACAGTATACCACCTGTCCGACGCAGTCCATAACGACAGTCCCACGACGATCCAACTCTGCTACATCGCAATGACAGGCAGAGCCTGTCATCGCGACGCAGCACAGCTGATTACCTGCTTCCCCGGCGGTGACGTCATCGGACTGACTGCTTTACGGCCGGGATTACCCAGCAGTCACTGCAGTTATCGCGAGAAACTGCATGTGACCGCCGGGGAATGAAGATTGCGGCCATGAAGCAGTCCAGGACGTGACCGCCGGAGATCTTCTGCCAGGTAAGTGCCGCTGACTCCTGACAGACCCGACCGACGGACACTGACAGTGACAGTGACAATCCCGATTCCGGTATCCGATAAGACGAAAATATCGGAACTCGGAATCGGAATTCCGATACAGCCAATATCGGCCGATACCCGATATTTGCAGTATCGGAATGCTCAACCCTACTCAACTCTACTCATCACTACTGGTGATATTTAGTTGGTGGTCACACAGCCTAAGAATTTCTTTTTGATTTTGATGTGAACTGCTTTGACTGTTTGTGAAATAAAATAAAGCGGGAGAATGACAGTCAATCACTTTGGCGTAAACTTCTTGGTGCCATGAGATCCAGAAGATGGCAATCCCTAAAGTTAATCAACTGCTGTCTATCTTTTTTTCTATCTATCTATCTATCTATCTATCTATCTATCATCTATCTATCTACTATCTATCTATTATCTATCCATCTATCAATCTATATCTATGAAACAGTAAAGCTGCTGCATTTCAATGATTGAAATGACATCTCTTGATCACGTACTACAACTTTTGGCATATTCAAGAGATACATGAGACTCTCAGATGTGCATTTCCATCAATTTACTACGCTGGCTATAAATAAGTCATGAAGATTTCAGATTTGTAATTGGAGGCATTTTAAATTAGTCATCATCTTAAATATATTCATTACGCACTATGATTTTTCCTCTGGTTGAATTATATTCCTATTATTTTTCTCTATTTGCCTTCACGAAACATGAACATGTCTCTTTTAACTTTCTCATTTTATCTATTCATCACAGACTGAATCTATGAACATGCAATGAAACATGATATTTTTAAGTTCATGGGAATTATATGTAAGACTTGTTAAGCTATAAATGATATATCCAGGTGTACAGTGGCAGTGGTTGTGTAAGGATTAAAAAAGCTAAACTTGGAATTCATCTGTAGAATCTGAATTATACATTGCTGGAGACTCCTAATAGGGGTTTTGAACCTTGATCAAGAAAGCAACTATTTATGAAGCATATAACAAAACAGTATATTAGAATTCACCTACAGGGATTTAACCAAGTCTTTAATATTGATGCTAGAGATGAGCTGATTGATTCGAGGAGGATTAAGTTTGAATCAAATTTTCTTGCAAATTCTCTCATCAGAGAGGATGAGAACTAGAACTCTAGTGCCACCTATAGGCAATCCTAAAAGTCAAAGTCGACCCTTTAACGAGCCTAGTCACTTGATTTAGGATAAAAGTCAAAAGCAGAATCTCAATTTACAGGCACTGTGTTTCGGAGTACTGCCCCTCGTCAGTGCAAAGTGTGAGATCTGGTTAGGCTGTGTGAGAGACTTCTGACTCTCCACAAGGAGAAATTTTACTTCTTGGATCCTGGTCAGACACCTCTCACACAGCCAAACCAGATCTCACACTTTGCACTGACGAGAGGCAGTACCCCGAAAAACAGTGTCTGCAAATTGAGATTCTGGTTTGGCTTTTATCCTAAGTCATGTAACAAGGCTCATTAAAGGGTCGACATTGACTTTTAGGATTGCTACTTCCTTGATTCACTGACTTTGTAATCTTCTATGAACAATGGGACTTTCTCTCTCTCTCTCTCACATGTGTGTTTTCTGAGCAATTTTCACAAATGTATTCAAATCAAATATTTATGGGAAATGCAGCAAATTTGAATTTATAAAGATCTGCTCACCTGTTATGATAACCGATTCATAAGATAGACCATCAATATCAGATCGGTGGGGATCCAAGTTCTGAAACCACCAACAATCATCTGATGGAAGAGGCAACTTCATTGTATGCAAGGTCCAGAGCCGCACATTTGATGGATACTGGTGTTGTAGCTCATTTATGCTCAGTTCTATTCAAATGAATGTGACAAAACCTTTAATTTCTGGTACAGCTGTTACAAAATGTATGGAGCTATACCTGGACACAATGAAGTCGACCCAGTCCCTTCAATCAGATGATTAATGGAAGTGCTATTGTGACATATATATCCTGCGTATAGGACAACATTACCGAAGAGGAGCACAATAACCCCTGTAATGAACAAATATGATGGAGACTGAAGATTTTAAAATAATATATATTGTGTATAATATAAATAGTAGTAAGGCTTTCTCTATATCTGTACAAGCTATTAGTGGCTGGTGTATAAGAACCCAATTTCATAATTTACCGTAGATTACATGAGTCACGTTCTATAATTGACTTGTGTGACACACACACATATTGCATATCTATAAAGCTTTTCATATATATATAGGGAGGTCTATATGAAAATAACCACATAAGTACAAATATCCTGCTGGGAACTAGCACCTAACACCAAGTGATTGACTTTACGTAACAAGATAGCCTATAAATTGAACCTTTGTTTTGCAGCGTTGACATGCCTAGAGCTTAGAATAAATTTCGGTTTCCTGCTTTAGCTCTTAGCTGTAGCTTAAAATAGCTAAGAGAATTTACATTGAAAGTACAGGACTTAAAACATTCTGTTACCAAAGCTGCAAGGTGACAAGTCCTTATTACCTGCAAGCTTTTTATTATTACAGTACAGGCAAAGGAAAAATGTGGGGAATGAGTAACATTACTCCATCACTGTAGCTGTGTACAAATGCATGGATTTACACCCATCTGAGGAAATACCTTTATGGCAGAGATGTATCATCAACGAGCAGTGCTATGGTTGCATCTATTCATGTACCATTCTGTCAATCAAAAATACATCCATTTTATAGCACATTTTTACTGTGATAAGAATAGCAGCTTTTTAGAATAGTTCCTGGAAAAGTTTCTCCATGAGATGATTTTCCAGGAATGGCCATTGATCTATTTCTTATTCTTGATGAGTGGATGTCCAAACCCTATGACCCCTACTGAGCAGCAAATCAAATTGATTATGCAAAACCCTATTAAGACCCTATGTGTCAAAACTGAGATTCCTGTTTCCCCTACCTAAACCGGGTGATTGACAGCCTTCTTGTAAACACTGATGGAGGGAAAGCATTGACAAATCCCTATATGTGAATGGTGTATACAGGTCTCAGTCTCTCCTAGGACTATAGAATCATCAGTGGTGGGAAATGTTGGATTTTTAAAAATCCCATTGAAATTACCACTGGAGCCTTGAACTTGAACATGTCCAAAACCTGATTTTGCATCCAAAATTAATCCAATAACAGAACCCATTTATTTCACATTAGTTCGGAGTTACAACACCTTCCAACAGGACAGAATTAAAATACATTACAACAATCATCCATAGCAATAGAACCATCTGCTTAGGGCTTGTTCATACTGCCATGTATTATCTCATTTTTTTTTTTTTGTTTTGTTTTTTCAATTATGATATGTTTCCTTCTTTTTCTTTTCCTGTTTTATTAATTTTTTTGTTTTGGTTATTTTTACTGACATACATTTAACTTCCAACTGCTGATCTGCATCCCATGGGACTAAGTGCACTTTATGATTTTTGTTTATATTGCCTTATGTGATATATTTCTTCTTTTTTTCTCCATTTTTACATATATTGCCTTAGTTTTTATTTATTATTAGCTAATGGCTCTATCTTTAGGTATACATATATACTGGCCCACAGGTCTGACCACCATTGTATTTTACATTTTGGTGCTTCTTTTCGGCCGGACAAATCACATATAACAACTCGCCAGTATTCTCTAACCTGCATTAGGTTCCCATTGATGTGCGCATGCGCGCGCGGCAGTGGCGGCGCGAGTCACAGAAGGTCTCCACCAAGATGGCGCTGGGGTCCTGACGTCACAGGAAACTTTCTTCCTGGACCCGCAGCGTCATCTGGAGTTGCTGGAAGTGGCTCGCAGGCCTCCCCTGCGACGGCGCTCGCATGCGCCAATCCGTCTAATGGGGCAACATCGCACACCTGTATTCATCAATCAATTTCCCTATATATATCAGCACACCACACTTTATACCACACTGCCCCCCGAGGAAGCTATAAGCGAAACGTGCGTCGGGGCACGTTACCGATGCCACACAATATGGGTAAGCCTTACTATTTGTAATGCTGAAGCTTGTCTGACATTGACTAGGTTAAACTTTTAGTTTACCATCTTGCCCCTTTCCCCATATGAGTATTCCCACTGGGGATGGGTACTGTGGGCAATATGGCTCCAGGTTGTCACCACCACACTTTCTCTACTTAGAGATATTTATGTGCTTGAGAGTGTACGTTATACTGGACATTTGCCTTACAAACATCGTATTTTTCTCTATTGGTGACAATCTGACCTACTTTTTGCATTATGGGCTTGCCGATATGTGTATTGTTGGTACGTTTTTTGCTGCACCACTGTTACACTTCTATCTAATATACGTTTATGTACACTTGTGAACGTTTTTATTCATGTGATTATGTGTGTATTTTTCAATAAATTTGTCCACTTTTATATTCTAAATAATTCATTTGGCTGGATGCTCCTTTTTTTGTTATAACTCTATGATGCAGGGAGTTGCCTTGTTTCCATTGTGAAACTATGTATATTGCTGTTACCCATGGTTCTGGTTTAAGTAAACTATATTTGTTTCTGTGTATTTTCACAGTTAATGTACCTGAACATATGGACCTGAGAGCCCGTGAAAAATCGTGGCTCCACAAATTAGATGAAGTGTTCGGTGATGAGCAATCTGTGGTTTTTAATACTAAGGATACAGATGATTCAGTGATTCAACTAAAATATCTTTATAATAAGAGAACCCGCCTCTGGTGGAACAAAGCCTTTCTCGAAAGATACCTCACTAAAGGGTTAATCCCAAGAGGACTTAGAGTCCAGGTTTTCCCTTCATTCAATACTGAGGATGAAACTTTTAGACAAGAATGGGAGGATATTGCCTCCAAATGCTCCAATGGTTTTATGGAGCTGCTTATTAAATCTAATGGCTCAACATTACAAAAGATTGAGTCCGAGATTAATACACTTCAGACTCAAGCTTTTGAGAAAATGTCTAGTGAATCTAAAATTAAATTCAACAAAGATCTAGAAACTGAATTTACTAAATGGGAAAAAGATATCCTGGCCTCCAAATCCAAAAAATATCAGCGGGACGTCTCGGACTTCAAATCTAAACATGTATATAAATGGAAAAGCAAAAGGGGACCTGGTGGCCCTGTAGTCCATACGCATAGGAATTCATTCTCTTCATTGTCATCAATTGATGACGAATCAGGACAAAGTGGCCATGGTGGCACGAGCCATCAAGAATTTACTGGTCCCAATAGATTTGTCACTCAAAGACACAAGACACATACGAAACGCAAGACTACCCCTCCTCAACCCAGTAAAAAGAAGTCTAAAACAAACAATTTAGAGGTAATCAACCTGTCACATCACCAGTTAACATGCACTCAATTGGAGGTGCTGGGTCTGGGGCTAACTTTTGTTCCTACTAACAAATTTGAGTTTTTTCCAGCAATGAAGGACTTACAACTCTTCCTAAGAAAGGTGATTCTTCGCAAATTACATTTCAAACCTCCAGGAACTGATGACCTTAACACCACAATGGAACGTGAGGCTCTGGACATTTTACAAACACTGGAAGGTGAAAGCCTTCCAGGCACCACAGGTACCTTCCCGGCTTCTATTTGCCCCAAATCCACCACTTTCCCCCCCTTTTCTCTCTGCCCGCAGGTGGAGATATTCAACAGATTGGTTACGGAGGATTTCAAATCCATCCCCACAAAATGGAGGGGGGATAATCTCACCTGTGCACAGAGGGAAGCATTAAAACAATTGAGATCCCTTCGGGATGTCGTTTTCAAACCAGCGGATAAGGGGGGGAATGTGGTGGTTTGGCCGGTGGAGAAGTATGAAAGGGAGGTCTACAGGCAGCTTAGAGATAAGGAGTCCTATACTCTCCTCCCTAAGAACCTCACGGGGCCCTTTTCAGTTGCTCTTTATCATATCTTAGAGGAGGCCTTTATTCTGGGCATTATCCCAAAAAAGGTCTTTGATGGGTTGGTTGTGGCATGTCCGGTGGTTCCCACCCTTTACCTGTTACCAAAGATCCACAAGGATCCACTAGAACCACCCGGGCGTCCTATTGTCTCTGGCATAGGAGGGCTATGTGATCCCATTTGTAAATGTATTGAACATTACTTGCATCCTATGGTGGAGACTTTGCCCTCCTATGTCAGGGACACTACGGACGTCCTTAAAAAGGTGGATGGCCTCACCTTGGAGCCTGGCATGATCTTGGTCACGGCCGACGTGGAGTCTTTGTACACCAGCATCGACCATGGTGATGGTCTACAAGCGGTGGAGTTTTTTCTTGATATGGGTGATTTGGAGCGTCCCCTGCGGGCCCTGATTATGGAATTGTTGGAATTCATTCTTACTCATAACTATTTCACATTTAAAGATAAGTTTTATTTACAGAAACGCGGCACTGTGATGGGGGCGGCGTGCGCGCCGTCCTATGCCAACCTCTTGGATATTGGGAGAGGGGTTTGTTTGGTGACGGCGCGCACGTGCCCTCATCCCAGGTCGCGGGTTGGTACAGATACATTGATGATGTTCTATTTACTTGGCACGGTCCTGAGGCTGGCCTCCATGAGTTCATCGGTATGCTCAATATCAATGAATTAAACATCAGATTAACTTATAAACACTCTCAGACTCAAATTGATTTCTTGGACATCAAGATCTCTGTTTCTGATGAAGGCACGGTATTGACGGACGTTTTCAGGAAGGAGACGTCTGTCAATGCATTGTTGCACGCCTCATCGGCACACACCTCAGCAACTATCCGGACCATACCCACTGGTCAATTTCTGAGGATGAAACGTATTTGTGCAACTGATGAACTTTTTGAGGATCAGTCTAGGGATCTCTCCCGGCGTTTCCGTGATCGGGGCTACAGCAGACGTACCATTAAAAGGGGTTATTTACGGGCTAAACGGACACTGCGCAGTCAACTTTTGGGTGGTAGGAACAGAAATAGAGATTTGAATCCACCTATCAGATTCATATCCACCTTTAACAATAGTTGGCCTCAGATTGGACAGATCCTTACCAGACACTGGCCTGTACTCCGTTCGGATCCGATACTGAGGGAGTTACTGCCAGACCGACCACTTCTTACGGCTAGGAGATCGCCCAATCTGAGGGACATCTTGGTAAGGAGTCATTATGTGGGTTACACGCCTCCCGTCTTCGGTGCTGGTGTGCAGAGACTCGGCTGTTTTCCGTGTGGGTCATGCTTGGCCTGCAAAAACATATGTCGGGCCACCACCTTTGATGAGGGTGATGGTGGGAGCCACCGGATTGGTCAATATATCTCATGTAGTACCTGTTATGTCATATATCTGGCGACCTGCCCCTGTGGTCTTAGGTACGTGGGACTGACCTCACGCGAATTTCGCGTGAGAGTTAGGGAGCACATTCGGGATATTATGGCCGCCAGAGATGTGGCTGACACAGAGACTCTCAAGTCCATCCCCCGACACTTTAGGCTGTTCCACAAATCCAATCCCACCAGTCTTAAATTTGTGGGTATTGATCGAGTACGGACTGGCATCAGGGGTGGCGATTTGAAGCGTACTCTGGCACAGCTGGAATGCCAATGGATTACCAAGTTGGATACAATGTCACCTAGGGGACTTAACGAGAAACTATCTTTTGCGTGTTTCCTATGAGGCACCCCTCTGCTTTCCATTATATTTTAGTTCCTTTTCATCTTCCTTAGTTTTTAAGTGAGTGTTGGTTTTAACTTATTCTTTACGTTCACAGTTCATATTCTTCAGATTTCGCGTGCTTGATATGAATACTTACCTAGGGTAGCGATTCGGACATGAAGATCCATCTTCCGGTTGATGTGCGGAGATCCCACTGGACTACATGGAGGACCTCCACTTGAGTTCGTCTGGCAGATGGGAAAACAAGAACATTTTTGTTTTTTTGTTTTTTCAATTATGATATGTTTCCTTCTTTTTCTTTTCCTGTTTTATTAATTTTTTTGTTTTGGTTATTTTTACTGACATACATTTAACTTCCAACTGCTGATCTGCATCCCATGGGACTAAGTGCACTTTATGATTTTTGTTTATATTGCCTTATGTGATATATTTCTTCTTTTTTTCTCCCTTTTTACATATATTGCCTTAGTTTTTATTTATTATTAGCTAATGGCTCTATCTTTAGGTATACATATATACACATATACTAAAAATATACATTTTTCTGGCCCACAGGTCTGACCACCATTGTATTTTACATTTTGGTGCTTCTTTTTGGCCGGACAAATCACATATAACAACTCGCCAGTATTCTCTAACCTGCATTAGGTTCCCATTGATGTGCGCATGCGCGCGCGGCAGTGGCGGCGCGAGTCACAGAAGGTCTCCACCAAGATGGCGCTGGGGTCCTGACGTCACAGGAAACTTTCTTCCTGGACCCGCAGCGTCATCTGGAGTTGCCGGAAGTGGCTCGCAGGCCTCCCCTGCGACGGCGCTCGCATGCGCCAATCCGTCTAATGGGGCAACATCGCACACCTGTATTCATCAATCAATTTCCCTATATATATCAGCACACCACACTTTATACCACACTGCCACCCGAGGAAGCTATAAGCGAAATGTGCGTCGGGGCACGTTACCGATGCCACACAATATGGGTAAGCCTTACTATTTGTAATGCTGAAGCTTGTCTGACATTGACTAGTGTAAGCTTTCCAGGGGGTTTTAGCTCTAGGATCGCTGTCTGGGTAGACAGAATGGCACGGAAACAGTTCATTCAGACAGCAGTTTGGTGAAAACTGGCCGCAACCAGTTTTATTAAAGTCCACAGCACACAGATTAAAACAAAGCATAAACATAAGACCTGGGCTTGTCTAGCCTCTAATTACACTTAGATAGATGGCCCTCTCTATCTGGGACCCAGACTCTACCAGTCTGTGCCCAAAACAACACATATCACATATGTTACCAGTATGGAGCTTCACAGATACTCCTTCTTGTGTCTGAAGGCACCTTCCATGACCAGACTTGAGAGAGATCCACTCTTATTCAGCCGCTCTTCACACGGATTCGCACTGAGACTACTCCTATGTCCGGGGTCCTTCCTGCACCCGAACTGAGATAGCTCAAACACTCTTGGAGACTGCTTCCTTGTGCCAGGACACCTCTCTGTGTCCAAGCTAAAGACAGCTCTAACACTCTTGGAGACTGTTTCTTGTGCCGAGACACCTTCCTGTGTCCAGGCTAAACTAGCTCTCAGATTGTGTTTGCAGACACCTACTTCTGGTCTCCTAATTAAGACCTGAGTAGTTTCAGGCTTGTGCTGCAAGTGTGTGCTGAATGTGAGGTGTAGTGACCTTTCTCCACCACTAGGTCCACAAAGCCACACATTTCCCTTATACCTAGGTGAAATGTACACCCCATTCATCACATATTCACTCACTGTCTCACATATCCCCTCCCTCTTCTCCAGACCGGAGGGCTGGTCATCCAGACCGGAGGGCTGGTCAACAATCCAACAGAGACAGTGAACTCCGGACCAGTCATGGCCCTCACCAGCTTCATCTCCACCACTGTCACTTGTATCTTCACCTGAGTCATAGCCAACATCAGCTTTCTCTTTATCTGAAGCATCCGCACTACCCTGTACCCTCCCAGGCCTATACTCTCTGCGGGCCTCGGGTATCCTGCACGGTTTCATCTTGACCTTAGGGCCGGGCTCACCTTCGACACAGTGCCTGGCCAGAGAAGCACGACCCGACACATCAGAACACCTCTGCTGACTCTTCCTCAGAAACTCACGTACCTCCTGTCCCTGGTACACTGACCATGTGTCACCAACTATCACAGAAGGTATAGGGGGTTTTTCACTTTTCTCCAGTTCCCCACTTTCAGGCTCTTCTGGCAAGACATGCCCAGAAGCCCCACCGTCAGTCCTAGACTCTACCTCTTCAGCCACGTTCTGCATCCCATCTGGGCTCCCGTGTGTCTGCAGCGGCAACGGAGTGACACATCGCTTTTCCCATTTGTTGGGACGTGGCTCCGATGTAGCCTCCCTGAAAGTGCGCTTGAGCTCACCAATGCCAGCTACTGATCCGGACCGTAACCCGTCCACGCCGCTGTCTTCGGCAGAAACAGATTCCTGGACAGAGTCAGTCCCCATATCTTCAGTCTTGCTCCTCACAGCTTCACTTGAAACCTCAGCTTCTGATGAGACATCTGGCTTGGTGACCACCACTTCCATGGCTTTTTCCACCTCTGCAGCATCACCTTCAGAGTCCTTGGCATGATGCAGATCCACACCACACACTGACAACTTCTCATCTTCAACAGCATCCACTTGTGCTGTGTTCAGTTTCAGAGTCCTGCCTTTAAAGCTCAGCTCTCCTCCTTTCACCTTAGTCTTCGCCAGGGAACCGGCCAACTGTAAAACATCTTCAGATGCCATCTTCTGTCTGGCTGTAAGGTCAGCATCAGCTTTCTTCTCAGGACTCTCAACCTCCTCTGCTACCATGCCTTCCTCATTTGCACTGGTTGCTTTATGGTCATCAGATAATTCACTATCACTATCTGACCCCTTTTTCTCAGCCACATCTGGCTCACTGTCAGGGCTATACACTTCATTTTCATTCACATCCTGCTCACTGTCAGGGTTATACAATTCATTTTCATTCATATCCTGCTTACTGTCAGGGTTATACAATTCATTTTCATTCACATCCTGCTCACTGTCAGGGTTATACAATTCATTTTCATTCACATCTTGATCTGGAACCTTAGTTAACATGTCATCCACAACATTAACTACACCATCTGGTCCCTCAAGTATGTGACTATGTGTCAACCCCAGCACTATACTTCTATATAGCTCAGGTACTAGGAGCTGACTCACGACCTCTCCCTGGACTTCAGTGTCCCTATACAATAGGCTATTGTCCATGGCAGCATGAGGAAACCTCTCCTCAGAGCCAGGCTCCTGGGAAACCTCATTTAGAACAATCATATTTTCCTGTGTTGTCCTAAGAGTGGGGTCTCGCCACTGCTCACTCTCAAAATTGTCACAGGACACAGGCAAGTCAGGGACACTCGGTTCCCGAGAACCACCATCCTCGTCTCCCAACATCACCTGCAAGGGAATTTCATCACTATCACAGTCATAATTATTATCAATATCATTATCATGATTATGATCAGTATCATCATCACTATCATGATCATCATCATTATCATTAGCAGCATCAGCATCATTATCATGGTCATCATCATTATCATGATCATCATCATCATCATCATCACATAAGTTTAACGGCCCACTAGCATTGTGTTCCGCCCCTCGGGACTGCGCACCCTCAATAGGAGCTTCATCACACTGTCCATCAGAAACATTTTTCCCCCAGAGATCCTTAGATCGGGGAAAGTCATTACCCAATATGACGGGGTGCACCAGGCTCTTCACTACCCCCACTTCATATGAAACCTCCCCGAGTTTAGGGACCAAGTCCACGGCAGTCTCTGGGTAGACTTTGGTGTCTCCATGGATGCACACCACACTCAGGTGCTTATCAGGGATGAAGTCCCTATCAATCAGGCTGTCACATACGGAAGTCACTGGACTCTCTGAGTCCAAGAGGGCCTGTGCTGGGCAGTCATTTACAACCACCGGGGACCCCCGTGGTCCAGTCTCTTCGGCTGAGGTGGACACACACACAGGTTCTGCGCAGAGAGAGAGGGATCCGCCAACATCACAACATATAGGCTCCCCCTCTATTGGACAGTTGGCTGCAATTTCATGACATCTCCAACCCTGTCCATCACACTTTTCCACCCCATAATCAAGCCTGCTGACTGCAGACTCCCAACTGTATCTCCAGTCATGAACTCCCCTGGCACGGGCTGTCACCGTAACACCCAGCCGGGTAAGAATCTCCGCTTTCAACTTGCCATAGTCTTGGCTGTCCTGCTCGCTCAGGTCAGCATATGCCCTTTGGGGCTCTCCAATCAGATAGGGTGCGACCATCATGGCCCATTCAGATAGGGGCAGATTCTCCTTCTCTGCCAATCTCTCAAACCTAGTGAGATATACCTCCACATCATCACGAGGTGTCATCTTTTTCAGGGACCGTCTTACCGCCTTCTTTACAGCGGACAACGCAGGTACCTTCACAACATTACTCTGGGACGAGGTGTTGAGAGCTGCAATCTGCTCAAAAAACAACCGGTCATTCTCCTGCTGCTGCTGCAGGAATTGCTGCTGGGCCTGCTGCATGCGCTGCTGGTGCTGCAGGCGCTGCTGCTCCATGCTCTGCTGCAGGCTCCGCTGGGCCTGGGCCAGGTACTCAATGAGCTCCTCCATACTGCCGGACTTATCTGTCTCAACCCCGGCAGTTTTATGTTGCACATTAACTTGTGCCATTTGTTCAAACAGCGCCTCCATGCTGTCATCCATGCTGTCAGACTTCTCTGTCTTAACAACGGCAGTCTTCACTCAAGACATACACACTACACAGCTTTTTTCCACAGAAAATTCAGCCTTGCTGTGCAACCACTTTTTTTTTTTTTTTTCCTTTGCAAAGTCTATTAGGGCTACTGTCTCTTTAAGACTGCTCCACAAACTTTTCTTTTGCTGCTGCACATTCCACAGTCATTTTCACAACAAGTTCAGCTTTGCTGTGCATACATTTTCTCTCTGCAGACCCTATCAGGGCCACTGTCTCTCCAAGACTGCTCCAAACAGACGTTTCTGCTGACACACACTTTTTTTTTTTTTCTGTTGCTATTTCAATAGACTTCACCTTTAATGCTGTCTCTCGCCACTGTGCTGCATGCACACTCCAGCACTAACTGTACCAGGCACTGCGCTGCCCCAGCATCCTCCACCAATTGTAGCCTTTCCGGGGGTTTAGCTCTAGGATCGCTGTCTGGGTAGACAGAATGGCACGGAAACAGTTCATTCAGACAGCAGTTTGGTGAAAACTGGCCGCAACCAGTTTTATTAAAGTCCACAGCACACAGATTAAAACAAAGCATAAACATAAGACCTGGGCTTGTCTAGCCTCTAATTACACTTAGATAGATGGCCCTCTCTATCCGGGACCCAGACTCTACCAGTCTGTGCCCAAAACAACACATATCACATATGTTACCAGTATGGAGCTTCACAGATACTCCTTCTTGTGTCTGAAGGCACCTTCCATGACCAGACTTGAGAGAGATCCACTCTTATTCAGCCGCTCTTCACACGGATTCGCACTGAGACTACTCCTATGTCCGGGGTCCTTCCTGCACCCAAACTGAGATAGCTCAAACACTCTTGGAGACTGCTTCCTTGTGCCAGGACACCTCTCTGTGTCCAAGCTAAAGACAGCTCTAACACTCTTGGAGACTGTTTCTTGTGCCGAGACACCTTCCTGTGTCCAGGCTAAACTAGCTCTCAGATTGTGTTTGCAGACACCTACTTCTGGTCTCCTAATTAAGACCTGAGTAGTTTCAGGCTTGTGCTGCAAGTGTGTGCTGAATGTGAGGTGTAGTGACCTTTCTCCACCACTAGGTCCACAAAGCCACACATTTCCCTTATACCTAGGTGAAATGTACACCCCATTCATCACATATTCACTCACTGTCTCACACTAGGTTAAACTTTTAGTTTACCATCTTGCCCCTTTCCCCATATGAGTATTCCCACTGGGGATGGGTACTGTGGGCAATATGGCTCCAGGTTGTCACCACCACACTTTCTTTACTTAGAGATATTTATGTGCTTGAGGGTGTACGTTATACTGGACATTTGCCTTACAATCATCGTATTTTTCTCTATTGGTGACAATCTGACCTACTTTTTGCATTATGGGCTTGCCGATATGTGTATCGTTGGTACGTTTTTTGCTGCACCACTGTTACACTTCTATCTAATATACGTTTATGTACACTTGTGAACGTTTTTATTCATGTGATTATGTGTGTATTTTTCAATAAATTTGTCCACTTTTATATTCTAAATAATTCATTTGGCTGGATGCTCCTTTTTTTGTTATAACTCCATGTATTATCTCATGCGAGATAATCGGATCGATTATGCCAATGACTCTGTCAGAGTTTAATCCAAGTGTCATCTTACTGAGATCCGATTTTCTTGCTTGAGAGAATCGAAGAGGATGGAGAACTTAATATTTCCATTTTCTCCATTCTCTGAGTCCGCAGTAATCAGAAGACAAACAAGTGCGGTCCAATGTTTGGCTGCGCATGATTCTAATATCGGGGCCATTCCCAGCATGCTGCGATTATTTTCTTATGCTGATTCGTAGATCTGCACTGTCCCAAAGTATAACATTGGGCAGAGTGCTATACAATAAAACATCGGATAGCACCCAGCCGTGTTATACGTGCAAGTGAGCACGCCCTAATGCTGTATAGATACCCCACATGTTGCTGTGATCTGTCAAGGTTGGAACTTCATAATACATCTGAAAATCTCCTTTGATATCTGGCGCCAAGACGTTAACAGGTGATCTTTTAAGTTCTCTAATTGTGAGGTTAGGTCTTCATGGATCAGACTTTTTTTTCTTACCATGTCCCACAAATGCTTCATAGGATTGAGATCTGGGAGATTTGTCAAATCGGCACTCTGAACTCTTTATCATGTTCCTCTAACCATTTCTAACAAATTTGTGTGGCAGGATGCATTATCCTGTTGACGTAGGACATTGTCATAAGTGAATAACGTTGCCAAGGAAGGTTGTAATTGGTCTGCACAATATATAGGTGGGTGGTACATGTCAAAAATGAATGCCAGAGACCGATTGGCCTGCAGAACTCTTCCGAGAGCATAAGACTCCTTCCACTGATTTGCCTTCTTCAGAAAGTAAATTCATTAACTTTTTTATCCAGGAGTACATAACATATGCACACAGCTGGCCACATTAATATATAAGAAAATATGATTCCTCAGATTATCCTTCTATCAAACTTTCCCCAGTTTGATATTTTTGGTTGTTTTCTGGTAAATAGTAATTATGAGCCCTGGAAATCATTAATACTGTCCTATACATAAAATCTAGTAGATATTTGGAAGCTTTTTTATTTTTCTGGTAATGTTGGACCCTTCTTTTTATAGGGTCCATCTACACCTGAATAAAGATTATTTATATACATAACTTTCAATGACAACGAGGTTCCTAGATTATAAAGGATATTTGTGCTATAGAAATCTCCCAATTAAATGTCGATGGTGTGCGGATTCTAGAGCTCAGATTATTTTTCTCACCAATGTTTTCTTGGAAGCAGTGAATCAGGCTTTAATAGTATATTATTATTAAGACTTTTGACAATAGGTAATAAAGCATGACAGTGTAGAAGACATCTAGATAACATGTTTTTAGTTTTAATATTTTGTGGTGCTCCACAAGAAAAGCATTTTATATGTTTGATAAGAGACTTTGTTTTTGGGCACTTGCAATTATTTTATTTTTCTGCTTATATTTTCGAATGTCAGTTGTGTTTCACCATTTATTTCTTTTGTATTGTTCATTCTTATCATCCATTGAATTTTTTTTGAATGAAATAAACATAAAATCCAACATCCATCTTGTTTATGTTCATAAGTAGGTATCAACAAACCCGAACGGTGAAGTCTGGGGTCCGATACCGAATCCCGAACACGGACTTTTTAGTTTGTGTCTATTTTCCTGTTGGGGTTAGCCAGTCTAATAAAGCGTGCTGAAAGGCTCCAGCACAGCTAATCAACAAGTTTTTAGACTGTGGAGCCATCACGGCCAAGCCAAGTATTGGAATGTGTAGAACATAAATTCCGTTTAAAAACTTGATTTTTATTGATAATCGTAAAAACACCAACCCAGTGAAAAAAGGTAAAATACCAACAATAAACTATACTGGTACGTTGTCACGGGTGTGTCGCGGCGAAGATCGTCGCGATTGCACACCCTGACTTCGCACAGCTGAGTTTCTGGTGCTGGGTGTTTTTCGGCACTGAGGGAGTTAATTCTTTCTCTCTCGGTGCTGGACTGACCAGCCTCACCCAGCTGCGATTGATGTTTTGTTAATTAGCTTCCTTCTTATACCTGCTGGTCTGCTGGGGAAGTTGTCGGTGAAAGCATTCATTCAGACCAGCAGAGCGGATCGTTTCTGAGAAGACTTAAGCTAAGAGTGCCTGTTGTGGTTTATCCTCTCCTCGCTTATTGTTTATCTCCTAAACCTTTTGTGTTCCTCTGTAGTGGAAGTTTTGTATGCATGGCAGTGTTTTCTTTACCCCTTGTCTGTCTCGTTTATCTTAGACTGTGTGTAAGCTGTGACCTGCCCATTCCCTGTGGTGGTAATCAGGGTCCTTCTCAGGACTAGATTACAGTGGTCAGGGATCTACAGGAGACAGGGTTACGCTGGCGGCCTGGACCTCTGTACCATTAACAGTACCTCCAGGTAGAGGGACTAGTCAGGACCCCAGTTCAGGGTCAGCATAGACCCCGGTCCACCTCTATCCTGAGACAGCGTGACACGTACACAGTATAGACCCACAATACATAGGATATTATGTCAGGTAAGACATTGCTGGCAGATACTATGTATACATGTTGATATTTTCTATTATAGGAAATATAGTATGTTGTCACATTAGATATATGTTACTATCATAGAATATATCTGTTATACTTCGTGACATTTTCACCGACCACTCTAAAAGATTCTCCCCAGCTACCATTGATCCAGTAGCCCAGTTAGCTCAGCAGTTGCAGAGTTTGTCCATGGAGCTGACGGACGTTAAGTCCAAGGTTTTGTACCCCCGGGAGCAAACCAGATCTGAACCTAAAGTAGCTCTCCCGGACAGGTTCACTGGTGGGCGGGATAAATTTTTTACCTTCCGGGAGGCATGTAAATTATATTTTCGGCTACGGCCTCGGTCTTCGGGGAGTGAAGATCAGAGGGTGGGAATTGTCATCTCGCTCTTACAAGGGGACCCTCAATCCTGGGCGTTCTCTCTTCCTCCGGACTCCCCGGCTCTCCAGTCAGTAGATCGATTTTTTACAGCCCTGGGTCTGGTATATGATGACCCGGATCGGGTCTCCCTTGCTGAAATGAAGTTATGTAAGATACAGCAGGGAGATCGTCCAGCGGAGGAATTTTCTTCTGAGTTCCGTAGATGGGCCACAGATACTCAGTGGAATGACCCAGCTCTTAGGAGCCAGTTTTGTCAAGGATTATCTGACAAATTAAAAGATGTGTTGGCTCAGTATGATTCTCCCCCGTCACTGGAGGCCGCTATGGCCCTTGCTATTCGCATTGATAGACGACTTCGGGAGAGGTGCGAGGTAACTCCGCCCCCTGTGATGACTCCACCTTCTACTATAGTCCCTTATATTGAGGTTCCCCTGGTTTGTTCTGAGGAGCCTATGCAGTTAGGAGGGACATCGTTTCGAGGGAGGGGATCGGCGGTGCGCCGCAAGACAGGAAAGTGTTACTTCTGCGGGAGAAATGGACATTTTGTTGGGGGGTGTCCATCCCGTACTTTGCTGAGCAAGGAGTCGCCGGAAAACTGTTGATCCCAGGTTGTGTGGTGGACGACAATCTGGGAGTATGTATTTCGTCCCCAAGTCCGTCTCAGTTTCTCGTACCAGCGGAGGTGGTGGTAGGTACGAGAACTGAAAGGATTTCTGTGGACGCTCGGTTTGCCCAGGTGCAAGGTATGCAACTGAGTGTATTGGCCAAACCTATCCCTATATTCTCTATTGACGCCAGGCCTCTCGGTCAAGGTAGCTTTGTGCAAGCCGTGCATAACATAGACCTTCGAGTGGGGGCAATACATAAAGAACTATTGTCTTGTTATGTGTTGGAGGGCCTTCCCACTCCTATTGTGTTGGGACTTCCTTGGTTAACTAAACATAACCCAGTTATTAATTGGCAATCCAGAGAGATAAGCCAGTGGGGTGAATTTTGCAATAGAAACTGCATGAACACGGTCATCGGTGCGGTCGTGCCTAGAACCTTACCTCCTTTTCTGGAGGACTTTGAGGATGTGTTTTCAGAGGAAGGGTGTCAAGATTTACCTCCTCATCGCGCATATGACTGTGCTATAAAATTGCTTCCTGATGCTAAGTTACCAAAATCTAGGTTATATAACCTTTCTGGTCCTGAGAGGCAAGCTATGAAGGATTATATTTCGGAAAGTCTGGCCAAGGGGCATATTAAACCTTCATCTTCCCCAGTGGCCGCGGGGTTCTTCTTTGTGAAGAAAAAAGATGGAGGCCTACGCCCTTGCCTGGATTTCCGTGAGCATAATCGGATTACGGTCCGAGATCCGTATCCGCTCCCACTTATTCCTGATCTCTTCAATCAGATTGTGGGCGCCAAATGGTTCTCTAAGTTGGATCTTAGGGGGGCGTATAATCTGATTAGGATAAAGGAGGGGGATGAGTGGAAGACGGCGTTTAACACTCCGGAGGGACATTATGAGAACCTTGTCATGCCTTTCGGTCTGACTACTGCCCCGGCGGTGTTTCAACATTTTGTTAATGACATCTTTTGCCACCTAGTGGGACAGTTTGTTGTCATTTATCTAGATGACATCTTAATTTACTCGCCGGATCTTGTGTCTCATCAGGAGCATGTGAGACAGGTGTTGCAGATCTTGCGAGACAATAAACTGTACGCCAAATGGGAGAAGTGTGTATTCGCCGTACAAGAACTTCAGTTTTTAGGATTCCTGGTGTCAGCTTCCGGTTTCCGTATGGACCCTGGGAAAGTGAAGGCTGTGCTTGAATGGGATCGGCCAGAGGATCTTAAAGCACTGCAGCGTTTCCTGGGGTTTGCTAACTACTACCGGAAATTTATTCGTAATTTCTCATCCGTTGTCAAACCTCTCACTGACATGACAAAAAAAGGGACGGATTTTTCTAGGTGGTCTGACAAAGCTTGTCAAGCATTTTCCTCCTTGAAAAAATGTTTTGCTTCAGCACCCATACTCATCCAACCTGATGCATCACAACCGTTCATTGTGGAGGTAGACTCATCTGACGTAGGAGTGGGTGCGGTATTATCTCAAGGTCCGTCCCCTGGTAAATGGCATCCGTGCGCTTTCTTCTCTAAAAAATTGTCGTCCGCCGAGAGGAATTATGATGTCGGCAATAGGGAACTCTTGGCCATTAAGTTGGCTTTTGAAGAGTGGCGTCACTTTTTGGAGGGGGCAGTCCACCCGGTCACCGTCATTACTGATCACAAGAACCTGCTGTATTTAGAGTCTGCAAAACGTCTGAATTCCAGACAAGCTAGATGGTCGTTGTTTTTTACCAGGTTTAATTTTGTCGTCACATATCGTCCTGGGTCAAAAAATGTTAAGGCGGATGCCTTATCTCGTGGTTTCCCGGGGGCCGGGAAGACGGATGACCCGGTTCCTATTCTTCAGGAGGGAGTTGTGGTGTCGGCTGTATGCTCTGAGCTTGAGGAGGAGGTATTGGAGGCTCAGGGGGACGCCCCTGTAGGACCTCCAGGGAAACTGTTTGCTCCAGATCAGTTAAGACAAAAGGTTATCGAGGCACATCATAATTCTGCTTTGGCAGGACACCCAGGGAGTAAAGCAACTGTAGATCTCCTTTCTCGCCGGTTTTGGTGGCCTAACTTAAATAAAGAGATGGTAACTTTTGTCGCGTCCTGTGGGGTATGTGCGTGCTCTAAGACCCCACATATCCGTCCGTCTGGGGCCCTTTTACCGTTGAAAATCCCTGAGCGTCCATGGACCCATCTGTCTATGGACTTCATTACGGACCTCCCTCCGTCTTCAGGTAAAACTGTCATACTAGTTGTAGTTGACAGGTTCAGCAAAATGGCACATTTTATTGCTCTTCCTGCTCTTCCTAATGCTAAAACTCTGGCGCAGGTGTTCATTGGGGAGATTGTGAGACTTCACGGTATGCCTTCCGATGTGGTGTCGGATCGGGGGTCTCAGTTTGTGTCCAAATTCTGGAAGGCATTTTGTTCTCGTCGGGGGATGCAATTGTCATTTTCTTCGGCTTTTCATCCGCAGACCAATGGTCAGACAGAGCGTCTGAATCAGAGCTTAGAGACATATCTCCGGTGTTTTGTGTCAGAGAACCAGGAGGACTGGGCTTCTTTCTTGCCTCTGGCAGAGTTCGCTCTTAACAATAGGCGGAGCGAGTCCACTGGTAAGTCCCCGTTTTTTGGGGCATATGGTTTTCACCCCAGTTTTGTACTTTCAATGGGGGGGGCTCTTCTGGGGTTCCTGAGGAGGAACGATTTTCGTCGTCACTTGCTTCACTGTGGAGAGGAGTGCTTAATAATCTGAGCACTATGGGGAACCGATACAAACGTATGGCTGATAGGAGGAGAGTGTCTGGTCCGGACCTAAGTGTGAACAATCTGGTATGGTTGTCTACCAAAAATATAAAACTTAAGGTTCCCTCCTGGAAACTGGGTCCCAGGTTCATCGGGCCATACAGGATCAGTTCAATAATTAATCCGGTGGCTTTCCGTCTTGACCTCCCTCCTACGTTTAAAATCCACAATGTGTTCCACAAATCGTTGCTTAAGAGGTACGTGGCACCAGTTATACCGTCACCTCTACCTCCTCCTCCTGTGGTGGTCAATGGTAATTTGGAGTTTCAGGTATCGAAGATCATTGACTCACGTCTGAATCGCCGGTCCCTTCAGTACCTTGTTCATTGGAGGGGGTATGGTCCTGAGGAGAGGATGTGGGTTTCTGCGTCGGATATTAACGCAGACCGATTGGTTCGGGCCTTCCACACTACTCACCCAGACAGACCAGGCCCTGAGGGTCCAGATGCCCCTCGTAGAAGGGGGGGTACTGTCACGGGTGTGTCGCGGCGAAGATCGTCGCGATTGCACACCCTGACTTCGCACAGCTGAGTTTCTGGTGCTGGGTGTTTTTCGGCACTGAGGGAGTTAATTCTTTCTCTCTCGGTGCTGGACTGACCAGCCTCGCCCAGCTGCGATTGATGTTTTGTTAATTAGCTTCCTTCTTATACCTGCTGGTCTGCTTGGGAAGTTGTCGGTGAAAGCATTCATTCAGACCAGCAGAGCGGATCGTTTCTGAGAAGACTTAAGGTACTGCCACACTAAACTATCCCGCTAGCGATCACGATAAAGACGCATACTAATGCGATCGCTAGCGGGATCGTTTTAATATCGCTAGTAGCGGCTTTATTTAGCGATGTCGTTAAGGACGCTATCGCGGTTAGCGATCTCCTTAACGACTTTAGCGGTACAAAATACCGCTAAATCGCTAAATAAAAGGTGCCACACTCAGCGATAATACTTACCCAGCGGGAGCGCCGACGATAAAATAGGGTCCGGAACGATTCCAGCGACGAGCGAGATCACAGCAGGATCTCAGCAGGGAGCTCGTTGCTGACAAATGCCGCACACAACAACATCGCTAACGGGATCGCTAAATAGTGACGTTTTTTAGCGATCCCGTTAGCGATGTTGTTTAGTGTGGCATACCCTTTAAGCTAAGAGTGCCTGTTGTGGTTTATCCTCTCCTTGCTTATTGTTTATCTCCTAAACCTTTTGTGTTCCTCTGTAGTGGAAGTTTTGTATGCATGGCAGTGTTTTCTTTACCCCTTGTCTGTCTCGTTTATCTTAGACTGTGTGTAAGCTGTGACCTGCCCATTCCCTGTGGTGGTAATCAGGGTCCTTCTCAGGACTAGATTACAATGGTCAGGGATCTACAGGAGACAGGGTTACGCTGGCGGCCTGGACCTCTGTACCATTAACAGTACCTCCAGGTAGAGGGACTAGTCAGGACCCCAGTTCAGGGTCAGCATAGACCCCGGTCCACCTCTATCCTGAGACAGCGTGACACGTACACAGTATAGACCCACAATACATAGGATATTATGTCAGGTAAGACATTGCTGGCAGATACTATGTATACATGTTGATATTTTCTATTATAGGAAATATAGTATGTTGTCACATTAGATATATGTTACTATCATAGAATATATCTGTTATACTTCGTGACATACGTGGCCTATATATACTCCTATATGATCCTACCTGACCGTGGGGGTTGGCACCATAAAGATTCGACTTGGCGCCCCCACTCAACGTAGGCTATCCCTCACTGCCCTGTAATGCCCTACACTATAGGTAGGAAAACATTATGTGGATAGGCAGGAGTGAAGTGAGTCTTTAAACTAGGCACACGTAAAGTAGGACACTTGTACCACTAGATGATTGATATAACATATATTTTGGAAACAATCAGTTCCGTAGGGCAAAAAAAAAAAAAAATTAAACCCAAATTGTCCTAATACCATATTATAGATTAGACCAGTAAAATATATTGGCCAAAGGTCAGAAGGACAGATAATAGACAACAATTTTGCTAGTCATTATAACGGAACATTCAAAGAGCATGACATATTGTTGCCTCAGTGCCCCATATATAATTCCCATAAGGGGTAACTTATCGTGTCTTCATTAGCCCCAAGGCGTTTCCCCGTCAGTCTGAACGGTTCATCAGGAGGTCTTAACAAGGTACAGATCGGCTGCCATTGTAGATGATGGTGCACCGTCGTACCCTCTCAGGTGGACTTAAATAACACCCTCATCAGTGCCGAAAATCGG
>JARQOD010000006.1:55274680-55353808 GCA_033576555.1 Oophaga sylvatica
TATGTTTCTATTGTGGTAAGTCAGGGCACTTCATTATAAACTGCCCCAGCCGTTCTCGTAAGACTACTGCAGCACTCATTCATTGTGAGTGTTGCGAGAGGGGATCTGTCAGGTCCGAGCCTCAGGCTCCAGAGAGATCTGCAGCAACAGATCTTGATTTCTCGGACTTAAACTCCGTTACCTCTGAGGACGTTGACTGTGTAAACGCTGCCATTTTTCAAGTTTCCTCAGCGGTGTCCCAGCTGAGTTGTAAGAAAAACAATTCTCATTGCTTTCTTTCCATCAAACTCTGGGTTGACTCAGCTTGGGTGTCTAGCTCTGCTATGATCGACTCAGGGGCAAGTGGAAATTTTATGGATGTCTCCTTTGCTCTGAAACAGGGAATACGTTCAGTGAAGAAGGCTACTCCAGTACAGATGGAAACTGTGGATGGCTCCCTGCTGACCTCTGGACCAGTGGATCAGGAAACAGAGCCTTTGAGGGTTCTTATGGGTAAAGATCATCAAGAGAAACTGTCCTTTATGCTTATCTCTTCTCCCCACTTTCCCATTATTCTAGGGCTACCATGGCTGCAGGCTCAGAATCCTACCATTAACTGGGAGACCAAGGAATTACACTTTCCAGAGAAACAGATGAGTCCAAAAGTTTCAGCTTGCTCTGTTCCTAAAGGAATCATGTCAGTCCCTGAACTACCAGCTGTATACCAGGACTATGTGGATTTATGTGACAAGAAGAACGCTGACCAGCTTCCTCCTCACCGTCCATATGATTGTCCAATTGAATTATTGCCTGGAGCAGAGATACCTTTTGGTAAGATCTACCCCCTGGCGGGGCCCGAGCTAAAGGCTTTAAAGGATTACATAGATGAAAATCTAGCCAAGGGCTTCATACGCCCCTCTTCATCTCCTGCAGGTGCACCCATCTTCTTTGTAAAGAAGAAAGATGGATCTCTGAGACCATGCGTAGACTATAGGGAACTCAATAAGGTTACTATTAGAAACCGTTATCCATTGCCTTTAATCCCTGAGTTATTGGAGAGAGTGCGACATGCCAAAATTTTTTCTAAACTAGATCTTCGTGGGGCCTATAACTTAGTCCGTATTAGACCTGGGGATGAATGGAAGACTGCATTCAGGTCACGCTATGGACACTTTGAATATCTAGTTATGCCTTTTGGTCTGAGTACCGCCCCAGCCACTTTCCAACACTTGGTGAATGACATCTTCAGGGATCTCCTAGATACATTCGTGGTAATTTATTTGGATGATATTCTAATTTTTTCTAACTCCACAGAGGAACATCATGGACATGTGAGAATGGTCTTGGAACGTCTAAGACAAAATCATCTTTACATCAAACTTGAAAAGTGTGAATTCCATAGGACCGAAATTCAATTTCTGGGGTATGTACTGTCTACACAAGGAATTAGTATGGATGGAAGCAAAACCCAAGCCATCAAGGATTGGCCAAGTCCTAGAAATGTGAAGGAGGTACAGCGCTTCATCGGGTTTGCCAACTTCTATAGACGTTTCATTAGAAATTTCTCTGAGGTAGTGTCACCTATCACTCAACTTACCCGGAAAGAGTCTAGGTTTTCCTAGACTCCCCAAGCCCAGGAAGCATTTTCCCGTCTAAAAGATAAATTTACCACTGCACCTATCCTAGTACATCCCAACCCCGAGCTTGCCTTCATAATAGAGGTGGATGCTTCAGACTGTGCCGTTGGAGCTATACTCTCTCAGAGAACAGGTGAGAAGAATGTCTTGCATCCCTGTGCCTTCTTTTCCCAGCAGTTGTCTTCGGCTGAGAGGAACTACGATGTGGGCAATAGAGAGTTGTTGGCCATTATTGCCGCCTTCAAAGAATGGAGACACCTTCTTCAGGGAGCTGCACAGCAAATAGTCGTCCTGACAGACCATCGTAACCTTGAGTTTATCAGGTCGGCTAAGTGCCTGACTCCTCGCCAGGCTCGCTGGAATCTTTTCTTAAACCAATTTAATTTTATCATCTCTTATAGACCAGGATCGCGCAATGGAAAGGCTGATGCACTCTCTAGGATTTACTCAGCAGAGACACGTCCAATTACTCCTCCTAAGACTATTCTTCCTGACTCTAGATTCCTAGGAGTAATTCATAATCAAGACCTACTTAAGGACATCAAGGAAGCATACCATGCGGATTCCTTTTTGGCACAACCCCCAAGGGACGTAAGTCTTGTCTTTAAGAATGGTGTGTGGATTCAGGGACAACGTCTGTATATTCCTGAAACAGTCAGATTAAGAGTATTGCAACTCATTCACGATTCCAAGATAGCTGGGCATAGAGGAATTCTAAAGACACAGGAATTTCTTTCTCGTTTCTTTTGGTGGCCCACTTGCAGGAAGGATGTTTTGAATTATGTCACTTCATGTGAGGTCTGTGCAAGATGCAAAACACCTCGCTCCTCACCAACTGGTCTGTTACAGCCTCTTCCCACCCCGTCCCGCCCGTGGGGATCCATTTCTATGGACTTCATTGTGGAGTTACCAACCTCTCAGGGGAAGAACACCATTCTAGTGGTGGTTGACCGTCTAACAAAGGCAGCTCATTTTATCCCTTGTGTCGGCTTACCCACTGCAAAACAGACATCAGATTTGATGATTAAAGATGTGTTTCGCTTACATGGAGTACCGGATGAGGTTATTTCGGATCGAGGGTGCAATTCACTTCTAGGTTTTGGCAAAATTTCTGTGCAGCATTGGACATTAAAGTAAACCTTTCTTCTGCTTTTCATCCCCAGACTAATGGACAGACCGAACGAACCAATCAAACCCTGGAGCAGTATCTCCGCTGCTTTATCTGCCACCTACAGGATGATTGGGTGGATCTACTTCCATTAGCTGAGTTCTCGTATAACAACTCTCAGAGTGCCTCCACTAAACAGTCTCCTTTTTACTCTAATCTAGGTTATCATCCTAACATTCTACCACGATTTCCCATAGAAACGCCTTTACCAGCAGTGGCTGAAAGAATCACGTCTTTACAGAAGAATATGGATCTTCTAAAGGAAAATCTGGAATCGGCTCAAGAAAGGTACAAGAAAGCAGCAGATAAATTTCGTAAACCTGCACCAGCTTTCAAGGTAGGAGACTTGGTCTGGCTGTCAACCAGAAATCTTAAGTTAAGGATTCCATCGTCTAAGTTGGGACATAAGTACATTGGACCCTATAAAAATCAGTAAAATTATAAGTGCCGTTGCTTGTCGTCTTCAACTGCCCAGAACTATGAGAATCCACCCTGTCTTTCATGTATCCCTACTAAAGGCTGCGACACCCAATACGTTTCCTGGACGTTCCTCTCCTTGCCCTGACCCAGTGCTAGTCGATGGTCAGGAAGAATTTGTGGTGGAAAGGATTTTAGATTCCAGGTTGTATAGAAATCAGTTACAATATCTGATTAAATGGCAGGGCTACCCAGTGGAGGACAACTCATGGGAACCGGTCAGTAACGTTAATGCTCCTCGCTTGCTCCGTCAGTTTCATCAGAGGTACCCACACAAGCCTGGTCTGAGGTCATCCGGAGGTTGTCCTTAAGGGGGAGTAATGTAAGGTTCTATGTATATATTCCTGAAACTCAGTTTGTTCGTCAGCCATTTTACTTTCTGTCTTGCTGCAGCTATCTTGCCCTCAGTCAAAATGGAGTTTCCAGCTTGCATGTTCCCGCCCTGATTCTCTCCTTTGCTTCTTAAGCAGCCACAGCTGAGCAATCAGTGCTTCAGAATCTAGCCTGCAGTGAACCTGTGACTTGACTCCTGTAAGCCTTGGACCCTGTACTCCAGCTATTCCTACTGAGGAACTCTGAAGCACTTGTGGACTCTGAACCCTGCTCTTTGAAAGACCCACGTTTGCATGGACTTACGGTAACAGAGAAGAAGATCCTGAATCTGTATTGGAGAGTGATTGCTGAGCTTGGATTACTCTGGCCTGCTGTGTCTCCTGTTTCTGTGTCTGCAAACTGTGTGACTATTTCTGCCAACTTGTATGAAGTAATACAGGACTTTTCTATATCAAACCTGTGACTCCTGTGTTTTCATCGCACCCAAGCACAAGACGCTATATGAACTGTACTACATACATTACACTGAGATGCAGATGTGGAAGTAGGGCTGTTAATGGGGATGTTGAAGTCTCCAAGGATAATGGTTGGTAGTTCTGAGGACATGAAGTGTGGCAGCCAGGCTGAGAAGTGGACTTAAAGTCTTCCTTCAACCTTAATAACTATGTTACTATGTTACTTTGTATTGCTAATTGCTAGTTAAGCAGAAAATTGAAGAACAAATCCCACTATACAGTTTCTGAATTACCCATCTCATGTGCTCTGATAACACATTGGGTTCTCTACGTTGGAAGCTTAGAATTCATTTTCCTGAATCTGTTTATCTGAAGTTTAATTTTTGCATCTTCTTTTTGATTATTTAGCATATTTGTTGACACCATCAAGGATTACAAAAAGAATTCAACCCAAAGAGAAAAAAATGTTCTATCCAGATTGTTAATATTCCAGTAATATTATTTTTTATATCATATTGGCTGCCTAAATGTATGTGTCACCAGAATAACATTTATGACTTGCTCTCCGACCTTTTACCAGAGGCTGTTGGCAGAAACTATTTTGCCGCTAACATTTATTACTTGGTTATATATTAACTTCTGAATGAAATATTTTACATAATGCAATAATAAAATGCATCATTAATTTCAATATGAATTAATTTTAAAACCAAGAAAAAGCTTTAAGAGGACCTATCAACAGGTCAAAAGTGATCAGCTTTTGCTCTTATTTTTTTCCTGCTGTTTCTGTACTCAGTTTTGTTTTCTTTTTTATCCCCTTCCAAACATGGCAATCTTCCATTTTGGCATTTTCATCTTTTTCCTCCTCTTCCTCCAAGAGCCATAACGGTTATACTTTTCTGTCAATATAGCCGTAAGAGGGCTTGTTTTTTTGCAGGACAAGTTGATCTTTTGAAAAACACCATCCATTTTACTATGCAATGTACTGGAAAAGAATAAAAAAATACTATAATTGCAACAAAAACCCTCAATTACACAATAGTTTTTTGGGTTTTGTTTCTATGGCATTCATTATGCGGTACAAATGAACTGGCAATATTATTCTCCAGGTAGTGTGATTACGATTAAACCAAATATGCTTAGTATTTTTTTTTATTTAATACCTGAAAAATATTTTGGAAATTCGTAAAACATCTTTTGCTTGTTTCGCCATTTACTGGGACTCAAAGTTTTCACTTTTTAGGCAATGGGGCAGTGTGAGGGCATTTTTTTGTGAAACTGTATTACTTGATGACATTTTGGTGTATAAATGAAGTTTAAATGGCTTCCTATTGCATATTTTGTAGTGTTTTGGCATCCAAAAACCTGTAATTTTTATTTTTTTTTCCGATTGTCGTAATGATTTTTATATTATGAAAGATTGGACTTTTCCATATGCAACAATATCAAATATGTATATTTTTTGTTTGTTTCATTATAAGAGATATGGTGAAGTGGATTCATAACACCATAGGTCAGGGTGGACTCACAGACTATGACGCTGGCACAGCAGGCTGGAAGGCATGTACAACAACAAGGACTTAGAAAACAGGCTATGCTCAACGGTAGACAAAAAAATAAGGCAACACATAGTGGAGGCCACAAGACAAAATGACAAAGAAAAAAACAGCAACACACAGATGAAGGTAGCAGAATTAAGGCAGATTGCAACATAATGTGAACTGCCTCTAATAACAGTTTGGGATGCTTATAGCAAACAATGGGTTAATAAGTAGGTAGCAAGTAGAGCATTAATCAGCAGATCTGATGGATGCTAAGATGAAAACAGCTCAGTATGAGTAGTCTCTAAATATTAGTTGGTGATGCTTTCTGCAAATGAAGGGTTAACCAGAAAGTAGCAAATAGAGGGTTAACCAGAAGATCAGAAGGTTTGCAGAAATCACAGGAGTTTGCAAAGATGAATGCAACAGAAGACACTGGATGGTAAAAATTCTACATGAACAGCAACTGAACATATTTCTCAATTCTCAAACACAGAGGTGTGTTCAAGTCGGTCTTACAAGGTTTTGGGAGGTGATGTCACTGGAGAACGTTGGCTCATTTGTGAGTCTCGACGTGAAGAACTGCAAAGGATGGTGACCATAGAGGAAGGGAGTGGAGCTCAGTCTTGAAGATGAAACACATGAATAACATCACCTTCCCACGGTCACAGTCATATCACCCATAACTTTTTTAATGTAAACTTCGTGCTTCAATCTTTTGTAAGACGAGCTGTATTTGTAGGCGACATTTAGCCATTGCATAGACAAAATATCAACTTTTATTTTTTGTTCAATCCATAGAAAATTTATACATGATCTGCAAAGAGGAGTGGACTAAAATTCCACCTTACGTGCGCAAACCTCATCATCAACTAGAAAAAATGTCTGACTGCTGTGCTTGCCAACAAGGGTTTTGCCACCAAGTATTAAGTCTTGTTTGCCAGAGGGATCAAATATTTATTTCTCACTGCAAAGTGCAAATAAATTTATATAATTAATACAATGTTATTTTCTGGATTTTATTTTTGATATTCTATCTCTCAATCTTAACCCCTTTACCACCAAGGTTGGTTTACATGTTAATGACCAGGCCAATTTTCACAATTCTGACCACTGTCCCTTTATGAGGTAATAACTCTGGAACGCTTCCATGGATCCCGGTGATTCTGACAATGCTTTCTCATGACATATTCTACTTCATGATAGTGGTTAAATTTCTTTGATATAATTTGCCTTTATTTATAAAAAAATTGAAATATGGTGAAAATATTGAAAACTTGGCTATTTTAAAAGTTTGAATTTTTATTCCCCTAAAACAGAGAAATATGTCACACAAAATAGTTACTAAATAACATTTCACATATGTTTACATCAGCACAATTTTGGAACAAAATTTTTTTTTGTTAGGAAGTTATAAGGGTTAAAATTTAAACAGCAATTTCTCATTTTTACAACACCATTTTTTTTAGGTACCACATCACATTTGAAGTCACTTTGAGGGGTCTATATGATAGAAAACACCCAAACGTGACACCATTCTAAAAGACTTCACCCATGAAGGTGCTCAAAACCATATTCAAGAAGTTTATTAACCATTCAGGTGCTTCACAGGAATTTTTGGAATGTTTAAAAAAATGAACATTTAACTTTTTTTCACAATAAATTTAGTTCAGATCCAATTTGTTTTATTTTACCAAGGGTAACAGGAGAAATTGGACCCCAAAAGTTGAACAATTTGTTCTGAGTATGCTGATACCCCATATGTGGGGGTAGACCACTGTTTGGGCGCATGGCAGATCTTAGAAGCGAAGGAGCGCCATTTGACTTTTCAATGCAAAATTGACTGGAATTGAGATCGGACGCCATGTCGCGTTTGAAGAGCCCCAGATGTGCCTAAACAGAAACCCCCAAAAGTGACACCAGTTTGGAAAGTAGACCCCTAAGGAAATTAACTAGATGTGTGGTGAGCACTTTGAACCTAAGTGCTTCACAGACGTTTATAACGTAGAGCCGTAAAAATAAAAAATCATATTTTTTTCACAAAAATGATCTTTTCATCCCCAATTTTTTATTTTTCAAGAGTAACTGGAGAAACGGGACCCCAAAAATTGTTGTG
Organism: Oophaga sylvatica; assembly: GCA_033576555.1. Classification (NCBI taxonomy): domain Eukaryota; kingdom Metazoa; phylum Chordata; class Amphibia; order Anura; family Dendrobatidae; genus Oophaga; species Oophaga sylvatica. Next base: position 55,282,387 of record JARQOD010000006.1, read on the forward strand.
AAATTTGTCCTGAGTATGCTGATACCCCACATGTGGGGGTAAACCACTGTTTGGGCGCATGGCAGAGCTCAGAAGGGAAGGAGCACCGTTTGACTTTTTCAACGCAGAATTGGCTGGAATAGAGATCAGATACCATGTCGCATTTGGAGAGCCCGTGATGTGCCTAAACAGTGGAAACCCCCAAACCCAACCCTAACCATAACCCTAACCACAAACCTAACCCTAACACACCCCTAACCCTAACCCTAGTCCCAACCGTAACCCTAACTTTACCCCAACCCTAATCCCCAACTTTAGCCCCAACCTAAGCCCTAACTTTAGCCCCAACCTTAACACTAACTTTAGCCCAACTCTAACCCTAATGGGAAAATGGAAATAAATGCATTTTTTTATTTTATTAGTTTTCCCTAACTAAGAGGGGGTTGATTTACTATTTATAGCGGGGGTTTTTTGTTTGGCAGCTGTCACACACTAAAAGACTCTTTTTATTGCAAAAAATAGTTTTTGCATCATCACATTTTGAGAGCTATAATTTTCCATATTTTAACCCACAGAGTCATGTGAGGTCTTGTTTTTTGCGGGATGAGTTGACGTTTTTATTGGTACCATTTTCGGCACATGACATCTTTTGATCACTTTCTATTCCGATTTTTGGGAGACAGAATGAGCAAAAACCAGCAGTTCATGAATTTCTTTTGGGGGGCGTTTACACCGTTCCTCGTGTGGTAAATTGATAAGGCAGTTTTATTCTTTGCGTCAGTAAGATTACAGCGATGCCTCATTTAAATAACTTTTTTATGCTTTGGTGCTTTTATATAATAAAAGCTATTTTATAGAAAAAATATTTGTTTTTGCATCACTTTATTCTGACAGCTATAACTGCTGATGACGCTGTATGGCGGCTCGTTTTTTGCGGGACAAGATGCCATTTTCAGAAGTACCATGTGTATTTATAACCGTCTTTTTGATCACGTGTTATTCCACATTTTGTTCAGCGGTATGATGATAAAGCATTGTTTTTTGCCTTGTTTTTTTATGGTGTTCACTAAAGGGATTATCTAGTGGGATAGTTTTATAGGTTGGGTCATTATGGACGTGGTGATACCAAATATGTGTACTTTTATTGTTTAGATTTTTTTAATTCAAATATTTATTTGGTGATAGAATAAATATTGATTTTTTTTATTATTAATTTTTTTTTATATATTTTTAAAATTATTTAAAAACATTGTTTTAAACTAATTCTATGTTTTACACTTTGTCCCACTATGGGACAATCATTTTGTGAAGGCTGATTGCTTCTATAGCATGCAGATGAAGCAGCATCTGCATGCTACAGAAGCTGTCAGCGCTGCACTCAGTGCACACTGACCTGAGAGACTTCCTGACATGCACTGCACATGGCAGGAAGTTTCTCAGCTCTGGACACCTGGATGTTGTCATGACAACATCGAGTCTCCGTGGCAGCGATCGGGACCCGCGTCACGCCGCGGGATCTCAGATCCAAAGGCAGAGGGGCTGTCAGCCCCTATGCCGGCTCCGGAATGCTGCGATCTTGTTTGATCACAGTGTTCTGGGAGTTAAAGTGCCGCTGCCCCGTGAGCGCTGCCGATCGCCGATGACATATATTTCGTCCATGGGAATTAAGTCCCAGGTCACATGGACGGAATAGTACTTCTGATGGCAGGGAGGGGTTAAAATTAACCTACCCTTAAAATTATAGACTGTTCATGTCTTTGTCTTGTGCAAACTTACAAAATCAGCAAGGGATCAAATAATTATTTCCCCTACTGTATAGAGGCATCCACTGAAAACAGGGATGAAGACAGGCTCCTTCCCTTAAAAAGTCTTATATCACAGTCTTATATCAAGAAGAACAAGTGTAGATATAACTACAGGGTAGATCAGCAGGCAAAAGATCAACAATTCCAACACTTCAAAGGCTGAGAAGGACATTAGCGAAAGTTACTTGCTGCTGTCGCCACACTGTAGCATGGACGCTTGTACCCTGAGCATGTCTGGCCAGTAAAGTAACGGCTGTGTAAAAGCTAAATAAAACTTTTTAACATTTATTGCTATTGCTGGCCAACCCAAAATATAACCAAAACTTGTCTATATACAAAAAGGAATACAAGACAAGACATGCTTTCCCTGATATACCAGTAGATTATATTACGTTTTGATCGTTCTATTATAAAATATGTGTTGTTCATTGTTTTCCTCTGGCACCAGTGTGACCTAGAAAGTAGATGGAATATTTATCACCCAAACACAACTGCGCTGTAATCCAGCCACTATCATAAAGCATCTATTTCAAAATCCATTTTTCATTTCTAAAAGATATATATTTTTTCTTGTCTCCAGCTTTAATCATAGCATAAACCTGGGAAACGGATTGTTCGTGCATATTTTGTGCATGACCTAAGACTTGTCATCTTTATTTTTATTTCTCTTTCGTGACCTTTACTTTCCCCAAGGAACCAGTTGTGTGATGCATTTCTGCACTTACTATGGAAAAATGTATATGGACGACGAAGCTACTTACTTTATGCCTGATATATACAATATTTATTAAACAGGGAAGACGCCGCAAAGATGGGTTATTCCAGGCATGAGAAAATAATTCATTACCCTCTAGTAATCAATTTTCCGTAATGCATATGTCTGTCATGAATAATGCCAACGCCTATTAACTCTGTGGAATGGCAATAAAGGTTGAGTAAGAAAATAATTGTAGCGCAGATCAAAGAGGGGAGCCCCCACTGAGAGGTAAATGTATATACTGCCAATATTTCATCTTTCAGATCCATTCCGCCTCTTTAACCTAATATGAACGCTATAAAGAAAAAGGCCCTGAAACTGTTATTGTCAAAGCCAAAACTAATTAGTCAGAACTTCCCGATGTGTTCAGTGAAAAGTTACTCGAAATAATGGGCTACTTTCTGAAATTTTATAGGTTTACTGAGTCTAGTGTTCTCTGGTATTTCCTGTTGCTCTTGGTTGGGAAGATTGACAAAACTTTACAAGTCATCTTGAGTAACACACAAACCTTTCAATACAGGCAATAACTTGCGGTATCATAAAGTATACAAGTGCACTTCAAGTAAAAACAAGTGGGGGGAAAAATGTCAGCGAGGCAATAACTGTATATCACATGGCCATCAATATTCAAAGTGCTGGGCTTTCTCCGCTAGGAAATGTGCCAGAAGAACATACAAAAGAGGATATAAAAAAAGTAAAAAAAGCAAACATTCCATATCACACACAGCGTATGTATACAGGACACTTGTATCAGATACTTTAAATGCTTAGAAATATTATTATCTGACATAAATGTATAGTGAACAATGATATAAGGTGTGTGAGCTCTGTTCTCATACATGTAAATGATAATTAAAATGCTATTTAATTAATTCTGAATAGAATAAAATCAAATTGAACAAACAGTGGATATAAAAAGTCTACACACTCTTGTTGAAAGGTGCAAAAACATTGCCAAGAAATGAGATATACCATGAAGCACTGTGAAGACAGTCAACAAGACGTGGCTTAAATTTGTTTCCAACGAGGTATCACTTAGATTACTGGGTGCAGTACTGCAGCAGAGCTGAGAAAGCTAACTCTGCCCACACCAGGCTATCTGTGCACATATCAAAAAGGAGAAAAAAGAGTCACTGGTGACCGAAATTCATAGTATAAAAGGTAAATATTTATTTAACATTGCATAAGTAACACATAGATAAATAATATAAACAATGAAATCACATATACAGGACATGTGCAGATATATGGAGGAGAGTCTCCTAGCGGTTAGGGCAAAAATACAATTGTGGCATCAATAGTAATCAAACACATTGCAGCTCATAATACATAAAATATGTCAAATCCCCCAAAAAAACAGGAAGGTAAAGAGGTAACAGGGCTACAAATGCGATTGCCACACAGAGTGGAGCATGTTCCACAGGTCATAGCACTTAGATAATAAGGCCAATAACGGTCAGTGCGTTGCTGGCCATGTCTAGTAAAGAACCATGCTCACCAAATATAATAGTAGATGCCGCACTAAGAGGGATCACCCCATATAGGAGATGCCACCCCCACATAGTCTACTGACAATGAGTCACTTATCACAGGCAGGGGGCAGAGCTGAACAGCCTAGCATGCAGCAGTCTAGTCGCATCATTAATAATCACCAGGTGATAAATCCTTCAGTCTAAGTAAACAACAGCACACAGCTTTATAAGGGACACATCCTTGATTCTGTCTTTTAACCCTACCTCATGCTGTCCTCAGATTACAAAGCAAGCACCTGCTGACAGATTTTCTTTAAAAGTGTTTTCTGGTTTCCTACAATCCCTTTCTCTAGGTTGCAATGTCTGTGGAAATAAATAAACTGTTCTTTATTAACCCTTCCCATATCCAGTGATGAGTCTCTGCCATTGCTCCCTGTATGTGCTATTGAGAAGTGTTGTAGACTCAACATTGGACCTGGGGAAGGTAAGTAAGGCTCATTTTTCTTTTTAAAACAAACTTTATCCTGGACAGTGTTTTCGAAACAGAAAACCTCTTTAACTAATAGGAAGCACTTTAGGTACCCAAGCATATTAGACAGAAGTCATCTATTAGAAGACCTGCAATTAAGGAGAAGGTCCCTCTCTGGAGTATGATGTTGGTAGGTATTGTCACTTTATCACTGATTCATTTTTATTAATGGGTTCTTTGGAAATGAAAACATATTGACCTGGTGGAAGTTCTGAGGGGTATAACTATAGTGGTTGCAGGGGTTGCAATCGTACCTGAGCCCTGAAGCAATGGCATCCCTTTGGCCCATATGACAATAAAATTACTAAATAAGACTTACAATAATTGAAGTCACTGTTTGAGATATTGTTTAGGGGCCACAAACTTCCACTTCTACCACTAGCATTTGCTGATTACTTTATGCATGATGAATACACAGCAACTAGAGATATGATACCTTTTGTAAGAATGAATCATTCGGGCTGGTATGTTCCATATTTTTTGGACTATTTGATGCACCGGACCATAAGACACATGACAAATTTTGTAAAAAAATAGGGAAAAAAAATTAATGCATCAAATGGGGGTACGTCTTACAGTCGGAAGTCAGCTTACTGGGGGAGGGGATCGGCAGTGCTGGTTTTAGCGGGGTCACAGCAGCTGTTCGGTGGTCCAGCAATAATCTGACTCTCATCCCAGGCTGGTGTGACAGGTTTGGCGGATTTGGTGGTGCGGGGGCTCCACCCACATTTTGTCAAAGCCCAGAGTCTCTGCACATCCATTGCAATGCCATGGCTTCTGGGAAAATGGCCGCCTGAGGCGGCGCATGCGCAGATTGAGAAGTCGTAATTTTTCCTGGAGGCCACCACATTGCAGCAATGGATGGGCGTTAGGTGAATGTAACTGTGTTTGTTATTTTTAAATAAAAATGGAAGTGTGTTTTGTTTTTATTTCAAGTACAATACTTTATTCTGGCTGTGTCTTTTTTTACCATAAAAGTATAGGATTAGTAATGGATATGTGTCTTTTAGACGCCTCTCCATTATTAATCCGTGGGCTTGATGTCACCAGACAACACAAAGGTGCATCTAATAGATGTGCCTTTTCTTGGCAGCTACAGGGAGCCCGAGCCGTTTTTTTCTTTTTAATTATTTATTTAGAGCGTAGGCACTGGCTGATGAATACTCCCATCAGCCGCCGCCTGCTTTCGCTGTTATAAGCGGCAGCAGGAGTAGGCTGATGGGAGCAGTAGTCCCATCAGCTGACGCCAGTGGCCAGATAAACTTTTTACCTCCGATCGCAGCTGTGGGCTCACGCTGTTATTTGACTGTGTGGGAACCATGGTTCTTTGACCGTAATGATTTACAGTCCTGCCAGTCACAGTCACAGCTGCGGGATCACTCTACCATCTGACAGCGTGTCCCCACAGCACTCTGACCGACGGTAGCGATCTTACCGCAATCAGAACAGCCAGTAAGTTCACAGGCTTAGTGGAAACACGATCACTTGCCAACTTTTTCAGAAAATGCTGGGGAATCTGAACACAAATCCAAATGTACAACGTTCATGCCGACTTTGAGATTGACAAACGTTTTCCGAACAAGTTCGCTCATCTCAGTTAGCACAAATGTACATGTTTACGGGGTACAATAAAAAAGGAATAACTGACCTGAATGTTTTTTAATGTATATGACCATTAGTTACAATGTGCACTTTTTCCACTTTCTCTTCTGATAGGTAGAAAGGAAGTCTAATATTCATTTTTGAGTTACTAGTAAAGTAAAAAAATTGCTTCAAAGCAGACCTACACATTAAGTGTGATCCAGCAAAGATAATTGAAAAAATATTGGGAAACCTGAAAATTAAAAACAGTTGTTATAGAGCTGCTGTAATTGTGATTACATTACTATATTCTTGATGAATCTGTGTTATAATTATTGCACAGAAGAGTTTATTGAAAAAACAGCTATACTGGCTCACTGCACACCCTGTCACACCATTGTATGATATGAACTGGCATCAGATGACTATTTCTTAAAAGTTACTAAATTTGTTTGCTTATACTAGGATTTTTCTTTCACACACTGTACAGGATATTGTTATGGGCTCACCTGTTGAGTTGGACTCTTTAAGCTCTAGGTCAGATTGGACAGCACAGACCAGAAGAGGTGATGTAGCAGAACTAGACCTTCTGGTCAGGACATGGATCTGTGAGGACCAGTAAAGCAGGATACGTAGGATGATACTTGGATGCGGAGCTGGAAGCACTAGATGCAGCCAAGTCAGATGTTCTGACTGAAAAGAAACAGCAGTGATATATAGGCAATCTGGTAACTTGCAGCAGCAGCATGGTTACACATAGGAACCATGATGTGAGTTGTGTGCATAGAATGCACCAGAAAAGGTCAGATAATTTGGTTACCAGAAAACTTGACACAGCTGAGTTGAAGATGTGGATGAAATCAGGATAGCTGAAATAAGTTAGTTACCAGGAAATTTAACATAATAGAGTTGAGAGTGCAAGAGCACTAGCAAAGCAGATACAAATTATTAGGTACCTTGAATGCAGAGACGAAGGTGTAAATAATACCAAGAATAATTGAGAGGAGTTGTGCATCTGGTATTTTGATACAACTGAGTTTTAGCTGTGAACAACACTTGCAGTAGCTGCAATGAGCCTGAATGTGAAGCTGACAGCTGACAAGAACTCAGCTGTAGCTGAGGAGATAATTAATAGACCTGTCTTAAACTAAACCTAATGGAAGGTAAAGCTTAAATTCTGATAAACATGTAGTAGCTGAGTGTTACACCACTTCAATACTCAGGTGTGGACTAGCCGCCTGAGCCAGACTTAAAAGTACTTGGCTGATGACATCAATAGTGCCTGCGAGCTACCAGAGTAACCAGAAGTGGGGTAGCACAGAGAAAGCTGGCCATAGAGGAAGGAATGAAAGTACAGCATTGGAACCAGGACAAGGAACTGACTGATAAAAGGCCTTATTCACATGATTTTACAGCAATTCTCTAAAATTGGTTGGTTGCTGTAACCTGAAACCATATTCAATGTACAATATGAAAGAAAATGTGAGTCTTCTACTTTACTAATTGGTGGAAAGATCCAGACAATCATAATAGGTAGTTCACCAGTAAAATACCCATTTTACCTAGGTGCATGTACTGATTGAAGGATCATTAGCACATTCTACAGTATGGCATTGTGCTCTGTACTATCCCGTCCTTTGCATGTGCAGGATGTACTGCTTCTATTATTCCAGCAGCTATTTCTGACTTTTACACATAAACGTTTCTTTATATGTGTAAGGTCGGGACCGCCACCATCTTAGATAGGGCCTATACCAGCCTCCATTTTTTCAGTTCACAGAGCCACAAACTGCTAACTACACAGGGCCTGTTAGCATATCCAGTACGACCGGTTTTGATGTCCACTATGAATCAAAAGGGCTTTAGTATGCTAATTAGTTTAGGCCAGTGTCTGAATAAGATGGTCATTAGTATGTTAAATAGCTCAGACTCAAGCCAGTATTTCCTGCTCCATATGAATTGCAGGCCAGTTAATATGCGTGCTTCAAAGCAAAGGGGAGGGGCCTAACAGGTTTAAGAACTGTAGCCATGAACAGGCTGCCCTCAATCCATTTTACACACAGAAGCCAAGAAGATGGTCTAGGAAGGACCAAGGGACAGATTTGATTTGCCTTGCCAAGGGAGCAGCAGCACATGCTTTGGGGACTGTCCAGCAACTAAAGACTGTTACCTGGGGACTGCAGAGCTCCCTAACCCCCATGTCCATACAACTAGGTAATATTGATCTATAGCTTATACCTTTAAGCCTTGTACATTATTGTGGTATTTTATTCTAACTGCAAATCCATTGTAATTACGTTGTATAGCTTTACTGTATATTTCTGTAATTATCTAGTGCGCCCTTAAGGCAATTAAACCATAAAATTAATCTTGGGCTGATGCTTTTACTCTGATCACGAATCTTAGAATACCCAGTGGGTAACAGGACAACCTCCCCGGCGGCCATTTGCTCTAGGTGCAGTTCCCTTACTGACCTGAGAGACAAAGGGGGCGCCGGAGAGCTTTACCTGTGGAGTTACGTCCCATTGGTGACGTGGGAGGAAAGGGGTCGTCCTTCACATTTGGTAGCGGGAGGTGGGATCAGAAGCTGTAATACCCGGGCTACCGTGTGGTGGTCGGCTTAGTTCTTCACAATATGTATTAGCTATCTTCTTAAAAGGTGAAACCTTTCCAAAAGACCATCGCGTTAAGAAGATTTTTTCAGTTTTACCATATATTAAACAAACTGGAGGATGCCGCTGAGTGTGAGCAGCAACAGTCTGAAAGGTATCAATATTTTTCCAAGTTCCTAGACCCATTAGAAAAATGATATCCAATCCCTTTAAGCTAAAATATTTTCATTTTTCAATGGTTGCCTAAGATTAAATTATTACTGCAGCTTAAGGGATCAACATATTCTGTCTTTGGACATGGCCCAAGTTTTCTAAAACTTTAAGATAACAGTAATGCTATCTTATATTGGCTACTTTACCACTATAAGCAGCCATATTTGATTTACAAACAAGGACAATTTGATATATCCTGAGATTCATTGTATCTACTTTAAACCTGTGGGCACAATTATTAGGCAAGTGAGTATTTTACCAATATCCAGAATTTTATGCAGCCTTTCCGACTTCAAGCTGTATAAACTTGAATGCTTATTGGATGAAGCAGATCTGGTGAGGTGTAAATGTGTAATATGAGGGGGGATGTGACCTAAGGATACAACACCCTTTATGAAAGTGTGCAAAATAATAAGGCACCTTGTTTTCTTCAGGCAAAATGGGCAAAATAGAGATTCTTCTAAGAAAGACAAAACCTCACGTTTACTTTCTTAAATCTTCAGGATTCTGGTTTGTTAACATTTTGGATTGACCAGCAGCATTGTAGCTGAAATATAAAATGAATCTTTAAAAATACAAATCACCTTCTAATTGTACACTCTTTGTAGAACATGGTTTGGACCTTATATAAAAGCAAACGTAACTCACATGATACCTGTATGGACCCGATGTTTAAATATATACTGGATATTGTAGTTTATGCAATCATGCGGACCACTGGCGGACAGACAGAAAATGGGCCCCTGTGCTTCAACAATATATGGCCCCTTTGCAGCCCAAAATATCATCATAATGCACAACTGCATCTGCTTTTGAGGTAGAAAAGGGCCCCCTTACCCAGGTTGCACCAATGATATGTCCGCCCCTGATGTGGACCAATAATTGGCAGTACATAAGCCTAAAAAAGTGTATTTTTTGTGTGTGTTTTTTTATTTTAAAAACTTGGTTCTAGTTAAAACCTGCACCAAACCTCCTTGTCTGAACAAACCCTAAAAAGACATATTCTGTAATATATACCTAATATATAATCCCTACAGACATTTTTAGTTTTACTACAAGACATGCTGTCTCTCTTTCTAAGTCTAATATATCTGTTCAAAATATATTTGAACATTGAATTTCTAATTATAACAGGAGCATTTTACTTTGCTGCGTCTCTTTTTAGCTTGTTTGCTTTTCAGTGAGTAGACAGCAACTGTTGCTAGAAGGATGTTGATACACAAGGGGAGCATTTGACTGGAGTGAACGATTTGACTAATCTTTCAATAGTATGAAAGCATAAACTGTGACGCAATGGGAACCTGCCTTCTGGCTGCTACAGTGCACGCGGCTATTTCCAGATACCCAATGACTAAAATAGATGGCACCGCTTGTTTCTGACACAGAGACATATCATCACAAATAAAATGAGGCTTCTGCAGGGTAATATTTAAATAAAAATGAACCAAACCAACATAAAACAGACTAAATTAAGTAGAAAGAGTTGATAACAAATGCATCTTTTGCAAATGCTTCAATAAATATGGAGCATCTATGTTGATAATGATCATTAATTGTAGTGTTAATATATATATTTATATATATACACTGCTCAAAAAAATAAAGAGAACACTTAAACAACACAATGTAACTCCGAATCAATCACACTTCTGTGAAATGAACCTGTCCAGTTATAAAGCAACACCGGTTGTGAATCAACCTGCTGTTGTGCAAATGGAACATACAACTGGTAGAAATTGTAGGCAATCAGCAAGACAACCCCTAAGAAGGAGTGGTTCTGCAGGTTCTGCAGATGGGGACCACAGACCATTTCTCTGTTCTCATCCTTTTTGGCTGTTGATTTGGTCACTTTTGCATTTTGTCATTGTTCTCACCACCAGAGATAAGTACAGTAGCATGAGGCTGTATCTACGACCCACAGAAGTCGCTCAGGTAGTGCAGCTCATCCAGGATGGCACAACAATGCGAGTTGTGGCAAGAAGGGTAGCTGTGTCTGTCAGCACAATTTCCAGAGCATGGAGCAGATAACAGGAGACAGGCCAGTACACCATTAGACAGGGAAGGGGCAGTAGGAGGGTAATAACTCAGCAACAGGACCGCTACCTCCTTCTTTGTGCAAGGAGGAACATTAGGAGAAGTGCCAGAGCCCTGCAAAATTACCTCCAGCAGGCCACGAACATCCATGTGTCTGCTCGAACTGTCAGAATCAAACTCCATGAGAGTGGTACGCTTACAGCCCAACACCGTGTAGGGCATTTAGCATTTGCCAAAGAGCATCAAGATAGGCAGATTCAACATTGGCGCGATGTGCTCTTCACAGAAGAGAGCAGGTTCACACTGAGCACATGTGACAGATGTGACAGAGTCTGGAGAAGCCGTGGAGAATGTTTTGTTGCCTGCAACATCCTCCAGAATTGCCGGTTTGGCAGTGGATCAGTAATGGTGTGGGGAGACATTTCTTTGGAGGGCTGTACAGCCCTCTTTGTGCTAGACAGAGGTACCCTGACTGCTATTAGGTACCGGGATGAGATCCTCACACCCATTGTGAGACCATGTGCAGGTGCACTGGGTACTGGGTTCCTTCTGATGCATGACAATGCTAGGCCTCATGGGCTGAACTATGTCAGCAGATCTTTCAAGATGAAGGCATTAATGCTATGGACTGGCCTGCCCTTTCCCCAGACCTGAATCCAATCAAGCTCATCTGGGGCATGTATCGTTCCATCAACCAATGCCATGTTGCACCACAGACTGACCAGGAATGATGCTTTGATACAGGTCTGGGAGGAGATCCCTCAAGAGAACATCAGGACCATGTACAGGCATTGTAGGGAGATCATACAGGCACATAGAGGCCACACACACTACTGAGCATCATTTCCTTGTCTTGACGCATTTCCACTGAAGTTGGATCAGCCTGTAATTTAATTTTCTACTTTGATTTTAAATATCATTCCAAATCCAGATCTCCATGGATTAATAATTTTGATTTACATTGATCACTTATATGTTTTATTGTTCTTAAAGTGCTAGCATTTCTTCAGCGGTGTTGCTATCAGTGTGTCATGAGTGGGAGAAGAGGGTTGCATTGACAATCCAACACAATGGGCAGCACTTTGAACACATTTTACAAGTGGTCATAAACTTGTAAATAACTTATGAATGAATAAAGTTACGTCAAAACCAAGCACACCATTGTTTTTCCTTTGAAATTCTCAATAAGTTTGATGTGTCACATGACCCTCTTCCCATTGAATAAAATAAAGTTGGATTCAAAATGTCTGACTTCAAAATGGCCACCATGGTCACTACCCATCTTGAAAAGTTTCCCCCCTCCCATATACTAATGTGCCATAAACAGGAAGTTGATATCACCAACCATTTCCATTTTGTTTAGGTGTATCCATATAAATGGCCCACCCTATATATATATATATTATATATATATATATATATATATATATATATATATATATATGTATAAATATACACAGCGGGTGAAATAAACAATTAACACATCCCCACTTTTCTAAGTAATAAGTAAATATATTTCTAAAGGTGCTATTGACATGAAATTCTCACCAGATGTCAGTAACAATCCATTAATTCCACACAGGCAAAGAAATCAAACCATAGATGTCTATAAATTAAGTTATGTGTAATAATGAGAGTCTCCTTCTATGAACTCTGAGATTTAATTCCTTCCATAAATTTTCTGTTGGATTCAGGTAAGGTGATTGGCTGGGCTATTAAGGCAGCTATATTTTCTTTCTCTGAAACCAATTGAGAGTTTCTTTGGCGGTGTGTTTGGGAGCATTGTCTTATTGAATTGTCCACCCTCATTTCATCTTCATTATCCCGGTAGATAGCAGCAGATTTTTCTCAAAAATGTCTTGGAACATTTGTCCATTCATCCTTCCTTCAATTATATGACGTTTGCCAGTGCCATATGCTGAAAAACAGTCCCACACCATGATGTTCCATCCTCCAAACTTCAGTGTTGGTGTGGTGTTTTTAGGGTGATATGCAGTGCCTTTTGGACTTCAATCCTGGTATGTATTATGGCATACAAAGAGTTCAATTTTAGTTTCATCTATCCAAACTATATTCTCCCAGTATTTCACAGGCTTGTCTAAATGTTGTTGAGCAAAATTTAAATGCACTTGAACATGCTTTTGGTTCAGAAAGAGAGTCTTGCGTGGTCAGCGTGCATAGAGGCCATGGAGGTTGAGTGCATTACTTACAGTTTTCTTTGAAACAATTGTACCTGCTGATTTCAGATCTTTCTGTAGTTCTCCACAGGTGGTCCTTGGCTCTTGGCCAACTCATCTGATAATTCTTTTCACTCCTCTGTCTGAAATCTTGTGTGAGGCATCTGTTTGTGGCCAGTTCTTTCCACTTCAGGATTATGGTCCCAATAGTGCTCATTGGAACCTTCAGACCTTCAGTAGTTTAGAAATTGTTCTGTAACCAATGCCATCAGTATGTTTTGCAACAATAAGGTTGCAAAGATCTTGAGACATCTTACTGGTTTACCCATATGGAGATGTTTCTTGTGTGGCATCTTGGTAATGAGATACAATTTTATAGGCCATCAGTTGAACCAGTGGGCATTATTTTTCACTAAAAGGCAGGACTGCTTTTTAATAAGTGATAGATTTCAGCTGGTGTCATGACTTTCCATGGCTTTTTGCACCTCTTTTCTTTATGTGTTCAATACTTTTTCCCTATGTCATTTCTCTTAACTACACATAGCTTACTTTATGGACATCTATCATTTGATATCTTACCTGTGTGAATTGGATGGATTATTACTGACATCTGGTGAGAATATCATTTCAATGGCACCTTTTGAAATATCTTAAACTAATATTTTGTTGAATTTACAACAGCATACAGTCTTTTGTTCCCGGGTGCTGCCGAGATCTGCTGGCCGGCACCCGGCAACAATAGGACATTTTTCCTATTGGTTCATTTTGATCACTGTGATAGACCCTATCACACTAATCAAAATAAAAAAAATAGTAAATCAAACCCCCCTTTATCACCTCCTTAGTTAGGTAAAAATAATTAAATAAAGAAATGTATTTATTTCCATTTTTCCATTAGGTTTAGAGATGGGCTAAAGTTAGAGTTGGGCTAAAGTTAGGGTTGGGCTAAAGTTAAGATTAGGGTTCAGCTAAAGTTAGGGTTAGGGTTGGGCTAGGCTTACGGTTGGGGCTAGGGTTAGGGTTGGGCTAAAGTTAGGGTTGGACTAAAGTTAGAGTTGGGCTAGGGTTTTGGTTGGGCTAGGATTACAGTTAGGCTAGGGCTAGGGTTGTGGTTATGGTTGGGATTACGGTTAGGGTTGGGATTTGGGTTAGGGGTGTGTTAGGGTTAGGTTTGTGGTTAGTGTTATGGTAAGGGTTGGGATTAGAGTTAGAGGTGTGTTGGGGTTATGTTGTGGTTAGGGTTATGGTTAGAGTTGGGATTAGGGTTAGGGGTGTGTTGGGGTTAGGGTTGGAGTTAGAATTAGGGGGTATCAGGGGGTCTCCAAACGCAACATGGCGCCACCATCGATTCCAGCCAATTTTGAATTCAAAAAGTCAAACGTTGCTCCCTCCCTTCTGAGCCCTGCGATGCACCCAAACAGTGGCTTTCCCCTACATATGGGGTATCAGCATACTCAGGAGAAATTACACAACAAATTTTGTGATCCATTTTCTCTTGATACACTTGTGAAAATAAAAAAATTGCTTCCAAAGTAAATTTTTGGTGAAAAAAGTAAAATGTTCATTTTTTCCTCTCACATTTCTTTAGTTTTCATGAAGTACCTGAAGGGTTAACAAACTTCTTGAAAGTGGTTTTCCACACCTTGAGGGGTGCAGTTTTTAGAATGTGTCACTTTTGGGTATTTTCTGTTATATTAACCCCCCAAATTCACTTCAAATGCGAGGTGGTCCCTAAAAAAAATGGTTTTGTAAATTTTGTTGGAAAAATTAGAAATTGCTGGTCAACTTTTAACCCTTATAACATCCTACCAAAAAATATGTTTACAAAATTGTGCTGATGTAAAGATGACATGTATGAAATCTTATTTTTTAACTATTTTGTGTGGCACCACTCTGATTCAAGGGTATAAAAATTAAAAGTTTGAAAATTGCAAAATTTTCAAATTTTTGCCAAATTTCCATTTTTTTCATAAATAAAATCAAGTTATAGCAAAGAAATTTTACCAATAACATGAAGTACAATATGTCATGAAAAAACAATCTCAGAATCAGTGGGATACGTTGAAGCGTTCTAGAGCTATAACCTCATAAAGTGACAGTGGTCAGAATTAGTGTTGAGCATTCCGATACCGCAAGTATCGGGTATCGGCCGATATTCGCGTTATCGGAATTCCGATACTTAATTCCGATACTTTTTCCATATCGTATACCGGAATCGGAAGTTCCCATAATTCTTTGAGAGGCAATGTGATTTTAGTCAGCCAATGAGGAATCCTACGAAGTGTGGGCACATCCTGTAATGATGCGGTCATCTTAACTAATGGCATGGCTGTGATTGGCTGCTGAAATGATGTCAGAATGCACTATAAAAGGCGCCGCAGCCATTTTAGCGTCACTGTGCTGTGAACTCAGTTAGGGACAGAACGCTGCTGTGCTGACTCTGGGGGACAGTTAGATATTGCGATTTTGTGTACTACTGTGCTTGAGGCAGGCTAGTTTACCAACCGCTGTGTAAAGCTTCATTTTGCCAGTGTTGTTTTAACAGCTCTGTGCAAGGTGTGTGTGTGACAGTGCAGGTGACGCTGCAGTTTGCTCTGCATCCACCGCTGTTTGTAGGCATCTGCACGTGTCACTTTTTTTTTTTTTTTTTATTTTATTTAGTGGAATTGGTGCAGCTCCATTATATTAGAAAAAAATCTAATCTATTAGTGTGACGTGCTTCCATCCGTATACAATACATTGGTTGCAAACACTATAGAAGTACAGAAAGGAGCTTTTCACAGATTGTGGACAGTTGTGTTTCAGTGTTCACTTCAGTCTGTGTTTTTTACTTTTTTGAGTGCAGATCACGCTCCAGTTACATGTTCAAGCACTGCTGCTTGTACTCTGCTGAGCGTGTCTCAGTGGCTCATCCTTTTCATTTATCTCCAATTGGTTCTGCTACATTCCATTTAAAATAAATCTAATCTATTAGTGTGACGCGCTTCCATCCGTATACAATACATTGGTTGCAAACACTATAGAAGTACAGAAAGGAGCTTTTCACAGATTGTGGACAGTTGTGTTTCAGTGTTCACTTCAGTCTGTGTTTTTTACTTTTTTTAGTGCAGATCACGCTCCAGTTACATGTTCAAGCACTGCTGCTTGTACTCTGCTGAGCGTGTCTCAGTGGCTCATCCTTTTCATTTATCTCCAATTGGTTCTGCTACATTCCATTTAAAATAAATCTAATCTATTAGTGTGACGCGCTTCCATCCGTATACAATACATTGGTTGCAAACACTATAGAAGTACAGAAAGGAGCTTTTCACAGATTGTGGACAGTTGTGTTTCAGTGTTCACTTCAGTCTGTGTTTTTTACTTTTTTTAGTGCAGATCACGCTCCAGTTACATGTTCAAGCACTGCTGCTTGTACTCTGCTGAGCGTGTCTCAGTGGCTCATCCTTTTCATTTATCTCCAATTGGTTCTGCTACATTCCATTTAAAATAAATCTAATCTATTAGTGTGACGCGCTTCCATCCGTATACAATACATTGGTTGCAAACACTATAGAAGTACAGAAAGGAGCTTTTCACAGATTGTGGACAGTTGTGTTTCAGTGTTCACTTCAGTCTGTGTTTTTTACTTTTTTGAGTGCAGATCACGCTCCAGTTACATGTTCAAGCACTGCTGCTTGTACTCTGCTGAGCGTGTCTCAGTGGCTCATCCTTTTCATTTATCTCCAATTGGTTCTGCTACATTCCATTTAAAATAAATCTAATCTATTAGTGTGACGCGCTTCCATCCGTATACAATACATTGGTTGCAAACACTATAGAAGTACAGAAAGGAGCTTTTCACAGATTGTGGACAGTTGTGTTTCAGTGTTCACTTCAGTCTGTGTTTTTTACTTTTTTTAGTGCAGATCACGCTCCAGTTACATGTTCAAGCACTGCTGCTTGTACTCTGCTGAGCGTGTCTCAGTGGCTCATCCTTTTCATTTATCTCCAATTGGTTCTGCTACATTCCATTTAAAATAAATCTAATCTATTAGTGTGACGCGCTTCCATCCGTATACAATACATTGGTTGCAAACACTATAGAAGTACAGAAAGGAGCTTTTCACAGATTGTGGACAGTTGTGTTTCAGTGTTCACTTCAGTCTGTGTTTTTTACTTTTTTTAGTGCAGATCACGCTCCAGTTACATGTTCAAGCACTGCTGCTTGTACTCTGCTGAGCGTGTCTCAGTGGCTCATCCTTTTCATTTATCTCCAATTGGTTCTGCTACATTCCATTTAAAATAAATCTAATCTATTAGTGTGACGCGCTTCCATCCGTATACAATACATTGGTTGCAAACACTATAGAAGTACAGAAAGGAGCTTTTCACAGATTGTGGACAGTTGTGTTTCAGTGTTCACTTCAGTCTGTGTTTTTTACTTTTTTGAGTGCAGATCACGCTCCAGTTACATGTTCAAGCACTGCTGCTTGTACTCTGCTGAGCGTGTCTCAGTGGCTCATCCTTTTCATTTATCTCCAATTGGTTCTGCTACATTCCATTTAAAATAAATCTAATCTATTAGTGTGACGCGCTTCCATCCGTATACAATACATTGGTTGCAAACACTATAGAAGTACAGAAAGGAGCTTTTCACAGATTGTGGACAGTTGTGTTTCAGTGTTCACTTCAGTCTGTGTTTTTTACTTTTTTTAGTGCAGATCACGCTCCAGTTACATGTTCAAGCACTGCTGCTTGTACTCTGCTGAGCGTGTCTCAGTGGCTCATCCTTTTCATTTATCTCCAATTGGTTCTGCTACATTCCATTTAAAATAAATCTAATCTATTAGTGTGACGCGCTTCCATCCGTATACAATACATTGGTTGCAAACAATATAGAAGTACACAAACGGGCCTTTCACAGCTACTGAACATGGGTTTTTAATTTTTAACTAAAATATGTATTTTTTCAAATGACACAAATATAAGTAATGTTGAAGAGGAATAGTCCTACATCCATTGTTTGCACAATATTACAGGTGTACATCATGTCCCTTAATCAACAATGTATTATTATATTTACTTGTATGCTTTTATTTAAAAGCCAAGAACACAGAAGGATAACCTTCGCACTGCAGCTGTTGTCAAAGTTCAACCCACATTATGCACTTCCAACATTGCAGCATTTGAGGCATGATGTGAGTTGGATTGGTCAAAGTTATGGAGTGAGAAGGTTCACCATCAGTACCCTATAGCATAAGTATGCTTTTGTGTTAGCATTTGTGTTAGACATGTGGATATCTGCCATAATATGTCACAATTATTTAGTTACAGATTTGTTACCAACACTAATCATTGAATGGTTTTAAATTTGACGTTTCACTTGTTTACAGCTTAGAAATAAGGGTGTAGCCTGATATCTATGTGTAGCACTAGCCACTTTAACATGTCATGTTTTTTTAAACATGTGTAGCTAGGTAGCAGTAATTTTTGCCGGACACACAGCAGGGGAACAGCAGGCGTTACTGAACCCCACTATCACTATAGCTTGTGTATTGGTCTGTGGACACGACACTTCTGAGCAGCAACTGGCAGTGTTGTAGCCCAGGGAGTATAGCTCAGGTGGTAGAAAGATGAACATAACAGGAGACATGGAAAACGTTGTCAACCAGTTAGTTAATCTGAAACCGGACAGGCAAATTCAGGCGAGATCCATGCCTAGTTCATTTTCAGAAAAGTAAGCCGTTCTACATTATCGTAGGATAGTCGCATGCAACGGTCTGTTAGTACACCACCTGCAGCAGTAAAGACGCGCTCCGATAATACACTGCCAGCAGATCAAGCCAGCACCTCCAATGCATACTGGCTAAGCTCTGGCCATGTATCCAGCTTAGAGACACAAAACTTGAATGGGGAAGAGCCATCTGGGAGTACACTGAGAGGGCAAGACATGTAGTCTGTCACCATCTTACGGAAATGTTGCCTCCTGCTGACTGGAGCCGTCTCGGATGGTGTAGACATTGGTGGCGCTGCCACAAAACTTCGACACATTTGGAACATACTGTTCTTGCCCTGTGCAGAGGCGCTGCTTGTGCTCCCTCTTGTTGCAGAGCTGTCTCCACTGCCTCGACGCACAGAGCTGCTTTGTAAATCAGTAGCAGCAGCAGTGCTCTCGGCTGGAATGGAGAACATTATGGATTGCACCAGTGTGTCTTGGTACTTCCGCATTTTACGCTCCCGGTTCAACGGTGTGATGAGGCTTTGTAAGTTGTCCCGGTAGCGAGGGTCTAGGAGGGTGTACACCCAATAATCAGACGTGGTGTGAATGTGTTCGATGCGGCGGTCGTTTCTCAGCCACTGCAGCATGAAATCAACCATGTGCTGCAGACTCCCAACTGGCCAAGAAACGTTGTCCCCTGCAAGAGGCGTCATCTCCGCCTGCTGTGCATCACCCCACCCTTGGTCTACATACTGACTAGAGCATTGTCTACCTCCCTCTGGAGCGATGTCTTCCTCCTCCATTGACTCCTCCTCATCCTCCTCACAAAGTCCTTCAAATACATATAAATTTACAAAATTTAAAACTCAAAATTTAAAAACTTTGTATCATAATTCTGTAACATCAGTTTATGGAAACACAATAGCATTACAAAAGGATAGACAAAAAATGTACATTATGTGCTTTGTAAATACATTAAAAGTTTGTAATGGTTATGAAAATATAGACAGCGACTCTGGAGGTTCAATTGTTGATACAGCATGGTACTTTGAAAGTCCTCCAGCCCTTTGTGAGGAACCACGTTGCGCTGACTGTCCAGAAGGTGATGGAATTTGTGACTCCTCATCCTCCACCTCTTCCAAAACCTCATGCCTTAGTGCTTGCAGTGTTTTTTGAAGCAGGCAGATAAGGGGGACAGTCAGGCTGACTAGTGCATCATCTGCACTCGCCATCCGCGTTGACTCATCAAACGCACGCAAAACGTGGCAGATATCCTTCATAGAGTTATTCGCCACTCATTACACTGGCAGTGGCTGCCCATTCATTATAGGATCCAATTCTAATTACTGGTTCTCACCAACATAGCTCTCCACAGCACAGCACCCCCCTACATCTCCTCCCTTATTTATATTTATCGGCCTAACCGACTGCTGCACTCTGCAAACGACCTTCGACTAACCTCTGCACTAATCCGTACCTCCCACTCCCAACTCCAAGACTTCACCCGCGCTGCGCCAATCCTCTGGAATGCTCTACCCCAAGAAATTAGGACTATCCGCAATTTGGATGGTTTCAGGCGCTCCCTCAAAACACATTTGTTCACAGTGGCCTATCACATTCACTAATCAAAGTCATTCTATGTGTAATTCTGTGTGTGTAGCCCATTCACTATCTCCATGCATCCCTCACTTCCTTAAAATGGCTGGACCATCATTGTAAAAACACCATTGTATATAAACACCTGTACTTTGTATCTCCCACACCTCATTGTAGATTGTAAGCTTTCACCAGCAGGGGCGGCTGATTTTGCTTTAATTATTGTATTGTTAACGTTGTTACTTATGACTCGTGTTTTGAAACTGTTAAACTGTAAAGCACTGCGGAATATTATGGCGCTATATAAATAAATAATATTATTATTCTTATTATAGAGGCCCACTCAGTAGTGGTGAAGTGTGAACGCCGCAAATTGCGAGTTGACTGCGCCTGATGCAGCTGATACTCCATTACTGTTGGCTGCTGCTCACACAACCGCTCCAACATATGTAACGAGGAATTCCACCTGGTGGGTACGTCACATATAATGCGATGTTCATGAAGGTGAAATCTGCGTTGCAGAGCTGCAATCAGCGATCTGGCCATGCTGGAACGTCGCAAGTGAGCGCACTCTAGGCGGACCTTGTGCAGCAGTGCATCAAGATCCGGATAGTCCCTCAAAAAACTCTGCACGACCAAGTTGAGCACATATGACAGACATGGTATGTGACTGAGGTTGCCAAGGCCCAGAGCTGACACCAGATTTCGGCCATTGTCACACACTACCAAGCCTGCCTGTAGATTCTCTTCCAAAAACCACACGTCGCTCTCCTGCTTTATGGCATTACAGAGCTCCTGCGCTGTGTGGCTAAGATTCCCCATGGAAATTAATTTCAGGATGGCCTGTTGACATTTGGACACGGCTGTGCTCATATCGGTCGCAACAGGTAAACGTTCACGGGTCCATGTGGAGGTAGACCGTGACGGCTCCTGCAGCGATGATTCTGAGGAACTGGAATAGGAGGAGGAATCAATGTGTACAGACTTGATTCCTGCAATCCTTGGAGTTGGCAGAACACGTACAGCGCCACTCGCAAGATCAGTACCCGGCTGCACAACATTGACCCAATGGGCAGTGAGGGAAAGGTATTGTCCCTGGCCATGGGTGTTAGAACCCTCTTGTTAGGTTTTGTTTCAGTTTGCTGGTCACATGACCTTTTTTCCCTATTTAGTCTGGCTCCGCCCTTCTGGCTTTGCTTGACTTCATTGTATTATCTACTGTTAAGCTAGCCGGGTGCTTAGGTGCCTTAATCTGTGAGTTTTGCTTGATGTTAGGATCACAAAGTATTTATTTTTCTGTTTAATTATCCATGCTACAATTTATGTTAGGAGGTGTCCACCTTTTCTCCCAGTCCCTAGATCTTGTAGGGATTACTCCCTCGCAACTATAGGTCTTCGTTCACACTAGATGAGGACTTTAGCGGGTCTGGTCGCAGGATCAGGTTC
Source organism: Oophaga sylvatica (assembly GCA_033576555.1). Classification (NCBI taxonomy): domain Eukaryota; kingdom Metazoa; phylum Chordata; class Amphibia; order Anura; family Dendrobatidae; genus Oophaga; species Oophaga sylvatica. The sequence continues at coordinate 55,304,286 of JARQOD010000006.1, forward strand.
CCCGTTACATCGTAGGGATTCAGCTTAGTTGTATTGTAGGGACAGAATTCCCTTCTTTCCTTACTGGTTGTAGCAGATCATAACAATGGGTACTGGTCCACGCATCGGTGGTCAGGTGGACCTTGCTACTGAGGGCTTTTAGTAGCGCATGTTTAATTTTTCCCTCAACATGCTTTTGCAGACCAGGGACGGCTTGCCTGCTGAAATGAAATCGGCTTGGCACATTGTATTGTGGGATTGACAATGATATTCAGTTACGGAAACTGTCTGTCTCCACCAGCCTGAATCACAGCATTTCAAGGGACAGGAGTTTTGCAATGCCAGCATTCAGAGCCTGTGCTCGTGCATGGTTTGCGGAGTATGGCCGTCTTTTATCCCATGCCTGTGCTACCGCTGGCTGTTTTGTGGCCTGGGAGTGTGAGGATGACAGGGAACTTGCTGCTGTGTGTGGAATAACAGTTTGTCTCTGGACAACAGTGGCCGAGGTTCTTCCATGGCGATCCTGTGAGGAAGCATAACCAGCTGTGTGTGAGCTCGATGAAGAGGCTTCAACACAACCTGAAGATGTAGGTGCTGCTGTAGGTTGGCCTACATCTCCAGTGTGTCTTTGTAACTCAACTACGTGCTTTGTCCGCACATGTTTCCACATATTTGTGGTATTGAGGTGACTGACACTTTTAGCTATTTTTAATTTTTGATTACACAGCTTGCATTTCACATAGCAAATATCATGTGCAAGTGTGTGAAAAAAGGACCACGCAGTGCAAGTCCTGGGAGCGCACGTTTTGACTTTTGGAAGACAACTGCTCCGAACAGGTGCCAAACTGGAGGCTACAGGCAACCGAGTCTGCAGCCTAACTCTCCCTCCTGTTTGTACCGTTGGGGCAATGTCTTCCTCTATCTTCCTTCTATCACTAACCATTTCTCTAGGCCTCTCCCAGCTTTCAACCAAAGTACTGGTTCTCACCCACAAAGCTCTCCACAGTGCAGCACCCCTCCTACATCTCCTCCCTCATTTCTATCTATCGGCCTAACCGACTGCTGCGCTCTGCAAACGACTTTCGACTAACCTCTGCACTAATACGTACCTCCCACTCCCGACTCCAAGACTTCTCCTGCTCTACGCCAATCCTCTGGAATGCTGTACCCCAAGAAATTAGGACTATCCACAATTTGCATGGTTTCAGGCGCTCCCTCAAAACACATTTGTTCAGAGCGGCCTATCACATTCACTAATCAAAGTCATTCTATGTATTCTGTGTAAGTGTGTGTGTGTCTCTAGCCCATTCACTATCTCCATCCCTCAGTCCCTTAAGATGGCTGGAACATCATTGTAAATGCACCATTGTATATAAACACCTATACTTTGTATCTCCCCCATCTCATTGTACATTGTAAGCTGTCACGAGCAGGGGCGACTTATTTAGCTTAAATTATTGTATTGTTAACGTTGTTACTTATGACTTGTGTTCTGAAACTGCTAAACTGTAAAGCGCTGCGGAATATGATGGCGCTATATAAATAAATATTATTATTATTCCTCTGAGCTGCTCCCACCACCTTCCTGTTCTTCATGCCATGTTGGGTATTGGACCTCATCATCTCCACTACCCTCTTCCAACACCTGCTGTTGGGTGGTCTGGCCAGCACCATGCTCAACAGAAACTGGCACCTGGGTCTCATCATCATCATCAGATGCGTTCTGCGGTGTGCTGACCATCGGCACTGTCTCACCCGCCTCTTCAGATTCAGAGAGAGACACAGCTGTTGCGCATCACTGCATACTCCCTCTTCTTCACATTACAGAATGCTGCTTGGCTGGGCCCCTGTTTGCAAGCCAATAGATTCTGAGAACAGAAGCAGACACTCAGCTGGCTCCTGTACAGAACTCTCTGACTGCCTGGGCAATTTGCCAGGCGGTGAAGAGACAGATGGTTGCCCAACAGTGCTGTGGTCCTGAGAGGAGGTGGAAGCAATTGAAGTCGATGCATTGGCTGAGATCCAAACAACAACGGCTTCAATTTGTTCTTCCCGCAGCAGGGGGGTACTCCGAGCTCCTACAAAAGTGCGCATAAAGGAACGCTCACGGCCCGGGGAAAACTGGTGGATGCTGTGTCACTGGGGGCCGCAGCAGCCACAGAATCCCCACGTCCTCTCCCTGAAGAAACTCCACGACCACGTGCCTTACTCCCTGCCTTCTTCATCTTGGTAGATTGATAAAGAAAGTCTGAAAAGTTATAAGGCCTAAGTGTGGTTATTCCGCAGAGACTGCAGTGAACACTGCACACAACTGTTCAGTAGGTGTGAAAGGCCCCTTTGTGTACTTCTATAGTGTTTGCAACCAATGTATTGTATACGGATGGAAGCGCGTCACACTAATAGATTTTATTTATTTGTAATAGAATGGAGCAGCAACAATTAGAGAAAAATTTCAAGGATGTGCCAGTGACACAGGCTCAGCAGACTACAACCAGCAGTGGTTGAAGAACTAACTGTAGCGTGATCTGCACTCCAAAAAGGAAAACCTCAGACTACAGTGAACACTGCACACAACTGTTCACTACCCAACGCGTCTCAGCAGGAAGGCAGTCTGTGCGTCAAAACAAAGGCGCAAGCATACATCCACGTACCCTGTTTATAAAGCTATATAAAAAAAATTATGTAGTAGTGACGCACACTTTATTGAGGTACAGTATTACATCGCCATTCACCATCTGTGGCTATGCAGTCTCATCTATATATACCTTATCTATCCGTTGTCATGCTTGCAAGTCGACAGTCAGGCATAAATAGCAATTTTCACTATGCACTATGCACTTTTTAAAGGTTATGTTTGTTAATAAACATGATTATTGCCACATATTATGAGTATTACATGATGGAAATTGTATAATTTTGTATAAACTGTTTAGTGACATTATTCAGCAAATGTAACATTTTAGTAATGTCACAGATAACTTGTAATGCTGATGATGTTTTGAAGTCAGACATTCATTGTCTATACAATAAAAATGGTGTACATACTGTTACTTATCCATCATTAATGGATTCAGATATGTACTTGTATGCTTTTATGTACAACCGTATAGCAGATTCCTTAACTAATTTATTTTGTGGTTTGCATTGCTGTTCAACATGTTAATGTATGTGTTTATGTTTGTCAATTCTTTATTTATCTAGATATTAGTTTAAATGAAATCATCATCTTATGGTAGTAAAGGTTATCTTTCTCTTGTTTGAAGTATAGACATTTAAAATTGACAGGTAACAAGGAAATTACTTGATCTAGTATTTAAACATCCTCCTTGACCCTGGGCTCCAACACCGCCAGTTGTTGCTCGGAAGTGCTGTTAGCACAGTCAACACTTGCTCCTGTGTTACTGGGGTTCAGTAACGTCAGCTGGTCCTCGGTTGTGCCATTGGCTCTTTTCCTTCTGCTGCCCCTCCGGGTTCCAGCACAGTCAGCTGGTCCTCGTTACTTGCATTGGCTCTTGTACCTTCTGCTACCCGTCCGGGTTCCAGTACCGTCAACTGGTTCTCCGCAGTGCCTTTGGCCTAGGTGCCTCCATCTCGGTATCCGAGTTCCAGCAACGTCTGCTGGTCCTTGGTAGTGCTTTGGAGCACAGGTACCTCCTGCTTAGTAACCGTGTCCCAGTAACGTCAGCTGGTCCTCGGTTGTGCCATTGGCTCTTTTCCTTCTGCTGCCCCTCCGGGTTCCAGTACCGTCAACTGGTTCTCCGCAGTGCCTTTGGCCTAGGTGCCTCCATCTCGGTATCCGAGTTCCAGCAACGTCTGCTGGTCCTTGGTAGTGCTTTGGAGCACAGGTACCTCCTGCTTAGTAACCGTGTCCCAGTAACATCAGCTGGTACAAGATTGTGCTACAAATACAAGATACGGAACAAGAGACACAAGAACAATAAGCAGAAGATCTAAAAGCAGAAGAACATGAAGTATAAGACCAAAATGAAGAGCAAAATATATGCTCTAAATTCTAAGCAGAAGAAGACTAAGCAGTGTATGGGGGTGAGTCCGTTCCTCCTCGTGGTGCCCCTGGAAAATGCCTGCTGCTGCAGGCTAAACTGAACACGGACAAATACTGTTGTAATTTAAATCTTTTGTGACAGCAAGAACGGAAGGATGAAAAATTCATACTTTGACAGATTACAAGTACAGGATTCTCTGTCACAAATAAGAATATGATGAAGAAGATGAAGCAGAATATGAATAAGAATAATAGTTTAATAAGAAGAATATGAGTAATGTTAACAAAGATGAATAGCAAGAAGTTTAAGAAGAAGATAAAGAAGGTGAAGATGAAGAATAATTTGATGAAAAAGATGATGCTGCAGAAGATTATGAAGGAGAAAGTGTGTGAAAAGTTAAAAAGGTGAAGATGAAGAGCATGGAAGTTGTGTAATATACATATTTGCCAAAATATAAAAAACGTTAACATTGTCAATTTCTTCGTCAATCCGAACATCTTTAAAAAAAAAAATATTTATGCTATTCCATTTGATTGGGTTAAACATCTATGCCTTTAATGTCTCCTCAACCTTCCCCAATACATTCTACATTACTCTTTCTTGTTTTCCTTCATGTACAATTAACCAACAAGGCAAGAATGGGTTTTTTTTAATTTCGATATTTTGTTCCCATAGACTTACATGGGACTTCCGGTATCGGTATCGGGTATCGCCGATATTTTAGTGATATCGGCGATACCATTCCGATTCCGATACTTTAGGATATCGGAAAGTATCGCTCAACTCTAGTCAGAATTGTAAAAATTGGCTTGGTCATTAACTACCAAATCGGCTCTGTCATTAAGGGGTTAAACAACCTCACAGCATAATGCTGCCTCCAGTACGCTTTTCTGTGCATATGGTGTTCTTTTCGTGATGTACAGTTTTGGCTTTGTGCCAAACATACCTTATGGTATGGGTTTGGATGTCTTTAACATATGAAGAAGACAGGAGATGATTGCCACATGCAGTACACAATCAGAAATTCCTGCAGCTTCTTTAATGTTCTAGAGATCTCATCTCCCGAGATCTTGGTGCCGAGGTCTCCATCTGCGCATGCACCAGCAGCCATTTTCCCAGAGTCCATTGCACAGTAAACCATGTAAGTGCAGGGATCTCTGGGCCTTCACAAAATGTCGGCAGAGCCCCCGCACCACCAAACACACACAGCAGCACACATCAAAACACCCCCTCATCCCAGCCTGCAGCAATGCTCCACTCTTGCCTCCTCAAGCAGCAACCCTGGGACCCCGTTTCACCGCAGCCAACACCCCAGATTTTTCTCCTCAAAATTTGGGGTGCCCCTTATAATCCGCAAAATACGGTATATATATAAAGAGAGAGCGAGAGAGAGAGGTCTTATAACTTTTACCTTTAACATGTTTGTCTATAATTTTCTTTGTAATCTCCTGAGACAACTCTTTCCTTGGCTTCCTCTGGTCCATACAGGCCCACTCACTGATTCCAAGATTGTAGACACCTGTGATGCTAATTAGTGGACACACCTTGATTTAACATGTCCCTTTTGTCACATTATTTTTCAGTCAAGGCCTATTTCATGAGTGTTATTTTTTTAAACCTGTGGAAGCATGGTTGAAAAGCAATGTCTGACTTTCATTTGTTCATTTTCATAGATTTTTGATTTATTATTACTTTTGTCAGATTCAAGTTATTTCTGTCACCATTGTGGGCTTTTCTGTAATTAAACGAGGGATACCAAAAATTTTGACCACGTGTGTAGATTCGTGATCCAGGGAAGTAGTGAGTTCTAACCAGTCTTGTAAAGACTGTTACCAATCAGACCATGAGTCTGAACAAAGCAAGAATCCACCAAATTGACCCCAGCTCCACTATCCATAAAAACCAGTACAGTCTCTGTCTCCCCACCAACCACGTCTTCAGCTGAAATGGAAAACTGAGATGTGAAGGTGGAAGAAATGTACACACCCTGGTCTTCTCCCTCCACACAACCAGGGGAATGTGGTTTGATGGTGAAGTACCAACTTTGGTGTGAGATGGGCAGACACTGATGCAATGATCTGTAAGACAACAGTAGAAACATGCCCCCGTCCCACGGCGAATCGCAGGCAACCTAGTTTGAGAAGAGACTCCTCCCACCTGCATAGGTTTGTTCGTCTGCACCAGTGTGTTCTCCTCCCTAGAAAGAACTAGGTTCGGTGTATGTCTCTCACTGACCCTTCTATCCACCCGGATAGCAAGGGCCATGGCGGCCTCTAATGACCTAGGAGTAGCATAATGCACCAGAGTATCCTGAAGCCTAGCTGACAGACCCTGACAAAAATGGCTCCTAAGAGCAGGGTCATTCCACTGAGTGTCAGTGGCCCATCTCCAAAACTCTGAGCAGTGCTCCTCAGCCGGCCGGCCACCCTGCTTGATCTTATGGAGTCGAGACTCAGCCAGGGAGACGCCATCAGGATTCCCATACACCAGCACCAATGCTGCAAAAAATTCATCCATTGACCGCAAAGATGGTGAATCGGTCGGCAGGGAGAAGTCCCAGGATTGGGGATCATCCTTGAGAAGGGAGACTATAATCCCCACATGCTGTTCCTCACTCCCTGAGGAATAAGAGCAAAGCCTGAAATATAATTTACAGGCTTCTTTGAAGACAATAAATTTATCTCTCCCTCCGGAGAACTTGTCAGGGAGAGATATTCAGGGTTCCAGTTGAGCCCATACATGAGCCGAGATGAAGAACCTAGACACTTGCTGAAGCTGCTGCACCACCTGACACCACAGTTCCATTACCTCATCCATGAGGGTCTGGATCAGGTGAGCAAAAGCCTCCACTTGAGCCATAGGTTCACCTGAAGAATGGTTTTGGTTGGTAATACTGTCATGCTCGGGATGGGAAAGTCCAGCGGACGGCACAACCCACACGAACAGTGAGATGGAAAAAGGGAGAAGAAGGCCCTAACAGTAGGGAGCGAGGGATGGGGCACCTCCTAACCACAACCTGAGCTTATCCCTAAGCTTCCTTAATGCCCTATGTGGGTCCTTCCCCTTGCCACTGTCACGTGCCTAGTTCCTAGCTGTCACCTCACAATACCCTGGCTAGTGCACTGGCCATCAAGGATGCTAGCATCACCACTGCAGCTGGTATAAACACAGGGGGTAGTGACAAGCACAAGATAGACAAGGAAAGGGAAAATGATACTTAGCTCCAGTCTCTGCTGTCCACACAGCAGAGGATATGGAACCAGGAGCTTGAACTCCTCAAAAGCAGCAGATACACCACTGGCACCAGAGAACTCCAAACTCCTAGGCTGGTTTTCATAGACAAACTCTATTACCAACCGGCAGCTGATGCTTCATGCGACTATTTGAAGGATAGTGGGAGTTGTCACCACCCACATCAGCTGACCAGCAACAATGCAGCTGCCAGCAAGGATACTGATATTAACCCTTGCTGGCCCAAAAGGAAGAAACAATGTTTAAATTAAAGCAAAGCCAGAACTGTCACAAATCAAAAAATGAATCGTGACACCATCCATATTTAATTACACCTTGACATGGTTGAATGGCTTTTGCGCTTTTTGATCAAGAAACAATAACTAAGTACCATAAGTTTTTAACAATTACAGCAATAGTGGAGTTTGGGACACAGACTTTGTGTACTTACACCATTTAGCAATATTTTCTCTAGCGCTTTCATGAACTTGTGACCTGACAAAGCTTCTGCACAGTAAATTGAAACTTGTTCATATTGTTGGTGCTTCATCCAGTTCTGGATGAGATTGAACTTGTCAGGTTTGCGCCTTTGTTTTGACAGATGACAGGACTAATTGTAAAAACTGACAACAAAAAGTGAAACAGCCGTTGGAAATTTCAGATGCCTTTGAAAGAAGTAGCATCAATTACTGACTTATAATTAAAAGGAAATAGCTGTATGTTGGATGATGTTCAGCCGCTATCCACGTTTGATGGAAGTATTATTAATAGAGGGTACCGTCAGTTTGATTTTGTATGTTCTGTTTTCTTGATGAAAAGTAAGGCTGGAAAATATGCTCCCTTGAATGACAGTTCTTTCTTATAGACATCATATCGACCATATTACAGCTCGGCACAATCTCCAAGTTAAATTGGGCTGGAATAAGACAGTAATAAGAGTCCAGATCACCTCATTGAGAAGACCACCTTTTTGCCAGACCAGATTTCCTGCGGCAGATTTTCAGCTCTACAATATATTATGCAACCTAGCTATTACCTTTTAGATGCTTCCCCCAAAGAAAACCACTTTCAACACAAATTTGAGTATGCATCCCAAAATGGTTTCGCTGTGAATTAGGGCTATTTACTCTGCCCCATTCATGGCCATTAAAAGCCTACCGATCAGTGGTTTACTAATAACATGTTTAAACAGGCTGACTGCACTTCTGTTCACACAGAACGCTCATTAACCCCTTAACGACCAAGCCATTTTGTAGGTTAAAGACCAGGCCAATTTTTACAATTCTGACCACTGTCTCTTTATGAGGTTATAACTCTGGAACGCTTCAACGGATCTTGGCGATTCTGAGATTGTTTTCTCGAGACATATTGTACTTCATGATAGTGGTAAAATTTCTTCAATATAACTTGCGTTTATTTATGAAAAAAATGGAAATATGGCAAAAATTTTGAAATTTTGCAATTTTCAAACTTTTAATTTTTATGCCATTAAATCAGAGAGATATGTCACAAAAATTAGTTAATAAATAACATTTCCCACATGTCTACTTTACATCAGCACAATTTTGGAACCAAAATTTTTTTTTGTTAGGAAGTTATAAGTGTTAAAAGTTGACCAGCAATTTCTCATTTTTCCAACAAAATTTACAAAATCATTTTTTTTAGGGGCCACCTCACATTTGAAGTGAATTTGAGGGTCAATATGACAGAAAATACCCAAAAGTGACACCATTCTAAAAACTGCACCCCTCAATGTGTTCAAAGCCACATTCAAGAAGTTTATTAACCCTTTAGGTACTTCACAAGAATTGAAGCAATGTGGAAGGAAAAAATTAACATTTAACTTTTTTTCCCAAAATTTTTCTTTCGACACAATTTTTTAAAATTTTGTCAAGGGTATCAGTAGAAAATGAACCACAATATTTGTTGTACAATTTCTCCTGAGTACAGCGATACCCCATGTGTGGGGTAAACCACTATTTGGGCGCATGGCAGAGCTCGGAAGGGAAGCAGCGCCATTTGACTTTTTTGGCTGGAATTGAGATTGGATGCCATGTCGCATTTGGAGAGTCCCTGTGTGCCTAAACAGTGGAAACCCCCCACAAGTGACCCCATTTTGGAAACTAGACCCCCCAAGTAACTTATCTAAATGTGTAGTGAGAGCTTTGAACCCCCAAGGGCTTCACAGAAGGTTATAACGTAGAGCCGTAAAATTAAAAAATCATATTTTTTCCACAAAAATTATCTTTTCATCCCAATTTTTATTTTCCAAAGGATAAAAGGACCCCAAAAGTTATTGTGCAATTAGTCCTGAGTACGCTGATACCCCATATGTGGGGGTAAACCACTATTTGGGTGCATGGCAGAGCTCGGAAGGGAAGCAGCGCCATTTGACTTTTTTGGCTGGAATTGAGATTGGACGCCATGTCGCATTTGGAGAGCCCCTGTGTGCCTAAACAGTGGAAACCCCCCACAAGTAACCCCATTTTGGAAACTAGACCCCCCAAGTAACTTATCTAGATGTGTAGTGAGAGCTTTGAACCCCCAAGGGCTTCACAGAAGGTTATAACGTAGAGCCGTAAAATTAAAAAATCATATTTTTCCACAAAAATTATCTTTTCATCCCAATTTTTATTTTCCAAAGGGTAAAAGGACCCCAAAAGTTATTGTGCAATTTGTCCTGAGTACGCTTATACTGCATATGTGGGGGTAAACCACTATTTGGGCGCATGGCAGAGCTTGGAAGGGAAGCAGCGCCATTTGACTTTTTTGGCTGGAATTGAGATTGGACGCCATGTCGCATTTGGAGAGTCCCTGTGTGCCTAAACAGTGGAAACCCCCCACAAATGACCCCATTTTGGAAACTAGACCCCCCAAGGAACTTATCTAGATGTGTGGTGAAAGCTTTGAACCCCCAAGGGCTTCACAGAAGGTTATAACGTAGAGCAGTAAAATTAAAAAATCATATCTTTTCCACAAAAATGATCTTTCCACCCCCAATTGTTATTTTCCAAAGGGTAACAGGACCCCAAAAGTTATTGTGCAATTTGTCCTGAGTACGCTGATACCCCATATGTGGGGGTAAACCACTATTTTGACGCATGGCAGAGCTGGAAAGGGAAGGAGCGCTTTTTTCAAATGCAGATTTTGATGGAATGGTCTGCGGGTGTCATGTCACGTTTGGAAAGCCCCTGATGTGCCTAAACAGTAGAAACCCCCCACAAGTGACTCCATTTTGGAAACTAGACCCCCCAAGGAACTTATCTAGATGTGTGGTGAGCACTTTGAACCCCCAAGTGCTTCACAGAAGTTTATAACGTAGAGCCGTGAAAATAAAAATATCATATTTTTTTCCACAAAAATAATCTTTTTGCCCCCAAATTTTTATTTTATAAGGGTAACAGGAGAAATAGGACCCCAAAAGCTATTGTGCAATTTGTCCTGAGTACGCTGATATCCCATATGTGGGGGGGAACCACTATTTTGACGCATGGCAGAGCTCGGAAGGGAAGGAGCAATGTTTTTAAATGCAGATTTTGATGGAATGGTCTGCGGGTGTCATGTCACGTTTGGAAAGCCCCTGATGTGCCTAAACAGTAGAAACCCCCCACAAGTGACTCCATTTTGGAAACTAGACCCCCCCAAGGAACTTATCTAGATGTGTGGTGAGCACTTTGAACCCCCAAGGGCTTCACAGAAGTTTATAAACGTAGAGCCGTGAAAATAAAAATATCATATTTTTTTCCACAAAAATAATCTTTTTGCCCCAAATTTTTATTTTTCTAAGGGTAACAGGAGAAATAGGACCCCAAAAGCTATTGTGCATTTTGTCCTGAGTACGCTGATACCCCATATGTGGGGGGGAACCACTGTGATCGCCTTACTGCGATCTTTGGGAGGCACAATGAACAAATCCACAAAAGGTGAAGAATTGGTTTTCTTTTTTGCGCCGTTCCTCGTGCGGTATTAGTGATTAGGCGACTTTATTCCTCGGATCGGTGCGATTACAGCGATACCAGATTTATACTCTTTTTTCATGTTTAGCTTCTGTCACACACTAAAAGATGCTTTTTTTTGGAATAATTTTTTGTAAGAAATTTTTGCATCGCCGTATTTTGAGAGCTATAATTTTTCCATATTTCGGCCGACAGAGTTATCTATGGGCTTATTTTTTGCGGACGAGCTGACGTTTTTATTGGTACCATATTCAGGCACATAACGTTTTTTGATCGTTTCCTATTCCGATTTTTGTGGAATCAGAATGAACAAAAACCAGCAATTCAGGAATTGTTTTTTTTTTTTTTTTTCCTCCGTTCCGTGTGTGGTAAAATTGATAAAGCAGCTTTATTCTTCGGGTCACTACGGTTACGACGATTCCTCATTTATATATTTTTTTTTATGTTTTGGCGTTTCTTACACAATAAAAAATTTTATAGAAAAAATAATTATTTTTGCATCAGTTTATTCCGCGAGCTATAACTTTTTTATTTTTTCGCTGATGATGCTGTGTAGCGGCTTGTTTTTTGCGGGACAAGATGACGTTTTCAGCGGTACCATGATTATTTATATCTGACTTTTTGATCGCGTGTTATTGCACTTTTTCCAAGCGGTATAATGATACCGCTTGGAAAAAGTATAATTTACTACTTTTTTGTGTTTTTTTTTTTACGGCTTTAACTGAAGGGGTTAACTAGGGTTACGCTTTTATAGATGGGATTTTTACAGATGTGGCGATACCTAACATGTGTATGTTTTGTTTTTTATTTTTTTTTATTACATAAAAATGTGTATTTTTTAGGGGATTTTTTTAAAATTATTTTTTAATTTTTTTTACAATTTTTTTTAAAAAATGATTTTTTTTAACTTGTCCCTTTATGGGACTTTCACTTTTTTTACTTTTTATTGCAGTTACAATGCATTGCAATGCTCTAGCATTGCAATGCATTGTACCTATGGGGAAAGCTGCTGTGACATGATCACAGCAGCTTCCCGTAGCTAGATGACCCGGAGGTTGTCATGACAACCCCGGGTCATCAAGGCAGAGATCAGGCCCTGCAAATACATTGCGGTGGCGCTGATCTGAGGCAGAGGGAGCTCCCGACCCTCTGCCTTCCCCCCTGAGCTCTGCGATCGCGCTCGATCGCAGCAGTCAGGGGGTTAACAGCCAGGGGCGGTGGGGGCTCCGCTCCTGGCTGTCAGTGCAGGAAGCCTGGCCACTGCAGCGCCGGCTCCTGCACTGATCGCGCTGGGGAAGCTGAAATTTCAGCTTCTCCTGCACGATCGCTGCTGTGTTTGGTCAGTCAGATTGACTGACCAATCACAGCGCTGTGGGTGCGGGGACCGACGGCAAAGGTCCCCGCACCGCTTGCCGTGCCTGTCAGCTGTCTATGACAGCTGTCGGCACTGATCTACCACTGCGTGTTTACACGCAGTGGTAGATCAAAGGCATGACGTGCAGAGTCCGTCCTGGTGCCGGAACTGGCACCTTGCCATGACGGACTCTGCACGTCAGTGGACATTAAGGGGTTAATATGATTGCTCTGTACAGGGCCGTATTTAGAGTTTATGCTGCCCTAGGCACTTTTCATTCAACCTCCCCCATTGGTGAGTATGACTAATGCAGACACTGTTGTCACTGACTTAGGCTACTTGCACATCAGCGATTTTTGCCATTCGCGGCAGATCCGGCAGTTTTTCCGCATCTGCCACATAACGGATCACTTATGGCAACACTGCATTCGGCCTCCTTCATTCCCTATGCGACTTGCAGACATGTGCGACACTTGCGGTTTTGACGCTATCCCGCAAATCCGATACTTGCAGCAACGGAAAAAAAAGCGCTACTAGCAGTGTTTTTTTGTCTCACCGCAAGTGCCGCACATGTTTGCAAGTCCCATAGGGAATGAATGAGGCCGAATCTATGTGTGTGCCCATGTAGCTCTTTCAAAGACAGTGGTTTCCTACCACACTCAAAAGACATACAAATAGGATGTTTGCATTGTGAGCCCTAATGGGGACAGTTTTGATGATGTCTGTAAAGTGCTGTGGAGTTAATAGCGCAATATCAATGAATAAATATTATTCTTAATATTATGTTACAATACTAGGATCTGAGGATTTTCTGTTTCGAGGTCAAGAGCTCTCTGATGTGATGTTGCTGCCTGTCTCACTGTCTTCCTCTTTTGACACTGCAGTGTGGTGGACAAGAAAACATTAACTGAATAACAGCAAGAAGTCTGGTGTCTGTGTACTAACTGAACTAGAAACTCTCCCCACACCATGTCCAGCAGACATTGGAGGATTACTAGATGGATTTTATTATTCTATTACTGCCCAGTTTCTGACTAAGGCCTTATTCATATGTCTGGGTTTAAACAGATACTTACATATAAATCTGGACAATTTATCTTATAGATCTCCCGGTATATTATTTATTATAGATCTATAATATATAATGTACAAGGAGACCTATAGTATAAAATGTCCAGAATTTTATGATGTACAATCTATTATATATAATGTCCAGGGTGATCTATAATATATAATGCTCAGGTAGTAGATTTATAATAATGTACAGTCCAGGCAAATCTATACTATATAATGTCCAGAGGCAGAGATATATTTAGGGTACGTTTCCACTGCGGGTTGGACGCTGAGAACAGCCGCAAAGTCCAATCCGCAGCGTCCAAATGTTACAGCATAGTGGAGGGGATTTTATGAAATCCCAGCTCCACTATGCCTACAATTTCAAAGACGCAGGTGGCAGACCTGCGTATATGCACATGCGGTGCGTCTTTCTAGACCGCAGCATGTCTATTTATCTCGCGGAGACGCTCAGTCTACGCAAGATAAATAACACCGTCCTATGTATAGGATGCGGTGATTCCACACGGTTCAATGAACACATGTGGAATCACCGCGCGTACAAAAGCCGGCAAAGCTTTGGATGGAGCTGTGTCCTCTCTGCAGTGCTTCCTGAACGTGGAAACATAGCCTTAGGGTATGTGCACACGTTGCAGATTTGTCTGCAGAAGTTTCCGTACATAATCCGCATCTTTTGGCAGAAAACGCAGGTGCGTATTTGATGCGTTTTTTACATGCGGATTTGTATGCCTTTTTTTAAGCTAAATAAAGATGTTATTTAACAAAAAAAAGATTTGTGATGTCATTTCTGTCCAACCTCCTCTTTTACATTCCCCCAGCGCTCAATCTCCCAAGCGCTCATTCCCCACCTCAACGCTCATTCCCCCAGCGCTCATTCCCCCAGCGCTCATTCACCCCTGTGCTCTTTCCCCCCAGCGCTCATTCCCCACCTCAGCACTCATTCCCCACCTCAGCGCTCATTCCCCACCTCAGCGCTCATTCCCCCAGCGCTCATTCCCCCAGCGCTCATTCCTCCCCAGCGCTCATTCACCAGAGCGCTTATTCTCCCCAGCGCTCATTCTCCCCAGCGCTCATTCCCCACCTCAGCACTCATTCCCCCTGCGCTCATTCCCCCAGCGCTCATTCTCCCTCCTGCGCTTATTCCCCAGTGCTCATTCCCCACCTTAGCGCTCATTCCCCACCTCAGCGCTCATTCTCCCCAGCGCTCATTCCCCACCTCAGTGCTCATTCCCCACATCAGCGCTCATTCCCCACCCCAGCGCTCATTCCCCCCAGTGCTCATTCCTCCCCAGCACTCATTCACCCCAGCGCTCATTCTCCCCAGCGCTCATTCCCTCCAGCGCTCATTCTCCCCAGCGCTCATTCCCTCCAGCGCTCATTCCCCCCAGGGATCATTCCCCCCAGTGCTCATTCCTTCCCCAGTGCTCATTCTTCCCCCTGCGCTCATTCTCCCCCAGCGCTCATTCCCCACCCCAGCGCTCATTCCTCCCCCAGCGCTCACTCCCCCCAGTGCTCATTCCTCCCCCAGGCCCAGCGCTCATTCCTCCCCAGCGCTCATTCCTCCCCCGGCCCCCAGCGCTCACTCCCCCCACTGCCCCAGCTCTCATTCCTCCTCCAGCCCCCTGCGCTCATTCCTCCAGCAGCCCCCAGTGCTCACTCCCCCCACTGCCCCAGCACTCACTCCCCCTACTGCTCCAGTGCTTACGCCCCTCCACTGCCCCAGCGCTCATTCCTCCCACTGCCTCAGCACTCACTCCCCCCACTGCCCCAGCGCTCATTCCTCCCCACTGCCCCAGTGCTCACTCCCCCACTGCCCCAGCGCTCATTCCTCCCCACTGCCACAGCGCTCACTCCCCCCACTGCCCCAACGCTCATTCCTCCCCACTGCCCCAGCGCTCACTTTCCCCCCTGCCCCAGCGCTCACTCCCCCCCTGCCCCAGCGCTCACTCCCCCTCACTGCCCCAGCGCTCATTCCTCCCCTGCCCCCCAGCGCTCATTCCTCCCCACTGCCCCAGCGCTCACTCCCCCCCACTGCCCCAGCACTCACTCCCCTCCCACTGCCCCAGCGCTCACTCCCCCCCACTGCCCCAGCGCTCATTCCTCCCCACTGCCCCAGTGCTCACTCCCCCCCACTGCCCCAGCGCTGACTCCCCCCCACTGCCCCAGCGCTCATTCCTCCCCACTGCCCCAGCGCTCACTCCCCCACTTCCCTAGTGCTCATTCCTCCCCACTGCCCCAGCGCTCCTCCCCCCACTGCCCCAGCGCTCACTCCTCCACACTGCCCCAGCGCTCATTCCTCCCCACTTCCCCAGCGCTCATTTCTCCCCACTGCCCTAGCCTCACTCCCCCAACTGCCCCAGCGCTCATTCCTCACCCACTGCCCCAGCGCTCACTCCCCCCACTGCCCCAGCCTCATTCCTCCCCATGCCCCAGCGCTCATTCCCCCCCACTCCCCAGCGCTCATTTCTCCCCACTGCCCCAGCGCTCACTCCCCCAACTGCCCCAGCGCTCATTCCTCACCACTGCCCCAGCGCTCACTCCCCCCACTGCCCCAGCCCTCATTCCTCCCCACTGCCCCAGCGCTCACTCCCCCCCACTGCCCCAGCGCTCATTCCTCCCCACTGCCCCAGCGCTCTCTCCCCCACTGCCCCAGCGCTCATTCCTCCACACTGCTCCAGTGCTCACTCCCCCCACTGCCCCAGCACTCACTCCCCCCCACTGCCCAGCTCTCACTTCCTCCCACTGACCCAGCGCTCATTCCTCCCCACTGTCCCAGTGCTCACTCCCCCCATTGCCCCAGCAATCACTCCCCCCACTGCCCCAGTGCTCATTGCTCCCCACTGCCCCAGCACTTCCCCCACTGCCCAGCGCTCATTCCTCCCCACTGCCCCAGCGCTCATTCATCCACACTGCCCCAGCGCTCACTCCCCCACTGCCCCAGCACTCACTCCCCCCCACTGCCCCAGCGCTCATTCCTCCCCTGGCCCCCAGCGCTCATTCCTCCCCACTGCCCCAGCGCTCATTCCTCCCCACTGCCCCAGCGCTCATTCCTCCCCACTACGCCAGTGCTCATTCCTCCCCACTACCCCAGCGCTCACTCCCCCCCACTGCCTCAGCGCTCATTCCTCCCCATTTCCCCAGCGCTCATTCCTCCCCACTGCCCCAGTGCTCACTCACCCCACTGCCCCAGCGCTCACTCCCCCCACTGCCCGGTGCTCATTCCTCCCCACTGCCCCAGCGCTCAATTCCCCCCACTGCCCCAGCGCTCATTCCTCCCACTGCCCCAGTGCTCTCTCCCCCACTGCCCCAGCAATCATTCCTCCCCACTGCCCCAGCGCTCACTCTCCCCCACTACCCCAGTGCTTACTCCCTCCCACTGCCCCAGCGCTCATTCCTCCCCACTGCCCCAGTGCTCTTTCCTCCCCTTTGCCCCAGCGCTCATTCCTCCCACTGCCCCAGTGCTCACTCCCCCCACTGCCCCAGCGCTCACTCCCCCCCACTGCCCCAGGGCTCATTCCTCCCCACTGCCCTAGCGCTCATTCCTCGCCACTGCCCCAGCGCTCATTCCTCCCCTCTGCCCCAGCGCTCATTCCTCCCCACTGCCCTAGCGCTCATTCCTCCCCACTGCCCCAGCGCTCACTCTCCCGACTGCCCCAGCGCTCATTCCCCCATCATTATACTCACCTCCTCCTGCTGCCGATCCGATGGTTCAGCGCCGACATCTTCTTCCTGTATGAGTGCGCGGCCTCACGTCATGTGGTACCGCTCATTAAGCTCATGAATATGGACACCACGCCTATGAGAGTGGAGTGACATCCATATTCATGAGCTTAATGAGCGGTACCACGAGTGACCGCACGCTCAGTACAGGAAGAAGATATCGGCGCTGGACCATCGGAGTTGCAGCAGCCGGACGAGGTGAGTATAATGATGGGGGGATGAGGGAAGCAAGGGGAGGGCCGACTCCCCGGACCAAAAAAAAAAATCTTGCTCAGGTGCCGCCCCCGCAGAGTCCCGTCATAGGCACGTGCCCTCAAGTGCCTAGTGGCAAATACGGCCCTGGCTCTGTGTGGATAGAACATCATGTTATTAGGAACACAGCTTCCATTTACACAGGATGATGGACTTCTAAGAATGGTGAGTTTTAAACTTGATTAAAAATCATTTCAGTCTATGAACCAAGCATTTTCCTTAATCCCCGTGTGATTATTTGCCTATTTAGACAAGGCCGATAGGAAATGAGCGAACACTCATTTACCATTATCGACCCGTCTAAATAGTCTTTAGAGATTAGCAAATATATCGAAATTTGAATTTGACCCATTTGCTTATGTTCGGCCAGGAAATTTGATTTTCATCTATTAAATTCAGTGTGAATTGAATCAGCAGGGAACACTTACCTCTACTCAGGCCTCCCTGTATCAGTCCCTATGCCTGTTCTAAGATCAGCTCCTTGGTCTTCTTTCTTTTTCTCTTCTTCTCTTTCTGGGCCTCCAGCACTACCATTCTTCACATGCAAGTGACAAATGCATTACTTCATTAAATGGGAGTCATGTCTCGTGTGTTGGCATGGTACATAGTGAAGAATATTAGCATCAAATGCCAAGTAAAGAGGAAAATAGAAGATACAAGACAAAGGGTCCATACAAAAGGATGTTTGAGGCAGAAGAAGTATTTGGAGAGTCAAAGAAAGGTGAGATTATTTATTTCTTTTTAATCTCTTCCTGGCCCTAATAATCCAGTAAAATGGCTGCTATCTGGCTGCCATTTTGCTGAGATTTTCAGGATAAAAAAAGGAAAAAATTGATTTCTCTCAAGAGCAGCAACAATGAAATACGAGTAAAAACTGTCTTCTTTAGATCTGGTGACATCTACACTAAGTCATTTTCCAATATTTGATGTGCTTTTTCAAAACAAAATTTGAGGGCAAGTACACAAGGGTCACATGAGCAAAATATTTTCCATCAGGTTTTTTCCATAGGTTTTATCGACATAGATTTCACTGCTATATTTCTGCCACAGCAATAATGTCCTATGTGCATATAGTAATGAAGTTACTCGTGAAAATTGCATAAAAAACTCTGTGTTGCAACTTTTATCTGTAAAAAATGTGACTGTGATGCTAGTCACCACTCACGGACAGGCCGTGAGGCAGAAGAGTCAGATGTTCCAGGGTCAATACCGAGAGAGCACGTAGATAACCAAGGGAAAAGACGAAGGCGTAAGTCAGGTCACAGTCCAGGGTCAATAACAAGAGATAGCGGATCAAAAGTCGAAGGACAAAACAAATGCATAGTTAGAATACGGTCCAAAGTGTCAGGCAGCAGAAGATCAGAACTCAGAGCAACAGAATCAGGCTAAGACTCACCAAGAAGCACAAACTACGTCTGGCAGGGATCAGGGGCAGACAGCTCAGTTAAGTAGCTATGCGATTACCAGAACACTGAACACCTGCAGAAAGTCCCCCATGCCCCAGACACAGATTGGACAACCAAGCTGTCAATCAAGACACAGACAGCTCAGCAACACAGTTTCCATAGAACAGCATAGCAATCATTCACTGAGCGGAGGAATCATTACAGTGACTCTTCTTCATAGTGACTACAGCAACCAATGTGTCTAGCTGCAAGCTTCCACAGAGCCTTCAATCACTGTAATAAATGATGCCGCTATGGAGCAACGCTGTTTATCATATTCTTTAGGTAGATATTTTAACCATTTTAAGTCGGGCTCAGATGGCCATAATAGCAATCTGGCCAGCGATGATCGAAAAATTGCAAACATTACTGACTATATTTGCCTAGTGTGTGATTGTCTGCACCGCAGATGAATGTAGGAGCTGCCTGCTATTTAATTGTACAGGTATGGTCCGTAATCTAAGCCATAATATTACATGTTGCATTTTTTTCCATGCAGACCATTGGTCCATGTGCAAAAATTGGCCATTTGAACTGGCAATAATGGTCTCGTGAGCTTTCCTTGTGAGGTCCGTGGAGAACACAAACATATAATATGTTCATCTGAACGAGCCCTAAGCCCTTTATGTTTCAGAAAAATGACACATTGACACTGCGAAGAAGGCCAACTAAAATGTATTAATGCAGACCTGATCCTTTACCAACCTGGACTGGCACAAAGACTGCACAATTCTTTCCAATTTGATTATTCTATGATTGTTGGTTGTTCTTGATCTTTTGTTTTCATTTCTTAAAAAAATCTGATATTTTTTTGCAAGTAATGAATTCCATATACATACTTTAATCAGCTAAAATGGTGAAGCATTAAACTTTCCTCTGGCATTATTGGCAGGTGAAATCTGCCTTTTTTATGATTTTAGTAATAACTCTGAAACGCACTCCCCCAACCTTCACCCCTCTAAACCACCTGCACTTTTTAACAGCACTCAATCCAGGATACCAGAAACTAATAAAATGTTAACCTGCCAATTAACAACTAGGTAAAACTTCAACTTTCTACAATATTTTGTTTGCTTTAATGAAGCCGCACACCTACATTAAATGCTAACTGAAATTAAAGCAAAACGACCTAAACTGAATTTGGATATTTTGTTAATACAGAAATTCTCCCTGAAATGAAGTTTCTTCGGAAAGGTTTTTAGTTCAGGAAAATAATAAAACACTTGCTCTGGAGCAGAGGGAATGAGAAGGCACATTTAAACAGATGTCTAGTTGACATTTTCAAAGCAAATGGACCCAATCCAATGTTTTAATTGAAAATATTTAGATCAATTGAGAGATTTTTTTTACAAATTTCACGTCAGTTTTTTTATGCTGTTTATGCTTAGATTTGAACTTACTGGATGAAAGGCAAGCTTGCTGAAAAAATATAGATTTTTGTGTTTGTAGGCACAGGTGTCGATCCAGGGTGAATGTTTATGGACAAGTGTACTGACATACGTGATAAATATAGGGTGTGGATCAAAACATTCCGAAAAGTACTTTTCCATCCAACACTATAATCTGGTCATTTCTACCTGTTGGAGTTTTGCCAGTGCTATGAGGGAAACTAAAAAGTTTAGTAAGTATCTTGACCTGAAAACAGAGTAGACGAATCATTTGGGATGTTTGTTGAACACTGCCCTAAACCACTTTCATACTGGCGTACCTTTCATCAGCATTTGGCTGTAAAAACACGAAGGCCAGACTAAATGAAAAGAGCGCTGGTGAAAGATGAACCCATTTCTTTAAGAGGTATGTGCTTCATTAATTAATTTGGCATATCTTTCAACTGTTGTCCGCCACTGCCAAAAATCTATACCAGGCAAGTGCTGGTGTACAATCCTGCTTCAATTTACAACACTTGTGTTTTGTAAATTAAGATGAATATGTCAGGCATGCTTAAAAGGAATCTGTCAGCAGATTATTGCTATGTAATCCGAAGACAGCATGCTGCAGGGGTTAAATCACAGATTTCAGTGATGCCTCTCTCGTCAAGTTCCGAGGTTTTGTTTGCTTACAATGATTGTTTTATCACCAGTAGCTTATAATTGCTGTGACTAGCTGGTCATGTGACCAATAGTCCCACAAGCTCCCTCCTGTGTTAGGCAGCTCACTATCTATAGACTTTGTATATAGAGAGCCTGGTGTGGGCGGGGGAAGTTTTTTCAGCTCTGCTTCATTGCTAAACCTAAAAGCTCTGATTGTGTCAGAACGGCTGTACCCAGTAATCTACGTGATACATCATTGGGTTCAGCTTCTCTTTGCCTACATCAGGCTACTCTCAGATGAGATACTAAAAACCTGCTGATAGATTTTTTTTAAACCATGGCCTGAACTACTCTAGCTTCACCCAATTTTCAAAAAGAGACCCAGGAACTGACACAGAAATTCTAAATTTTAAATTTTTTGTGTAGTTTTCAATTTTGCCAGAATCTTCAAGCAGTTTTATTCAAGAATTCTTATTAAAATGCATGATGACTTTCTCCCAATCTGTTTTGCAAATTTTTTTTTAGTGAAACATATTGTACTTTTCATACATTCTTTAATTCCTTAGTGATCTAGCCGGGATGGGCTTTAAAGGATGTTCTGAAGTTATTAAATTACTTTAATTAGTTAAACATCATGAAAATGAGCAAGTTTTCAAATGACTTGCTTTTTCTATCTGCTGTCATTCTCTTGCAATGCAAGCTTTTATCCTTCATAGTGTAAAGCTAGTTTCTGTGGAGCCACTATTACCTATCCAGAGCCTGGTCAAGTGTACAGTAGTTACATTCCAGGGAGGGGTTAACTCCTAACATACTAGACACCTCTCTCCAGCCCATTGATTTCTATACAGTAGTTAGCTGCTCACTTTTCTTCCTCTCCCTTTCAGCTCCTGACTAGCTGATGTTATTAGTCTTGCAAAATCACCATCCCTTCAGGTTTCAGAGCAAGTCTCCTAATCATGGTTCTCACTGTTCTGAGCCATTTGCTTCTTCAAATGCACTGTTGTATCTATGTGTAAATACAGTGACAGTAATGTAGACTCGGGAACAAACCATTGCTGAATATGTTGCAGCAGAACTTGTGTTAATCTTTATAGCTATACTACAGCTCTGCTGCTCACCAAAACTATCGCTCAGGGAGGAATGCCCACCTGGCCAGAAGTCAAGAAGAAAGGAGACTGCATAGCTCTAAGCTGCTCAAGAGACAACTTGAGAATATTCATTTAATAACCTGCCAATGTTTTTCATTTTTGCCTCTCTTTTTCAGTAGCCATATAATATGTTTACTTTTTCATTGAAATGGCAACTATGCAATGTTTTCTGCAGGACAAATTGTATTGTTTTTAGTTCTGTTTTGTTGTTCATATAAATTTCTTTGTAAAGGAATACATTTCTTCATAAGAAGAGAGTGTCAAGTCAGTTTATGAAAATTCTAGGGCATGTAATGCTCTCCTGAGAATTTATATAAGCAAACAACCTCTTTAGAGAGGAAGAGGACAGGAAGTCTAGTGCCACCTATTGGAAGAAGCTATTTTAAAAGTCGATATCAACAATTTAAAGGGCTTTGCAACATGACGTAGGATAAGAAACAAGGGAGCATTGTATGACCTATAAGTCCTCCTATGCTGCCTTGGCGCTCTTCACAAGGAGAAATGTTATCCTTTAGTCCACTGTCAGAGGACTCTAACTTAGCCACATGAGTTTTCCCTGTTTTACACTGATGAGGAACAATCATCCCAAACCACATGTCTGCAAATGGATTTTCTTGCTTGGCTTTTTATCCTAAGTCATGTGGCAAGGCTTGTTAAAGGGTTGATACTGTTAGAAATGCTATCTCCTATAGGTGGCACTAGACTTCATGTTCTCTTCCTCTCTGAAGAGGCTTTTACCAAGTGAAACAAGTGAAAATTAAATATTTTTTAAGCTACACAAATATATATATAAAAAAACATTTGTTTTATTTTGTTTGTTTTTATTTTTACTGTTTATGTTTTACACCACAGGACCTAATGAAAAACACTACTTGTTATGGTTGTGTGCAGGATTTTTGTTTAACTGTTCGTCATAAAATGAATTACATATGAAAAAAGGCAAATTTTTATATTTTTTAAATTGCTTATTTCACAGATATTTTAAACATAGATATGTTTTTACATAATTTGTCCCCCAAGAAATCATAAAAGACCTCTAGGGCACATGAGCACTATGTAGGCAGCACAAGAAAATACAGAGGCGGTAATAAACCATTTCTATCTTCTCCACAGGGTCCCTAGCTGTCCGATAGCTGAGGATGAGACTTGCTTCTGCTATATTGCAGGATCCGAAGATTTATGAACTTCAAAATTAACAACGGAGGTAAAGCCCAGGACCAAGTGATGTAAGTTCACGGCACTTGGTCGTTAGCAGCATAAAAAAGGTTTTCTAGTGTTT
The DNA here is from genome assembly GCA_033576555.1 of Oophaga sylvatica. Taxonomy (NCBI): domain Eukaryota; kingdom Metazoa; phylum Chordata; class Amphibia; order Anura; family Dendrobatidae; genus Oophaga; species Oophaga sylvatica. The sequence goes on from JARQOD010000006.1 coordinate 55,327,758, forward strand.
TTGAAGTCAGTGACTTTAACAAAATGCATATATGGCCTTTTTCTACATATGCTATCATGGCCAGGCCAAAGGATTTTGGTGCCCTAGTCAGATGAAGCCAATGGCAGTCCCCCCTTACCTCCCACTCCTATCCCAAAGCAAAGGAGTGGCTCAGAGACTAAGGTAGCAGGATCCCTAATGCACATCCCCCATTCAACGCTGATAGGTAAGTAACACTCTCTGTTGACCACTTCCATTAGAATTGTTACATTTTTCACAAAAAAATTATATCAAAAGTAAAAACAAAGTGGTGTACTTTAGGGATGTGACTTAAGATGGAGTGCAATTTCAAAGTTAGATGCAGAATCAATCATTTTTGTTTGAGCATTTGAACAATAATGGGGGAAAAATAGTGATATTCATCCCTGATGTCCTATATTTTAAATGTAGAACCCAAGGATAGTTAGGGAAACTAATAAAGCGTAACTATAATCGGGGCTGTTTGGTTTCAGTTAAGGTATCCAGCATTTGGCAAATACCATAATGGAAAGTAAGCAGACCACCATTAAAAATAAAGGGATATGTCTCATGGTTTTTGCATCCATCATGCGACAAATACAGCTTGCACAGAACTGATGTTGGTTCTTGTAATGTATTCCGGTTCTGGTGACAAATTCATGTAGTGATGGTCGTTCTGGTGCTGAATTCATGTAGTGATGATGATTCTAGTGATATACCCATGTGGCGACTGCAAAGTGTGTGGGTGTGTGGAACGGACCAATTCTTTTATGAATCCATCTGATTCTGTGGTATATACGTTGAGAGATTACATCAACTGTAGGACACAAAATGTGATATATGCCTTAAAGTGTCCATGTCCGAAAGTGTATATTGGGCAGACATCTCAGGAGATGCGTAAACGCATTCAACAACATATGTCCAACATCAATTTGGCTAGGTCGGATTTAGCCAAGGGTGAAACTTTGTCCTCTGTGGCTTCTCATTTTTTAGATGTTCATGGTGGACTTACACGTGGTCTTAGAGTAACGGGTCTCCAACGGTTTAAAACTCAATATTCGAAAAAGGGACAGACAGTGTGAATTGTTGGATGGATTTATCTACTAAATAGTATTTGACCTGTGGGTATTAATGAGAACTTATCCTTTACTGGTTTTCTAATGACTTAACTAGAGGGTTTTTTTTGTCTTCTCTTTTCTGTGTGTTTCATTAGATAGTTCTTCAGCTTGTGTCATGTACCTTCTCCTTTGGGCATTTGTGTAGATCCAGTCAGGATTTGTGCAGGAGTATTTTCTGTTCATGCTCTTTTGAGCTCAGGTTTATCAACATGGGTTGCTTTTGTGGTATATTTGTGGCAGGGGAGATATCCCCTTTATGCACATTTAGTATACATTTTTATACCGATTTGGACCTTTTATACTTGGATTATTTATTCTTATTGTTATATATGTATTTGTTGCTCATAGTTTTGGTGACGGCGACATGGAAACATTGGGCCATATTATTTTGGCTATTAAAAGTGTATATTTATTTTGATATAGTATTTATTTGTAGTCATTTATTTATTTGTTATTATGACTTATATGGAACATGCCTGCATTATGTGTACATTATAACTAATTACCGTTGTAGAACTTGATGACATATTTTTTTTGCGTGAAAATGTCACATGTGCGCCATATTTATGGTTTTTTTTTTATATGGTACTAAGGATTATTTCCTCCTTCGGCTGCTTATTTTGGTTTTATTTACTCTATAAGCAATTTACATGTAATTTTTTAGCTGTGGGGGTGATTCCATGTTGCTACTTCCACACTGTGGAACGCAAACCCAGCACTTCCTGTGACATGGAACGCACAACGACAGATTTTCCTCTGCCTTTTCCTGACTTCCTTTAACTAAGGCACACAGCTGACATCGCGCACAGGTGACGGCGATCTTTGTGTGTGATGCAAGTGCACTTGTAAGTTATAAAGACTGACCTGACTCTGACCATGACTACTTCCCTGATGAAGCTGTTACGGGCAGCGACACGCATTGGGTCTTGCGGACACCACCACATCCCGTTGGGTAGATATGGTTCAGCTACATTTTTGATTATAATCACGTTACACTGACATTAATGAGAGCACTTTTTTCATGTGCTATTTACATCTCATTGCTGGGTAATTCCATTTGGATTAATATGGCTTATGCACATTATGTGACTACAACCGTGTGATACTGTTGGTAATGAGCGCACTTTTTGCATTTATTAATCATTCACATCTTTGTGATGAGTAGATTTCTGCCCTATCAGTCCTATCATTTTTGACATTGGTCACATTATTTGTCATTTTCAAATGTGATCCCTTCGGTGGTGGTTTCTTTAGTCACATCAATATTTAATTTTATACAGTATTGTGGATAGAGAATATCTATATTTTTTGCCTGCCTACCATTATTTTTTATATCTTTATACTGCTGTTTTTAATTGTTTTTAAATGTCTTTTCTCCTTGGCAATTTGTTGTCCTAATAAACCCCTTTTTATTGATTAAATTTGCTATGTGTGCACCGTTCTCGTGTTTTGTTTTTTTCTCTTTGCATGTGATTCTAGTGATATATTCATCTTCAGAACTATCCTCAGTACATGAACACAATGCCAAAATCATCATCAGTACATAATTAGAGCACCAGAGCCATCAACAGTACATGAATATGAGACCATGCACATCTTTAGCAAATAAATACATCACCAGAGCCACGATCAGTAGATGAATGTCACCAGAACTACCATTAGTACATGAATACATCACCAGAACCATCATTAGTGCATGAATGTATCAGTGGATCCACCATCAGTACATGAATATATCAATAGACCCACCATCAGTACTTGACTACATCACCAGAACCACCATCAGTAAATTAATGTTACCAGAACCTCCATCAGTAAATGAATATGTCACCAGAACCACCATAAGTACATGAATACATGACCAGAAGAGTATTTGAATACAAGAGCCAAGCTTAGTACAACAATCTATTGTAATATCAAGACAGCCCCATAAACATTTGTATCACATGAACCTACAACCCTACAACTCCCAGTATGTCCTTAACAATGGTAAGGAGGTATTGGGAGTTATAATTAACAGACTACGGACCATACAGGAACCACTGATGAGAAATAGCCAGTATCATAAATAAACATTTACACCCAGGTACCTTATAGATGACTTTCTCTGGAGTCATCTATTTCTTTTCTCTCCATCTTGTCTAGATGCCATAATGACTCTTCACATCCATAGCTCTTCTCTGCAGACCTTCCTCTTCTCCTTCTTTTGCAGCACATCCCGACACAATAAAAAATAAAAGTGTTACTAAAATGCCTTCTGCATAAAAATATCTGTCCATATTATGACCATAAATAAGCCTCCTATGGTATATAACCTCCACACTGTCTACCATGTCAGCTATAACCACCACACCATCCTCCCTTATGAACCATGACCTATAGCATGGCGGTCCCATCTCTAAATTTCCATTGCACTTTCTATATCTTCACACTGTCTGACCACCATGCAACCCCCTCTCCATATTTTGCCTCCATTTCACACTGTTCCCTGTCCATATCCATTCTGTGCCCCTTTTCACACTTTGCCCTCAAACTGCCCACCAGGCTGCCCTCTGTAACCACTCCTCAAACTGTCTCCCCGCACAGTATGATGGTCACCACAGCTGCCCATATGGTATTATATCCACAACAATCCCCAAATATATAGTATTATCACCATCAGAGCACCTGATATCATATGATGTCCACCACAGATCCTCTTAAATAATATGATGTTCAGAACAGCCGCCATGAATACTATGATCCCCACAACATCCCATACAGTATCATGGCCTACAAGCAACACCCCATACAGTATGATATTCACCACAGCCGCCTATCCAGTATGGTCATCGCAGCCCCAAGTATAATGACCTCCACAGCCCCATATACAGTAGGGTCACCACAGTTCATCATATATTTTGTTGTCCCCACTTCACAGCTACTCATTTCATGGCCAAAACGGACATCCCTTCATTTTATGTCTCCTGCACAGCCACTCATTTCATGTCCCCCCGCACTGCCTCATTTCATACCCCCTGTGCACAGCCCCTCATTTTATGCTCCCATGCACAATCCCTTATTTTATTCCCCCCTCTGCACAGCCCCTCAGCTTATTCCCCCATCTGCACAGTCCCTTAGTTTATTCCCCCATCTGCACAGACCCTCAGTTTCTTCCCCATCTGCACAGCCCCTCAGTTTATTCTTATCTGCACAGCCCCTCATTTTACCCCATGCACATCCCCTCAGCTTATTCCACCCATCTGCACACCTCTTAATTTTATTCTCCATTCTGCACAGCCCGTCACTTTAGTCCCCCATCTGCACAGCCAATCACTTTAGTCCCCATCTGCACAGCCTGTCAGTTTATTCCCCCTATCTGCACAGCCCCTCATTTTACTCCATCTGCATAGCCCTTCAGCTTATCCTCCCATCTGCAAAGCCCCTCTGTTATTCACCCGCTTCTGCACAGCCCCTCATTTTTTTATTCCCCTATCATCACATCCCCTCCCCTCATTTTATGCCCCCTGCACAGCAATATAAGAATAATTAAAAAAAGGTTCATACTCACCTAATCCTCACTGCACTGCGCCATCCATTGATCCATTGACCCTTGCGTTCACCTTCTCCAACAGGACACAGGCTGGAAGTGGCCTGTGTCTTGCTGGAGATCACGGTGGAGCAGGGGAGATGACAGCTCCTCTGCTCATTGAATTTAGAGCAGGAAGGGAGCGACAGCCGGGGTGCAGGGCATAGAGAATGGTGAGCTGTGTCAGTGACGGACATCACTCACCTACTCTCAGTAGGCAGGAGGTAGCACTCTAAGCAGGTGCCTACCGTGTCTACCACTCGTCCCGGGCCAGTATGCAATTCTTTATAGTTTCAAAAACATCAGAAAATATGTGTGAACAAATTGTCACTAAAGAAGACACAAAATAAAATGGAAAGATCTGCACCTAATCAATATTTTGGACCCACAAATTTCTTTACTGAATTTTTTATAAATACATTTGACTAGGATGTTTTGTGTTGTATGATGGGAGTTGATGGACAAAAATGTGTCATTAGATTAATACAAGTTTTAGAAAATGTGCGTTCTTAAAGTTTAGTCTTTCTTTTCTGCCAAATCTAGGCCTCAAGTAAAATAACAGAACTGTAATCTCCCAAAAAAGCTCTTGTCCTCTAATAATAATAAGATGACTTTCGACTGTGTTCCAGGCTACACAGCAAAGCTAAGTACCATTACAGAAGATGTTAGTGTATTGTATACATGGCAGTGGACAGAATAAACATGGAATTATTAAGTATTAAAATTTAAAAGAAAAAAAATTAAAACTTTTTATATATTAAAACCAGCACTTTAGCACAGAATCATAATCTGACAATAGAAACCCTGACCTTTAAGAGATGACTCTGCAAACATGTCCAAGACTACACAGCAAAGTTAAAACCATAACCGATATACTTTAAATGTCAGCATATTGTGTGTACTCCATTTGACAGTCAGAGGAGTGTACATTTTAAATAAAAAAGTCTAATATGCCTCAGTGGCCAGCTTAAAACTTGCAAGATTTCAATTTAATAACATAATTTATGATATAAAAAATTGCCCAATAAAAATTTTAAAATACATTTGACACAAAAACCTGATTTAAGCAATAGGTCATTTTCTGATACAGTTTTTGCTGCAAACTAAAACATTTTTATGGACAAAACTGTTAAACACTCAATTCAATCCTACTTTTCCAAAAATATATAAAAAAAGATAAATGTTTATGTTTTCACTTATCCGCTAAGTTTGTAATATAAAACTATTAATTTGTTTTTCATATTTTCCTATAACAATAAAGTAAGATTAAACAATTATTTATAAAAAAAAATCTATATGTAGAATTACTATTTTATTAAAAAAATATATTGTATAGTTCTCACACCAGAATATTTTGAAACACTAATTTTAAGGTATTACATTTCAGGAAGACAGTTGGGGAGGATCAAACATACAGAGGTTTGCCTCATTAATTTAAATGTTAACCTTTCCAGCAATCCTTCAGCTGAAAGGGCGTTGTAGAAAGAGGTTATTGGAGTCAGAATAAGAAGTGGTCATTTTTCTTCATTAATAATGATTGTATATAGAGCTGCATTCTCAGATGATGACTCAAAATGTTAGGAAGTTTGAATAAATATCCACTGAGTCCCATGAGTTTTGGTTTACTTTCAGCAAAGTTAGTCATTCTTAACTTAGAGAAAGACTCACTAGGAAATGGGTTCCTTAATTTAATTCACAGTTACGGAAAAAAGGATTAACCATTTTATGATCCAATCATGCCAAAAATAATCGTTATTTTACCTTTTAAATGCCAGTGTTCCTTTATATGACATATGGCACATAAACGAAAAAAAAAGTTGACGACCTAGGACTTTACAAACTGACAAATCTAAATAGCTTGTCAACCTCAGCTTTTTCTTTCTAAAATATATGCTGCCTGGAGAGAAGAGCAAATTTTCGATAATTCTATTTTCTCTTGATTTTATTGAATCAATTTCACCATCTCTATAGATGACCTCATTTCTAAAAAAAAATTCTTAGATGCAAGACTTTCACTAAGAAAATGTAGGGTATGTTACTATGCAAATTTGCAGAGGATTTTCAGCTGCAGATTTCTGTGCTGCTGTAGTATTCCCTGATGAAGCTATATGTGAAATGCACAGCAGGTCTGTTTCTGCTAGGTGAGCATAAATTTACCACTGTGTGTATATCCTATACCATCTCTAACACTCCTTTATTACTATATTTTAAACTTTATAATTTATGCATTACAAATTTATGGGCTCTTGAATGTATTTCCTTTGAGTATCCATCCTCAGGTGCTATATATCTACATACTATACTTGTATAAGTTCTTTTAATTGGGGTTTACTTGCTCATCTAGTTAACCCATTTTTTGTGCATTTTACTCTATGTTGCTTTTTAGGATACATTATATACTTTTAATCATGTATTAATAAATATTATATTTTGTATTCCTATTTATTGAGTTGTGCACTAGTGATGAGTGAGTATACTTGCTGCTAGGGTGTCCTCTGAGTACTTGGAAGTGCTCTGAGATTTAGTTTTTGTCGCAGCAGCTGCATGATTTGCGGCTGCTAGACAGCCTGATTACATGTGGGGATTTCCTAACAACCAGGCAATCCCCACATGTATTCAGCCTGTCTAGCAGTCACAAATCATGCAGATATTACCCTTTCCTACCTGGAATATCTGCACTTTTCTGCAACGTAATCCACAACGTAACTGCTCTGGCTTTTACTGCTTTTTTTTTGCAGCAAAACATAGCATAAAACTCTGCTAAAATTCAGTAATGTGTCAAGGGCTGGGAATATACTATTAAATCTACTAACATAAAAAAGAAAAAACATTGAGGCTTCTTCAATGGTTGAGGTATACCACACATATCTTGGGTTCATTAAGTTTTTAAGCACATTTAGTGTATTCCGTTTTGTGAACACTTTTCAGCATTTTTTTTTTTCTCTAAAAATGACAATAAGAAATGACGTCTATTACAACATTTGCATGGACGTTATAAACACTGCAGCCTTTAAGGACCAAATAATGAATGAGCATTGAATAAAGTAAGTGACAGTAATGACTGCCACTCCCTGTTGTCACTTTTAGAAAACGTAGAGCAAATGGTTGATGGCTAAACATAATAATAATATGCGTGTTTCTGCTATGGTCACATTTCGGGAGCCAAAGAATTCTAATGTTCTTTCAATGAAACTGTGTAAGGGCATGGTATTTTTTTTTAGATGACATAACTTACAATTGTACCATTTGGGGGTACGCACAACTTTTTGACTTTTTTATGTGGTTTGGGATTTAGGATAAACAAATAAATTTATATTTTTGTAATACTCCTTTGCTTTGTTTTTTTTTTTTTTTTTTTCAACCGTAACCATGTGATTGTTTGATCATTTTGCAGCATATTATTTAGCCCTGCCTCTGGGATTATGTAGGGGCCTTCATTATGCTCCAGTCTGCCGTGGAGTATCATCAGCATCTTGTAATCAACTTACAAATGTGCCATAGGGTGACAGTGCGTTGACCCTCCTTCTGTGTAACCACCTACACGCTACAATCACTGTTGACAGCAGCATCTAAGGCTTTCAACACTACAGAGCAAAGATATTTGTAATCAACAAATACTGCAATGGGGTGTCAACAGTTCACATTCAAACAAAAGTGCAGCCCAGAGTATGAAGGAATTTAATGCTAGATAAATTAACTTTTTTTTAAACCAGTTGGAACCCTGCTTTAGGAGATAATTCCAGTAATAATCTTTTATTACTTATCCACAGGACAGGAATATATATAGGGTTCCCACCAATGGAACCTCCAATTGTTCGCTCTTCCTAAAGATACATTCTGGTCATAGAGGGCAAATCTGAAGGCAATTGTCTATGCTGTGAAGATACGAGACGTGCAGCATCTGAAACAACCGATACTGGAAGTCTATGCTAGCATTTCTTCTGCGGTGTTGCTATCATTGTGTCAAGAGTGGGAGAAGAGGGTTGCATTGACAATCCAACACAATGGGCAGCACTTTGAACACATTTTATAAGTGGTCATTAACTTGTAAATAACTCATGAAAGAATAAAGTTACGTTAAAACCAAGCACACCATTGTTTTTCTTGTGAAATTCTCAATAAGTTTGATGTATGTGTCACATGACCCTCTTCCCATTGGAAAGATATAGTTGGATCCAAAATGGCCAACTTCAAAATGGCCACCAGGGTCACCACCCATCTTGAAAAGGTTTCCCCCTCCCATATACTAATGTGCCACAAACAGGAAGTTGATATCACCAACCATTCCCATTTTATTTAGGTGTATCCATATAAATGGCCCACCCTGTAGAATGTTCCCTCAATAGCTACATGTTAAAGGGGTTTTCTGGAGTTTAAAAAGTGGGCGAAGAGTAAGGAATGTTATAAAACTAGAAATAAGCATTACTTGAGTGTTCCCCATCCATCCATCATCAGCATAGCCATTACTACCAAACAGATGAGAGGTGACATTTCCATTTTTGGTACGTGATTATTTAGCTCAGCGATTGGCTACGGCAGTCCCTTTGATAATGGACCAAACATTATCACTTTTGGTACAGCCTGAGCAGATTTGCTGGAGGTGTAGGGAATAAATAGGTAAGTAATGCTCCTTTCTGTATTTTATTTTAGAAAAAATGTTGAAAAATTTTTGGATAAAAAAAAATTGCATATTTGTCTTCTGCCATAATAAGTCACTATAAATATTTCTAGAAACGATCCTGGTGTATAATTGTAAGTAATGATGCAGGCTGCTCCGTAAATAAAAAAGAAATAGGATTTTAAACTATTCTGGCTCCTCATCACTACGGGGAGATCCTAAACTATTTTTACCAATAAGCAAGCTTAACGCGTTTCTTCCTCCAAGGTTTTGTCAGTGCTTTTTTTCTGTTAGATGCAGCATTTTTTAAAACCCACACAGCCATATACAGGAAGCGCAGGATTGTGCCAGAGGTTCCATCGAACAGAGCCCGGTGTTATTATTGTTCACTTCTGCTCTGAGAACTTTCCCATCAAGACTTACTACTGGGCTTTGTTTCCCTGCTTGGAAAGGTTACCACTGAAAAACGTTTGCTTCATGTGCGGCCATGAATAAAATGAAGTGTAATTCCACTGAAGAGAAACCGCCAAGATTTTCAAAGAGATTGTGGTAAAATTCCACTGTCTGAAGCTATTTTCACTAAGGAAAGAATGTGCACAGATGCTGGCTCAGCAAATTCAATGATTTTTCTAGTAGACACACTCAAAAGTGATAATAATTACAAATGAGGGCGAGCAAATAAAAACACATATTTATCTAGTCTGCTAAATATAACTGCAAAATGCATTGTTTCAAATATATATTATGCACAAAACTAGAAAACATTTAAAGTGAACCTGTCATCATTTTTTTCTCCAATGAAATAAGTATAGAGTTATTTCAGCATGCCAGACAAAACTAAGATTCATGCTAGGGTCTCACAACCGTATTTTCTCTCATTGGAGAGAATCGGGATGATTACGCAATCACACTCTGATCAGAGTGCAATCATATTGCGATCCAATATTCTCAGGTGAAGAGAAGGTGAGAATAAAAATTCTCCATCTTCTCCATTCTGTCAATTCGTGGAAATCGGTCTGCACTCAGATGTCATCTGAATGCAGTCCGATTTTTCCCACAGACTTATTGAAATGCATGGCTGAATGCGACTAGAATATGGGATGCAAATCAAGCATACTGTGATCTTTTCTCTGACAGACTCTGTCCGATGAAAAAAACGGATATGTGCACGACCCTGTAGCATAACATAGTCCGAGTGTGATCTGATGTTTTGTTGGATCGTAATTTGAATGAAAATACGGTCATATGCAAGAGCCCTAACTCTTAATTTTCTAAGGATAAAGAAGCACCAAGATTTCCTAAATACAATACAAATACAATACAAATAATTCTTGCAAGAGCCCCAGTCTACTTCTCATATTCAGTATATTAGGTAAATCAAATAAGTAACTGGAAGCTCATATGATCAAATGCAAATTCTGTAACACAGTCCCCAAATAACCTTGTGCTAATTGCCATTCAGTATATTTTTGTCTTCTAATGTTGCAGAGGGTCCGTTGGACCGCCATAACCACCAGGGAGTGGGTGTGGCTGAAAATGGAAGCTGCCTAGAGCCACAGCTACACTTTGGGGTAGGGCTACTTATGTGAATAGTAATGGGTTAAAAAGTTATACATAGCAAATATATTGTAACTCCAATCTATCTAGGGCTCCCATAGTTTTAATACAACGTTAGTGGCAAAGAAGGTGTTACATACACACTTCTCAGCACGTGACGTGGAGTGCACCTGCAAGGGTTAATTTATCTCCTCTCACTCAATCCAGCTCTCAAACTCTGTTTTAGGCTATAAAGTGAGCATAAATCACACCCTGCCCCATTTAGCACACCCCGATTTCTTAACACACTGCCACCACTCATCAAACACATGGGGTGATGAGTCCCCAAAATATGTTGCTGTCAGACAATCAAAAGGTCACACACTCTCTGAAGGGCTATAGATTCTTTTAGAGCATACGAGGGTCAAATTTATTACAGATTTTAAGCTTTAATAAAAAATATACAGTGCTTACAATAAATATATAAAAAGGTAAAACTAAAATAACACACAAATAAGCAAAAGAGTTATAAAATAAAAAGAGAAATAACATATACTAAACATTTCTGTCTACATCGGCCTCCTAGGCCTCCCTCAAATGTGAACACCTTCTCTTTGTGCCACCCAGCTTTTTAAAGTCCTGACCATAGGCTCGTATTTCCAGGATGACCCAGATTGACCCCTTTTAAAAGATGCTGTTTGAGAATGAACGATGGGCAAAGCTGTGGCATTTCAAATATTCTGTGTCTCCCTCCATTTCTCTCTATACAGACAATAGGAAATATTCTTTCCTAGCTACAAACCAAATCTTCTGCCCCACTTCATAGGCCCTCAGCTTGACATTATGGTCATATGAGACCTTATGGTTGATTTGGGCCTGGGTCAAATTCTCATGAGCCAAGTCGCTCAGTTTCTGAATTTTCTCCTTGATTCTTAGTACATATTCCATCACATCATATTCCATCACAGAGACTCAAGGAGTTTTAGGATCATCCTCCCAATAGTCCTTAAATAAATCAAGAGGCCCCCTGACCCTTCTCCCATAAACGAGTTCAAAGGGGGAGAATCCTATAGAGGCCGAAGGTACCTCTCGGTACGCAAACAAGAGATCAGGAAGGTAACATTCCCAGTCTTTCCATTTATTCTCCACCAGCATCATGAGAATTTGTTTTATAGTTCTATTAAAATGTTCACATATCCCATTGGTTTGAGGACAATAGGGACTGGCAACAAGAAGCTGCAATTGTATTTTCTTTCAGAGACATTCCATCAGATTAGACATGAATTGGTTTCCCCGATCAGTTAATAAGTCCTTGGGAACCCCACATGGGAAAACCCCATCAGTAGTGCAACGACCACATTATCAGCTCGTATGGAGAACAGTAGCACTGCTTCTGGATATCGCATAGCATAGTCGATCACTGTGAGAATGAAACATTTGCCAGAGCGGCAAACCATTGCAACAGGCCCTATGATATCTATAGCACACTCACTGGAAAGGCTCTTCAGTCATTGGTAGCGGTATTAATAGGGATTTTTAGATGTTCCCAGTCTTTCCAACTTTTTGACAAATTGTGAAAGATCGACATTAGTTGGCTACCTCTGTCCCCATTTTGGGCCAATTAAAGTTATGTGTCAAATGGGCTTTAGTCTTCTGTAATGCAAGGTTTCCAGCAAGTGGAATCTCATGAGCAATCCTTAATAATTGTTCCCTGAACAGATAGCAACACATTGGTAGGGATGATGTCTTATACACCAGCTTCCCATGTTCCTTTCCCTGCTCCCCAGTCTAGATAAACACAGGCCATGGGCACGGCAGGGCTGACCCCCCCAACCTCGGTAACAGACATAGATTTTTCTGCTGCAAATACTGTACGTGCATACATAGCTTTATTGTTCTAATTTTGACCATACTGCACTACAAAGTTTTCCTTCATAGCACAGTATGTAGGGACACCCTATGAGCAGGCTGTGTGCACAAAGTAATTCCATTTACAAAAAAGTGAGTCATTCAAAATAAAATGTCTGTTCAACTTTCCCATCTACTTGTTTTGTATCTATCAGTCATGCACAATGAAGGGAGACTAAGTGCAGCACGAAGGGATAAGGGAAAGGAAACCGAAAGGGATAAGGGAAAGGGGGGAGTGGAGACCCCTAGACAGATCTAACGTCACCCTGTCTGCCCTATCGTTCCTATATAGGTTCCGCACCTATCGCCGAGCAGGATACCTAATCACTGCCTGACCCTGGTGAAAAGCCCTGCACAGGGAAGGACATGATACACAAACAAGGGGAACACTTAGCTTGAGTAGACTCAGAGAGAAACACAGATATCCTCCAGCAACACCAATGAGGAAAATAGCCGACTGCAATAGCTCAAAGTCGCAACAGGGAACTGGAAATTGAAATATCAAATGCAACTCCTAGCAGCAAGCTGGGGTTTATAAACATCCCAGTCCAGGTATGTCAACAAGAGCCGGGGGAGGTTGCCACTGGTTCCTAAAGTCAGAAGAACGAGGAAGGAGTCTGCAAAGCCAACCACTGAGACCTTCTGCAGCTAGATGCAGTGCGACTGTCTGCAGCTTCAGACACAACCGTGACACTATCTCCAACATCTCTACATACATTGACAATTCTGGCTTTCAAGGAGATGAGAAGTGTGGAGATAGATGGAAAACAAATAGGTGAGAAGGTACATTGAAACTCTTTTGCCCTTGAAAAGGATACACCACCAATCTATGCTTGGTCTGAAAAGTCATTTTGTTCTGACAGACTCCTTCTCAAGCCTAAAGGCCACATAGGAAGGCAACCAAGGTTCAGTCCATTGCTACCATTTTCAAATTGGAGTATATTGAGTGTTCAAGCTAAAACAACCATTTATTGTTCAATTTTTAGTAATAGGCAAACATGGATCTTTAGGAAAATCAGGGTATGCTCCTCTATTGGTCTGAACGAGGACCTGCATTTTCCGTCTTAAGTTCTTCTGGCGCTGCTCCGTTCACACACCACCATCTTGTGACCGCAACTTCTGACTGAAAGGAATTCAGAGGTAACGATCACAAACTCTCAATATAAGCCTATGAGATCCATGTTCTGTGTTTCATAGACTTACATTAAGTTGTGACTTTCGGATCACCCAGCAAAGACAAGAGCGAACCAGCTAGTCACAAACTTCTGGAGACGGACAGGAGCGCACTGGGAACAGCTGTAGATGGCCACTGATAAGCATAATACTAGAGGAAGGGAACCTATATTAGTAGCACCAATCCAGGGCTGTGAAGTGCTTTAAAAATGCATTGTTAGTACTAAGATATACCTGAGTTTTCTAAGAATATCTCTATAATCAGATAAACAGGAATTATATGAACTCACTAATAACATTTTTGGTCTCTCTCTCTTGACTGTTAAAGATCTGCCAGCAAACTAAGGTTTTAATGTCGGCAGATATAGTATGACATTGCATAGAAAATAACAAGAGTACCATATACAGCTGTATTCCCATAATAAAAGCCGAACCGTTCACAGGGTTTTGTCACAAACACCAGGTGCAAACGTAGCTGAACACAATGAGCTCAGGGGGAAAAGAAAGATAAATGATCGCTGTTATTGGTTTAAAATCCCCTTCACAAGTGAAGGCTCATTCATTATTAGGCAGTGCTATATGTAACAGCAATGCTTTGTCCCCTGCATGGAAGAATGTCAACTCTGTCAGGCTGAAAATGTGTATTAGAACATGGTGCATTTTCCCTTTACTAATCCTGGGGTCAGTAGCATGAATGTCACTTTGAACGTTTATGTGTTACCTTGTAGGAAAGCTTAGTTATAAATTTTAAAGGCATACCTAACCCTAACTTCCTGTTCACCTCCAATTTTAAGGTATTGAGGTTAGAAGTCAAAGGTCTTACCCCTTGTTCAATAAAAACCCTTTGCTGCCACAGTTATTACAAGTATTCCACATCCCTGCCAATTCCCCTGTGACATAAAGCACCATTTTCCTCTGCTTTTTTGGGGGCCCCTTTCTTCCTCTTTTCTATAGTCGAAAAACAGCCTTCAAGATTCTTTCTTGTCCAGAGAGCCACGTTATCGTTATGCGTTACTGAAATACGCAGGCCATTAGCTAAAATGAGAAAACAGGTTCACACATAAGACATTTTCACAGAGCTGTGAATATTTTAATTTAATGTATGCGGCATAACGTGTTTTCGACCTCCCCCCTCCTTCTTTGAGAGTAACAGAGGTTTTATTCAGGGTGCGCACCTGTGGAAACCAAGCTTCCAGCACACACTGGATCATTAACAAAATGAGTTGTGTCAATAGGTTAGAGTCTCTAAGGGGAAGAGAGCTATATATCAAAAGAATAACATTATTTATTCTGTGGTAGATAAAGTGCTTGATTTAATGAAGCTGGCAATTGGTAAAAACAGTTAGAAAAAGAAAGCACACTTGTACAAGAAGATAAAACATACATTTTAGTTTGTAAGAAGATCAAAATTAAGAATATAACTTAAGAATTTACGAATTAGTTACTCAACCTTCATGCGAGGCAATACAAAAAAAATAATTTTATTACTTTACTTTTATTTTGATTTTGGCTTTTTTTAATATAATGTTCTTAATGTTTAACTAGAAGTTTACTCTTTATTAAAATGTTAAACATTTATTAAAATTATGTCTTTTTAGGCTATAAGCATATTCAGTATCACTGTGCCTAGAAAACTATGATCTTTCAAAATATACATTAAAGAGGTTGTCCAGGACTTGAACATTGATGGCCTATCTTTAGGTCATGAATGTCTGATCGTGGGGGTGCAACACCCTGCACCACAGACGATTAGCTGTTCTTGGAGTGTTCGGTGGCCGAAACTACTCAGTTGTGGAGCTACACAGCACAGCTCCATTGGCTGAATAGTGGCCACAGCCAGGTACTGCACATCCGCTCCTATTGACTTAAATAGGGTGCATATGGTACAGTAATCAGCCACCATGGGCTGTACAGTTGACGAAGCTGTACTATGCAGCTCCACAACTGAGCAGATCTGGCCATCTCTGACACAGGGAACAGCTGATAGGTGGGAATGCCAGGTGTCACCCACACACACCCGCCGATCAGACATTAATGATCTATCTTATCTATTGATAGACTATCAATGTTAAAGTTCAGGACAACCCCTTTAATATCTCATAGCATAAAAAATATAAAAAAGGATTGGCTTTCATCTTGCCTTCCCCCAAACCATTGAACAAAAAGAATAGTCTTATGCACTGCAAGTCTTCCAGTTGTGCTCAAAAGTTTACATACCCCGGCAGAATTTTTGCTTTCTTGGCCTTTTTTTCAGAGAATATGAATGATAAAACCAAAACTTTTTCTCCACTCATGGTTAGTGGTTGGCTGAAGCCATTTATTGTCAAACTACTGTGTTTTCTCATTTTTTTAAATCAAAATGACAACCCAAAACATCCAAATAACCTGATCAAAAGATCATATACCCATTTCTTAATACCATGTATTGCCCCTCTAACATCAATGACAGCTTGAAGTCCTTTGTGGTAGTTGTGGGAGGTTCTTTATTTTCTCAGATGGTAAAGCTGCCCACTCTTCTTGGCAAAAAGCCTCCAGGTCCTGTAAATTCCTGGGCTGTCTAGCATGAACTGCGCGCTTGAGATCTCCCCAGAATGGCTCAATGATATTGACGTCAGGAGACTGAGATGGCCATTCCAAAACCTTCACTTTGTCCTGCTGTAGCCAATGACAGGTCAACTTGGCCTTGTGTTTTGGATCATTGTCATATTGGAACATCCAAGTGCGTCCCATGCGCAGCTTCCGGGCTGATGATTGCAAATTTGCCTCCAGTATTTGCTGATAACGTGCTGCATTCATCTTTCCTTCAACTTTGTCCAAGTTTCCTGTGCCTTTGTAGCTCACACATCCCCAAAACATCAGCGATCCACCTCCGTATTTTACAGTAGGAATGGTGTTCCTTTCATCATAGGCCTTGCTGACCTCTCTCCAAATGTAACATTTATGGTTGTGGCCAAAAAGTTCAATTTTGGTCTCATCACTCCAAATTACCTTGTTCCAGATGTTTTGAGGCTTATCTCTGTGCTGTTTTGCGTATTGTAGGCAAGATAATTTGTGGCATTTGCGCAGTTTTTGATTTCTTCTAGGGACTCGACCATGCAGCCCATTTTTCTTCATGTGCCTCTTTATTGTGCATCTTGAAACAGCCACACCACTAGTTTTCAGAGAGTCCTGTATTTCAGCTGATGTTATTTGTGGGTTTTTCTTTGCATCCTGAACAATTTTCCTGGCAGTTGTGGACGACATTTTTGTTGGTCTACCTGACCGTGGTTTTGTTTTAACAGAGCCCCTGATTTTCCATTTGTTAATCACGGTTTGAACGTTGCTGACTGGCATTATCAATTCCTTGGAAATCTTTTTGTATCCTTTCCTGTTTTATACAGTTCAACTATCTTTTCCCGTAGATCCATTGACAATTATTTTGCTTTCCCCATGACTCACAATCCAGAAATGTCAGTGGCTGGATGAAAGATGCAAGAATCTGTCTGGATCCTGTAAACTCAGCTTTTATACACACACTGATTACAAGCAAGCAGGTCACAGGTGAGGATGTTACCTTTAGTAGCCATTCAATCCCATTTGTTATCAAGCGAAAATCACCAGGGTATGTGAACTTTTGATTAGGGTCATTTGAATGTTTTGGGTTGTCATAATTTAAAAGCGAAAACACAGTAGTTTGACAATAAATGGCTTCACCCAACTACTAACCATGAGTTGAGAAAAAGTTTTGGTGTTATCATTCATATTCTCTGAAAAAAGGCCAAGAAAGCAAAAATTCTGCTGGGGTATGTAAACCTTTGGAGCAAAACTGTATATACTCTAAATGGGCATAAAAACTGCAGATCAGATTGCAAAAAACAATTCCTCACACAGCTACATCGACAAAAAAAATAAAAACGTTATAGATTCCAGAAAATGGGAATATAAATAAAATGTTTTCATAAAAAAATTGATATCACAGAATAAAGTTACCAGAGTAGTTTTAGACACAGTTAACACTTTAAAAACAAAATCCAAGCATCTACTGTGGAAATACACTTTTCTCACCATTTCACAGCACATAATAACATTTCAGTATATTATATGGAGATGTGAATTGTGTCAAAAAAAAGCCTCAACTGATCTCACAAAATATCAAGTTCTCATATGCCAGTGAAAAAATAAAAAAAGTTATGATTATGGGAATAAGGTAAGAAAAAAATTGCCAGCATTGGAAGAGGTTAATGTTGTGGCTAAAACTTTACGGAATGGTAAACAGCTCTACTCGTTTCCTATCTAGCTTAGATTGTCTTGAATGTCAAAGAAAAATGATATCAATATATGAAAGTAGCCAAACAAGCAAGCAATTTACATGAATTTAATACATAAAAGGGCCAGGTCCAAGGGATTGTCTAGCATTCTATGTTCAGGATCGCACGGCTCCTCTGCCTCCTGCTTGCTGGGGGCGGTGCGATCCTGAAGATTGATAGTTCGAGCCAGCAGCATGATTGCTTTTATGGCCCACACGGTGCACTCTCCCATGCCACCAGCAGTCATAGCGTTAACCTCTGTAGCATCGGAGATACACAAGGGCACTGAAGAGGTACAGATCAAGTGATCTGACCAGTTTCAGAGCAGCGGTTGCAAACGCACGTTTCTTGCCTGGGAAACTGGCCACCAATACTAACAGATTGCAGAGGTGGCTGGTAACCTTGGCATTGATCAGAAAACTGGAAATAAAATTCCTCCTTTCTTGAAAATGGAGAGGATTTTTAATGAGAGATAAATTGCAAAGTTGTTTGGAATATTTCCATTTAACAAGAAGAGACAACATTTTTAACTTCCATATTCTCTAAAAGTCAAATAGACAGCAGATCTTGTCATTAAACAACATAGTTTAACACCCAAATATCCAGATTCAGAGTAAAGCAAGGCTTTCAATACTGCAGTGATAACTACTTGGCATTACAAGGTGGAAAGGCTTTGAATCCTATTGTTTTCACATTGTAATATTTTGTGATAAAGAAATAATAGTCGCTCAGTGATAATACCAACAAGATGAATCTCCATCTGTCCCCACAAAAATATAACAGAGCACTTGGTTTCTAACAAAACTAACAACACCACATTACACTTTACAGCATTTCGTGAAAATTGGTCTGTCAGGAATGTTCACAGAACATCATGTATTTAGCATCAAGGAAGTCTGTGTTTTTACTCAAAACACCAAAATGTCAATCTTTCTGCAAGGCTAATGAATCCTTCAAAGCTAGCCGCATAATTTGTGCCTGGAATGTCTCTTCTACAACATAGCATATCCACTGTATGGATATATTTACACTAAAATATGCAGATGAAATAGTAGAATAAATAATCTTTGCATATCACTTGAAGTTTCTGTTTTTTTTTCTTGTTTTTCTTTTTTAATGCATATAAAGTGACATGCAAAAGGTTTGTCTTAATTCAGATTAAACTATATCCCCTCCTTCTGATCTCTTATGTACTTGAAAAGTGAAAACTAGGACACACATGTAAACGTTTTTACATTATTCATATACTTTTTTACATTTTTTGCATACTGATACAAACAATATTTGTAGGAGAAAAATTGGCATCTGAACGAGGCGTTACACATAGGAATTGAGTCAACTTTTCCCCTTTTTATCTTGTTTCAGGTGGGATTTTCATATTTCCCACACCTGTTACTTGCCACAGGAGAGTTTCAATGAGCATCACATGCTTGAAACAAAGTTGTTTACCCACCATTTTGGAAAGGTGCCTATAATTTAGTCTGGCCCATTTTGGTGTTTTTGTATGAAATTTTGTCCTATTTGCCTTTTTTTCTCTTTTCCTTTTTTTTGTTGTTCCAATACTCACAAAGGAAATAAGCATGTGTGCATTTATGACAAAACCTGAAGCAAAACCTGATGCCAGTAAAGTGAATGAAAAACCGGAAAGTGTCATGCACACGTTGAGTATTTTTGACTTGCAGATTTGATGCAGAAAATAATGTGTAGCATGTCAATTCTCTGTGCATTTTTGCCCTTTCTCACCATTGACTTCATGCAAATCAGTCAAATCAGGGCAAAAACTAGCGGTTTTCCTCAACGTGTGCACATAGCCTTAGAGCAGTCAACGTAAGGAATGCCAGACCACAAAAGGTAGTAAAGGCAGACACTATAAGATCTTTTAAAAAAGGGCTGGATGATTCCCTCAGCAGAAATGGCATTGCGGGTTATAGATAATTTAGTGACAAAGAAATTAATATCGGTGGAGAAAAGTTGAACTTGATGGACCCAAGTCTTTTTTTGACCTAGGTAACTATGTAACTATGGTAAACATCTCAGAATTTTCATTAAAAGTTATTTTCCATTGCTCAGCTGATTTTTCATCTGACACAGTTTTTCTGGTTGATATACCACTACAAACACTGATGGTTATGCACAATTCTACATCCCAGGAGACAGATCTGCAGTACCCACCTATTGCCTCTGTACATTACAGCTCCAATCAATGTTTACATCCAACTCCTACCGACCGAATAACAGCTGATTTGGGGGTGTTGGGTATTGGACCCCCACTGACCTGATATTGATGAGCTATCTCTTGGATAGGTGATTCATATTCTTTGCCCACAGAATCCCTTTAAAAGGACTTACAGAAGATGTGATAATCCTTTGCTTTGTACCCCATGAATTAATTTATAAAAGAGATCTTAGAGATTACTTTTGGGAATGGACGCTCATGGATTCCATATGTTATTTGTTAACATTTGGGCTTCCATGTTCCGTATGTCCTAATTTGGGAAGAGGCTAAAGATGAGTAATAATAAATGAATTAAAAGAATGCCTGCTGTGTGAAAATAGATTATATTCATTGAAGATCGGTGGTATACAGTTATTCAAGCATTTTAAAGAGGGAGACATTTGTAAAACAAAATGTAAACAGAAAGAAAGGAGACTTTTAGATGGCCAAAATGTTTGCACACTACATGCTATGTAACTGATGCACTCATGTGTTGCCACACTAATAAAGTAAATCCTGAATGATAACATCACTGTGGGTTAAACTTTTTAATTATTGGCTAGACATTGTTGTCAGTACTGACTGTGGTCTCATAGGTGCTGGTCAGGGAGAAAAAAAGCTGTATGGAAAAGCCTGGCTCCCATGGCACAAGTGTTGCACCCGCAGGAACATTTGGGTTTCCATGTTCAGTATGTCCTAATTTGGGAAGAGGCTAAAGATGAGTAATAATAAATGAATTTAAGGAATGCCTGCTGTGTGAAAATAGATTATATTCATTGAAGATCGGTGGTATACAGTTGTTCAAACATTTTTTACAAAGGCGAATAAAGTGCATCATAGACAATCTGATGATTTCTTAAAAATCAAAATCATTTGCAAGTTTTGAAATGCTTGCAAAGTGTAAATGACCATCTTATGGATCAATTTACTGCTGAAAATAATCAGTTTCACCATAAATAATCCCTTCTTTGAGGAGTTTACAAACTTGTGTTTGGTTGCAGAAACATTAGTTCTCATCACATTATTTCAAGGAAAAAGCAAATTTTGCTTTCCCATCGCAGTTTATTTCATAAATAAAAAGAAAATGATTTATGAATAATAAGAGAGAAGATTCTGAAATGCAAATACTGTCCTCATGATGGACAAAGGATATCAAAGTCCTCAGCCAAATATAGCAGCGATGTACAGCAATAGTCTGTGAGGATGGAGATACTAGCTGAAAAACAGACAGTGACACCTGGCTAGTGAAAGTGTCTCTGTTTATGTAATTACTGCCTGAAAGATCCAAAATCTCAGCACAACAAAGCCACCACAGAAGCTGTTCACAGTGCTTAACGCGGCCAATCCATCAGTGTCGCTCATCTGCTGACAGCTCATTATGAATCTTACATTGCCGATTATCCTGTCATTTATTAGAGCAGGCACTGCAAAGAGGCTGTATGGTGACGGGAATGTCCCTAAATAACAGCAGCAGGTGAAAGGAAAATTAGATCGATAGAAAACATACACAGATAAGATAGACGGATACCATAGATAGATGGATAGATAGTGTAAGGAAAAGGTTGTCGCCATTTTGTATAGGGCCTGTACCAGCCTCCATTTTGTCAGTTCACACAGCCACAGACTTTTAGCTACACAGGGCCTATTAGCATATTCAGTACGGCCAGCTTTGATGTCCACTATGAATCAATAGGCCTTTACATGCTAATTGGTTTAGGCCAGGGTCTGAATAAGATGGCCAGTCGTATGGTAAATAGCTCAAGCTCAAGCCATTGTTTCCTGCTCCATATCAATTGCAGGCCAGTTAATATGCGTGCTTCAAAGCAAATGGGGAAGGGCCTAGCAGGTTTAAAAAGCTGTAGCCAGGAAGAGGCTGGTCTCTCATTCCATTTTCACACACAGAAGCACCAGGGACAGACTTGCCAAATGGAGCTGCAGCACATGCATTGGGGGCTGTCCAGCAACTGAAGACTTTCACCTGGGGAACGCAGAGCTCCATGCCTCCCCATGACCATACAACCCAGTAATATTGATCTATAGCTTATACCTTTTAGCCTTGTACATTATTGTTGTATTCTTACTCTGACTGCAAATCCATTGTAATTACGTTGTATAGCTTTACTGTATATTTCTGTAATTATCTAGTGCGCCCTTAAGGCAAATTAAACCATAAAATTAATCTTGGGCTGATGCTTTTACTCTAATCACGAATCTTAGAATACCCAGTGGGTAACAGGACACCTTCCCCGGCGGCCATTTGCTCTAGGTGCAGTTCTCTTACTGACCTGAGAGACAAAGGGGGGCGCCGGAGAGCTGTACCTGTGGAGTTACATCCCATTGGTGACGTGGGAGGAAAGGGATCGTCCGTCACATTTGGTAGCGGCGGTGGTATCAGAAGCTGTGATACCCGGGCTACCGTGTGGCGGCCGGCTGAGTTCCTCACAAATTGGTGGCAGCGGTGGGATCAGAGTAATAGTGTGCGTGGGACCCCTACTCCCAGACACTAGAGACTACCAGCAGTACTTTCACTGCTGGGGTTTTAAGGTCAGCCCAGCACTAGACGGTCAGAGTGTAAATATAACAAGTTGTGTGCAAGGTCAGGGTTGCAGCTGTGTTTCAGTAACCAAAGGTTCCCAAGATGGCGGAAGGCACCAGGAGTAGGGCAAAGGGGGAGGCCAATGCTGTGGCCTATGAGGGGTTCGATACCGATGAGGGGGAGCTCAGCCAGGGCTCCCCAAGGAGCCCGACCCCCATGCTCAGTCTCACAGTGGACTGTCCACCCCCTGCAGCCCTGGGAGCCCCAGCCTATGCCAGATCGAGGCCTGTTAATGGGGCCCTATGGAAGCTCAGGTGGTCAGAACGCGCCATGAAGCTTGAGAAGGCGGCAGAGAAGCAGCAGAGCGTGAGCAAGCAGCGGCAGAGAGAGCAGCAGAGCGTGAGCATGCAGAACGTGTGTTGCAGGCTACAGAACGCCGTGAAGCTGCGGAGCGCCAGCACCGACTGGAGATGGCTCAGCACGGGCCCCCGCTGGATGCACCAGGCCCACTGGAGACAAGGGCTCCCAAGGTCCGGGCGGAGGACTTTCCCTTACTTGAAAAGGATGGAGACCTGGATTCCTTTCTGCTTGCTTTTGAGAGGACATGCCTCCAACATCATCTGGCCCCGGATCAGTGGGCAAGGTACCTGACCCCCCGTTTGAGGGGTAAGTCCCTGGAAGTTTTGGGGGACTTACCTGCCGGGGAGGAGCAGGACTACAACAGCATCAAGCGGGCCCTGATCCAGCACTACAACCTCACCCCGGAGTCGTACCGCAGGAAGTTCAGGAGCCTGCAGCGGGGTTCAAAGGACACCTGGACCGACCACATGCGGGCCCCTTGTTGAGAGCTGCGGAGCACTGGACCTCGGGTCTAGAGCTCATACCCGTCAGGAGGTCCAGGAACTGTTTGTCGTGGAGCAATTCTTGTGGAACTGCCCAGAGGACCTCCAGCAGTTCCTCCGTGACCGGAAACCAAAGGGGGCTTCTGCTACAGCCGCCCTGGCAGACGAGTATGCCAACAACAGGGCGCCGGAGCCAAAGAAGCCTGCCAGCAGCACCTGGGAGGGGGTAAGCCCAATCCTGCCCAGCCCCATATCCAGCCCCCAGAGTGCAAGGGTGTACCCCCCTGCTGCCCTCTCCAGGCCAGGAACAGAACCCAGACGTTGCCATAATTGCAATCAGCCAGGACACTTTAAGGCTGCATGTCCCCAGCGCCAGAAGGCCCCATCCCTGTCCCAGAAACCGTCCACTGTTTTGTGTGTGGGAGGGGGTGGTGGGAGGTCCCTAGACAATTACCAACCCGTCACCATCGGCCGCTCAGCGGTCATGGGACTGCGGGACACAGGCCTGAACGAACCCTGGTACGCCCTGAGGTGGTGTCCCCTCAAGACTTGGTACCTGGGAAAACCCTTTCCGTCTCCGGAATTGGAGGCATTGAACCGGCGCTGCCCGTTGCCAAGGTGTATTTGGATTGGGGTGCCGGGAGGGGGATGCGGGAGGTGGGAGTAACGCCGAATATTCCTGCAAATGTGTTGCTTGGGACCGATTTGGGGCGGCTAGTGTCCCAGTATGTGGCCACTGAACCCCCAAGTCCGGCTCCCCAAGAATGTCATGACTCTACTGTGAATGCTAATGTTAATGTATTGAATGTGCCTCCAACAGTGGAGGAGGGAGTGAAACCTGATGGTAAGCCATGCACTGACACTACACACACAGGGCTCACAGTGAGGACAGGTGAGGAGGCTGTAGGGGAGAGCTCAGAGGTGGAGGGAGGGGCTGCTATGGGCAGTGTAGGGCCCCTAAGTGAATCCAGCCTGCTGAGTCTAGGGCCCCTGCAGGAAGAGGAACAGGCCATGGGGGGAGGGGGCGTCCCGGGAGAGGAGCCACCAGGTAAGACCCCAGGGCAGGAGTTCCCCACATCCGGGATGTCAGGAAGTCAGGGAAGTCTGCCTGACCCGGCGACTTGTTCAGGGGACGAGGGAAAGCGGGCGCTACCCGTGGTCCCAGCGGTCGTGGCCGCTGTTACCAGGAGTGGGAGCGCTGAAGCCCAAGGAGCCTCGCGGAGGTCCGACGGTTTCCCCCTCTCCGACCAAGTGGCTGCCGAGCCAGACAGTAGCCAGGAGACAGATCCCGGGGAACTGACAGAGGAATGGCAGTTTCATCAATTCTTGCCACATCAAGTCAGGGATTTCAGGCAGCGTTGGAAGCTGACCCTAGCCTGAAGACTCTCAAGGAACAGGCGGCACAGCCTCCCCTGGAGTCCGACCGCGAGCGAGTGGTCTGGGACCAGGGACGGCTGTACCGGGTAACGGTCCAGCAGGGTTCACCGGAGGCGTGGCCCAGGGACCGACAGTTAGTGGTGCCCCATCCGTTCAGGGCGGAATTGTTGCGGATCGCACACGAGATTCCAATGGCCGGACACTTAGGGATCACTAAAACCAGGGCCAGGCTAGCTCAGCATTTCTACTGGCCTGGAATGAGGACCGAGGTGATAGCCTACTGCCGTTCGTGTGACACCTGTCAGAGGGTGGGGAAGGCGGGGCGGCGCCCCAAAGCCCCACTGGTAACTCTGCCCATCATCGAAGAGCCTTTCTCGAGGGTGGCTGTGGATCTCATTGGACCTCTGTCCACTCCCAGCCGCTCCGGGAAATGCTTCATACTAACGGTAGTGGACTATGCCACCCGGTACCCGGAGGCGGTAGCTTTGTCGTCCATTCGGGCCGACAAAGTGGCCACTGCCTTACTGGAGATTTTCTCCAGAGTGGGGTTTCCCAAGGAAATGCTCACCAACTGAGGGACCCAGTTCATGTCGCAGCTGATGGAGTCTCTCTGTAAGCAGGTACAGGTGCAACATCTGGTGGCCAGCCCGTATCACCCACAGACCAATGGCTTGTGTGAGCGGTTCAAAGGCACCTTAAAGCAGATGCTGAAGATGTTGGTCGACTCCCACGGGAGACTGGGAGCGGTATCTCCCACACCTGCTGTTTGCCTACCGGGACGTTCCACAGGCCTCAACGGGGTTCTCCCCCTTTGAGCTCCTGTACGGGCAACGTGTACGGGGGCCCCTTGCTCTGGTGAAGGAAGCATGGGAAGGGG